>OX030952.1:34526764-35055911 GCA_943735915.1 Pherbina coryleti
AGTGGCTGAATTGTTTCTTTTAGTTCATAGAAACGATTTTTTAAATCCGATATAGCATTTGCCAAATCAATAATGTCGCTTACATGCAATACTAATGAGTCTTTTGCATCCTTAATAGTACACTTCTTTTTTTTTTGTTCTTTTTTTTTCGTGTTCATCTGAGAATCTCTGGTAAGGTATTATTACTGCATTCAAAAGTAGTATAATTATGCAATCTCTTGCGTCTGCAATATAAAGAAGAAAACAAATGAGATTAGTTTTGCTAAATATTTTCAAGTATAACCAAAATATAAGATACTTACTTTCAGTGATATCTTTGTCAATGCTGGTAAGTAACTTCAATGAATCCTTTTCCTTGATACTCTTTTTTAAGTACGGTTTAATCTTTGTTAAAAATTTAGACCAGTTCGAATATAAAAAATTTTCTTTTCCTGGGTGAATATGATCAAAGTCAATGTCAACCTATTTAAAAGAAAAATAACATTTAACCAAGACTTTTACAACATAATAATCAAAGCCAGGAAGAAAAAATAGAACAGTTAAACTAGGAATATTATCTGGAATGAACTATAACGGAATGAATTGTCAAGAATGATATATTTTTTATTGATTCTTTATCATACTTTAATACTTACAAGTTTTGGTCCAAGAGACCATGCTTAAATAAAGGCCATTCCGCAATTACTTCTTGAACGTGTTCATTGCTTGAAATTATGCTTTTTCGTCTGTAATTAGCAGTCTGTTTCCACTTGAGTATTACATCTTCGGATGAGCTGTCATTATATTTCAGCCATGACTGAATGGTTTGCATATGGCAAACATCGAATTCTTCTTCGTTGTGTTCCGTAGAAATGTGGTTTTCTATACTGTCATTTTTTAGATTCTTAGCCGTACATTTCCGCAATTTGTTTTTTACATTGAAATACCTATCGTGCAGTTTTCCGCTTGGTGTTTTGTTAGTTTTTGATCGAGAAACGTAGTAGGTATTCTGAAAGAAGAGTTTCGTATATCATTTAAGTTAATCGTTTTCTATAAGTGACAGTTTTTAAAAACCTTAATACCTGTGATTCTCCATGGAAGAAGTCAGCAATTTTTGTACTGATTGTTTTTAAATCAATTGAACTTAGACTTGAATGTTTTGCTAGCAGTGAATCAATAATGCAATTTGTCACATCTTGTTGGTGAGATGGCTCTAATAATTTGTTTTGTTCGAAAAATTCCAAGACTGATTTCCCTTTAGCTCTTTCACGAAGTATTTCTTCTACATTAATCTTTATAAGCAGATGATTAAACGGTGTATGTTATAAACAAGAGAGCATAATAATATTATTCAGGTGATTTCATGAAATAAAAAAAGGAATTTATAGGGATTTGATATAAATGAACGAGAGATATTCTTACCTCTATTGTACTGTTAGCACTATATATTGATGACGTTGGACTCTCTAAAGAATTACTGTCTTCTGTTAAGTCCAATTTATCATTTGATTGGAAGGGACTGCAGCCGAAGTAAAGTCCCTACAAAATTTTAAAATAAAGTAAAATTTAATTTTGAAACTTTATCATGAACACATAAATGAAATACGAGACATATTTAAGACAATTTTTTATTTTGACTTACAGTGTCCTTTCTCCAGATATCAAGTTTAGCTCGGAAAATTGCCTTTGTTCCCACCTGTTCCAAGCGTGGAAATATTTGTTGTATGTCTGATTCTGTTAAAAATTTTATCGCTTCAATCGATATACCAGCACCTATTAAATTTCTTAAATTTTATTAAAAACACTTTTTCCACTTTAAAGATCTAACCGCGTAGGATAAGAAACACAGATTCTAAGCCCCAAGATTTTAAAAGGTTGAACAGCGCAGCCTCATTTGGGTTTTCAACATATATTATTTCGTTTAACACTTCAGCATTCTCTGAACAATCAGTTTCCATTTTTATTATTTGCTTTTATCACACGAACGCACTTAACAATTGTATCATTTACAAAATATTTATGAAAATTTATTTGGTCACTTATTTAATAAATATTCAGTTTATAAGTAGAAGCAATTAACATACTTATAAGCCGACGCAAACGAGAAAACTAAATGAAGCAAATTTTGTGTATCATTTCAATTCCTAACTGTAAATATTAAACGTACGAATATTTCGAACAAACGCAACACGTTTGAGAAAGTCAAACGTTGAAACGTTTGAATCAAACGCGCAGGTTTGCTGTTTGAAAGTTCCTTTAGCTTTTACTTATTAAACTGAAAGGTTTGAGCGTTTGAGACAAACCTCCTGATTTTGGTTTGAACATGAAAATAGTTGCAATTAATAACTGTAAAAATTCAAACAGTAAGAAACTTTGAAGGAAACGCGTAGAGTTTGTGTAAAACGAAATTTTTATTTAACTCGTTTGACTTGAAACGCATCGACGTTTCTTTTAAATTAAAATGTATTTGAAAGAAATGCCAAAATACCAAATGTTTACACATTTAATTTAAAAGAAAATTTCAAACGTTCCAACTTTTCCAAAAACATTCAATTTGAATAGATTTTTGTTTGGATTGAACGTAAATTTTTTAAACCAACAGTTTTTTTTCCAAAAGTGCAGTCAAACGTGCGCTACTTTTGATTTAAAAATCACTTTTTTTTTCCGTGTAATGAAATATCAAGAAAAGTAAAAGCGAAAAAAAGGAATGGAAAAACTTAAATTTTGTTAAAATTAATTTAATTAGACGCACTGTAGCTCATTACGTAGAGATGCTCAAAAATAAAGACCAAGGACGGAATGTGTTTCAAGATGACTTTTTTAATGAGAGAAAAGATGCCAAAGTAGAAATGCATAAAATAAAATAATTAAGAGTAGCTTTGCTTTAACAACTGTTTCATAAGGAGCAGCAGAGCGAAACGGCAAAAAATTTATTAATTCAGACAAAAATATTCTGTTGATTCTATTACGATTTAAAGACTGAATAATTTAAAAAGTCAAAATGTTCTTACATTTTTTAAAGACATTTTTATGTGTTAGTTAAATTAATGTTTTCAAAGGGTGGTCTATTAAAGTTTGATTTTGAAAAATTTTTCTTCAAGACAGACCGAGACAATTATTCTGTGATTAGTTTTCCTACATAATTTCGGGCAAATGCCTAATACTCACAGTACTTTGAGCCAGGCCCGTAGACAAGGGGGGGTTTTTAGGGTTAACCCCCCCCCCTCCTTATGGTCCAAAAAGTATAAAAAAATAATATATTAGCATTAATATAACTTTGCCAATTTGCGAATACTTGCTGCACGTGCGTCTTTTTTCCTTAAAGTGCAAACTGCAACAGCAACAGCGAAAACATCAACATGCTTAAGTATCGAAAAAAGTTCGATACATTCAATTGAACTTTGTCTACCACCAGCAATTTAAGAATTTATTGCGTTAACAGGTGTTACGTGAAAGTGGTGAAATTTTGATTGAGTTTCGTTAGATAAATTTAAGAGTTTCTATTGTTAACTTTACTGTGCGAAAACTACAAAAATGATTCTACTTAATTGGCTGCAGAAACCAGAAGTAAAAAAGGCTAGAACGGTGGAAAGTAAGTGCTTGATTTAAATGATTTTTTTTCCTTTATCAATGCGTAAATGTGTTAAAAAGTTGCCGAATATTTCTGAAATTTTTTTTTTTTATTGATTGAATATTAATGGATTAGCTTTTTGCTTGATGCGGAACCGACAAAATCCGAATAATATTATATTTCATCTGTATTGCAGAAAACGTTCAAGAATCTTTGGAATCTGAAAAGTCTTCAGAACTTCCTTTGTAAGCTTCCTTCCTTCCTGCAGTTGAAGAAAGCTTTAATGTTGACAGCTATGTGGAAAGCGGTAGTACAAGTTGTGGTATTAATATTTTACTTTTAATGTTTACTAGCCTTTTCCCGGCGCGCGTTGCTGCACCCTGCAACTATATGGGAACATAATAGGTGTATTAAAAACTTTTCTTAGACTCATAGTTTGACACCACTATCATTTTCCACTGCCCGTTACAGTTTCCCAGTAGTTTTAATGTTCACAGAAAATGATTTTTATTAATAGATAAGCATTTGAAAATCAGCATGGTTTTTGTCTAAAAATATATATATTGCGATAACTTTTGATCGGAAAGAGATATAATAATTTTATAATTTAATTGAAAAATTTTTTCAGATAAATTATTCTAAAAAGAATAAAAACAACTTTTGAAAAAAATTAATTTCTTTAAAAAATCACTGGGCGTATGGGTCATGTTTTTTGATGACAGAACCAGTTAATAAATTTTTTGTAAAATTGGAAGCATTTTTGCTATTAAACGCTATGTCATGTAAAAGGTAGTCGAAAATGAAATTTTGAGTTTTTATTATTTTAACAACAAAAACAACTTTTGTGTCATTTTTTGAGTAAAAAGTCAATATTTTGAACGTTTTTTAATAGATATATAAAAAATATATCCGCTAAAATAACGGTACCCTTCAAATTTTTTTTAATAAGTGCTTGAATTGAGTTTATCAACGAAAAAATTTGAATGAAATATATATAAAAACAACGGAGTTATTTGCATCGCAAGTAAAAAAATACGAATTTCCGATAGTTTTTTTGTTATTCTAAGGAAACGATGTTATTAGAAAAACACGTTGTACCAAAATTTTGTCCAATTTTAAAGATATGTGAATGTTTTTGATGTCAAAATAGCAGGATTTTCTTAAAATTAATAAGTCGAGCATTTTCGCTTGAAAAAAATACGCTAGTAGTTAGATTTGCGTTACTTGTAAAGGGGCGGAAGAGGCGTGGTCAAAACTTAGTATGCCATAACCTAAGTAAGGATTCATGTAATATGTGAGCCGAATTTGAGTTAAATCCGTCCAGCCGTTAAGATTTGTATTGTATAAGTAGTTAAACAAACAGAAAATGATTTTTATTAATATAGATAACTCTAAGTTTGTGTGTATGATTGTAGAAATTGTTACAGAAATATCATTTGATTCATCGGAACTGCCTCCGAATTCGAGAGTATATCAATGTCCAAATAATGATATTTCCAAGTTGATGAGCAATATTTCCGACTCGAACCGCCTTGAAAGTTTTCAAAGCAGTTATGTGCCTCCACCAAATTTTAATTTTCCTGCCAACGGTTCTCACAAACTCCGATTTAAGCATTCTTGGTTGAACAGTTGGCATTGGTTGGTTTACTCCAAATTGGAAAATGCAGCTTGGAAAATGTTTTGGAGGTGCAGGATCACAACCTCTTGGTAATTTTACCGAATGATAATAAAAACTTTTTAAATAAAATTTTCTAACCTTCTCATTGCGGCCTTTACAAAAGTCAGGAAATACAAGAAAATGTCGTTATTCTAATCGTGGTTATTATTATTTTTTAGAATTTTAAACCGATATAAGTTTGCAAGTAAATTATTAAAATAATAATATAAGAGGATTAATTATCGTCATTTTATAAGTTTGTCTTGAAAATTTTGTTTTTTTAGCGTCTTTCTGTATTCCAAAATGACAGTGCAACGATAAGCAATGTGTATAGCCGAAACACATTGAGCTAAACAAACGACAGTTTTGATATTATGGAACACACGTTTTTTATGTTAAATGGGTGTGCATCCTTAAGCATACATAGGGATTGCAGTGTCACAGCGGACGCTGTGTTATTAGAATTAACAAAAAAAAAAAAAATAAGAAGACTTAGCAGCCTATTCTGCTTGTTAACTTAACAAGGAATTGTTAAGGCGCTCTTGTTAATGTTCTTGTTATGTAATGTAAATGTTCGTATTCTGGCAAATCATTTACAATTTGAAAGCTCTCAAAAGCTATTAAAGTTCACCACGCATGGTGAAAATGTAAATGCCTTAGATATAGAGCGTCAGCTGTTTTTATATTGCTCTTTTCTTGCTTATTTTGATTGCTTATGTTTGTTTTTCTACAAGTAAGATGGAAAATGTTAAGAAATAAATAATTTACTAATTGTTTTCAATTGTTTTAAGTTTCAAAATGAATTTTTTTAATAGACAAGCAATTTTCGAGTGTTTTGCAGTCTTTAAAATTTATTTTTTCTTTGATATTCTTCAGTATCAATGCTAAAAAGAAGTAAAAAGTAAGAATTCATCCATTTTTTTTTATTTTATTTTATTTACACAGCATTTGTTTGACTTAATACTGAACTATCTTTCGTTGTTAAGTTGTTTTCTGTCATTAACAAAATAGTAAAGAAAGGAGCTTTCAAATTATCACCAGAATACGAAACCTTAACAATTTGTTAATATTAACTATTTTGTTAATGTGGTGAGCTTAGTTAAGCTGCCAGAATAGGGGTGTTAATATATATATATACTAGCTTTTTCCCGGCGCGCGTTGCTGCACCCAGCAACTACAGTGGCGAGCAAAACTGGCTCAATGTTTCTTTTATGCATTTTTGACTGTTGCAAAGCCATTTTTCTATATAGCGCTACCGAATTTTCTGGTTATATACTTCATTTATTAAGAAATGCAACGTATAAGTTCAAGTTTGAATAATATATAAAAATAAAAAAATATTATCTAAAAAAATAACAAAAAATTATATTAGGCAGTTTTACATGGCCGTAATACTACAGCGTCATCTGGTGTCCAAGGTGGATCGAAGGAGATAAAAAAAACTCACCGTACCTGAAAACCACTATATACCAATTTTCATTCTAATCGCATGAGCGGTTCAGGAGTTTGAGGTGGTTTTGTAAAAACAGTTATACTACAGCGCCCTCTGGTATTCAAGATGCGTCAAAAAAGATAGCAGAAAAACACTCAACGTACACAAAAACCACTATATATCAATTTTCATTCTAATCGCATGAACGTTTTGGGAGTTTAAGGTGGTTTTGCAAAAAATGTTGTACTACAGCGCCCTCTGGTGTTCAAGATGGCCCAAAAAAGGTAACGTTAAAACACTCAACGTACATGCAAACCACTATACATGGAAAGACCTGTCTGTCCCAGTTTTTCAGTAGAAGGATATCACCAAGTTGCAACTCCATACTGAGTAACATTGTTGTGCAACATTTATATCCAAAGATATTCTATATCACAAATTTAGCTTGTATGGGCGGAACGACACCCTCTTTTCGAAAGTCCGTCTCAGTTTTCTAGAACATAGAAGGACATCACCTAATAGTAATTCCATTCTGAGTTTTATTGTTATGCGACATGTATTTCCAAAGCTATTCGATATCATATTTTTGAATTATATGGGCGGTGTCACATCCTGTGGAACGGCACTTGTAAATTCAGGTAGAACACCGAATTCCGATGCTATGCGACCTATAATTTCAAAGCTATTCGCTATCGTAGATTTGGGTTGAATTGGAGGTGCCCCGCCTCCTTGTCCAATGTTCCGTGCATTTTTTCCAAAACCTTCGCGTAACAATTACGAACAAATTCGTTTTCAAGTTTTAAGCATCCGACCAAACCACTATTCATTTTTATATATTAGGATGCTGTAAAATTTATCTCAATATATTTATTGGATTATTTAACTCAGTAGATATTGAAATAAAAAGAGTGGCACGCAAATAAATACGATATATTGGGCTTATGGCTACACTGTAGCAGGAATTAACTGAGTGCAACTGTCCACTCAAGAGACCAGCGCGGTGAGTTGTAGAATCTCACCTCTCTCTCTCAACAAAGAGCTTAAGCAATTGTTTGCTGTTATTTCGTGCTGCTTATACAATGGCAGCATGGATTAAAATGCACGAATTCTTAAATAATTAAATGAAAAGATTTACCAAAAACGTAGTACCCAGTAGCAGGGTCGCTTATTATAGCAATTGAATAGTGAAAGAATTATTTAAATCGGTTCAGCATTTACCACCTTGATTGAACGATGAAAATTCGAGAGACGCCTTTTATATAATAGTATAGATAAAAATCAAATGCTTGTGCGTTAGTCTTGCTATGGCTCAGAAACGGCTGGGACGGTTTTAATAATTCTTTTTTTGTATTGTTTGCCTTAATACAGATGTGGTTCAGAAAGAAAGAGAATTACAAAAACTTTAAGGAACAGTGGAAAAATCGAAAAAAACGAAATTGGTAATTTTGTATGGGAATTGCCACATCAGACTACTTTAAAAAGCCAACAAATCTTAACTGCTGGACGATTTAACTCAAATTCGGCACACACATTACTTGAATCCTAGATTAGGTTATGCCATACTTGGTTTTGACCACGCCCCTTCTTCTGCCCCTTTACAAGAAACGTAAATTATCCTACTAGTGTATTTTTATTAGCGAAACTGTGCGTCTAAATAATCAAAAGAAAATTCTGCCAAAAAACATTCACATATCTTCAAAATTGCAAAAATTTTAGTACAGCGTCTTTTTCTAATAACTTCGTTTCCTTAGAATAACAAAAAACTATCAGAAATTCGTATTTATTACTTTCGATGAAAATAACTCCGTTTTTTTTTTTAATATTATTTCATCCAATTTCTTTTCGTTGATAAATTCAATTTAAGCACTTAATAAACCATAGTTGAAGAAAGCTCCAACGTATTCATTTTTTACTTCAAAAATCACAAAAGCTGTCATTTCAACAAATAAAAAACAAACTTTTAAAAGAATTATTTGTTTGCCCATTGTGAGGATCGATCCTTGGACCACCTCATGGCTTCAAAACTAACAGTTGAGCTGACTATTTTTATTCAAATTGAAATGTACTAAAAAAATTTTCTAATAGAATTCGCAACAAAATGATATGACAGCACAATCTTTTGAATTCGAATAATAGCAGCCTATTACATTCCGTGTTAATATGGGATATTGGAGTGTTTCATTCAATCAATAATTGAAATTCGATTGGCACCATTTGTTATCGATCATGAATGTTCGATAAAAAATTAATTTCGGGTGGAATCGTGATTGCTCGAATTTAGGGCGGGACGAAGCTTGCCGGGTCCTCTAGTATAAATATATTATAAATATATATTATAACGAGTCACTGTTTGGTGCGGATTTTGGTCCAGAGGCATAATTGGGCCATTTTTCTTCGAAAATAAGCAAGGAGTGGCCGTTACAGTCAATGGCCATCGTTATCGGGCCATGTTGAACGAATTTTTGTTCACAAAAATTGAAGAGGAGGATATTGGCAACATTTGGTTTCAACAGGACGGCGCCACGTGCCACACAGCCGAAGCTACACTCGATGTTTTGCGCCCTGTTTTAAAAAAAAAAGTTATTTGGCGGACCCTTTATTAAATAAACAAAAATAAAGTAAATTAATTTCTGCTTTATGTATTTGGTGCACAAAAAAGTTTTAAAGTGTTTTTTTTCAAGTTTGTCGCTTTATTGTGAAAAATTTGTTACAAATTCATTTTTCAAAGTATTGTCCATTTCTAGCCACTGATTTTACCCATCTTTCTGGTAATTATATAAAAAATACCTTTTCATTTATCAAAAACTATCGATATATTCTTTAATCCAAACCCCCCCTTAGGTAAATCCTGGCTAAGGGCCTGCTTTGAGCCCATACAAAAGTGAGGAAAAAAAGGCAAGGAGTGGTTCGATTGTTATGAAATTCTACATGTTTATGAATTTTTGGTTGCTGACTCCAAATATTTAATCAGATTTTAAGTATATCAAGTATTTGCGCCAAAAATTAGTTTTTAGTAAAAAAAAAAAACGAAATTTTCCTACATTAAATTTAATATTAAAGTTATTAGAACTGGTAAAAAAAACAAAAAAAAATTAATTTTAAACGATTAAGGCTTTAACTTTTTAATACTGAAAACCATTGGGCAATGTCTTTTTTTTAAAAAAAGATAGGCATATAGTTTCCTATGCACTTTTTCGACAAAAGTTCTAACTCTAAGTCTAATTCCTTCAACAAATCTATTTCTATATCTTATAATTCTAATTTTAATTCTAGTTCTAACTCTAAGTCTAATTCTCATGATCATAAACCTACTGCTAGAAATAAGGCTTCCTATAGTAATAATTCTTACAATGGGCCTTACCAATAGTCAAGACCAGATACTAAGAAAAAGCTGGCACTTATAAGTATAAGCTTTTCGTTAGTAGTCAACTTTTAATTTTACTGTACCAATAAAAAAAATTAATAATCGGTTTCATAGTGTAAGCACTAAACTATTGTGAATGCGCTTCAATGTGTTTGACAGATAAAAATTCAAAGAAAAAATTGCAATCAAAGAAATTGAAAAAAGTCTTATCAGAAAATATGGACAAAATAAATAAAACAAAGGTAATAAATAGTAATATAACAACAAGATTTGTTCTTATAATTATAATAATAATTTATAAAATAATTCAAGCGTTCCAGAGCAGCAAATTGGACGGCAGAAATGAAGGAAGCTTTTCGCAGCTTTGTGGCGGATCATGCTGCTGTAGTAAATTCGAAGAGCAACGACTCCAAGCTGTTGCAGCGAAAAAACGATGCGTGGCGAGATATTGGATCAAAGATGGCATCCCTTGGATACGATATCTATGACAAAAAAAATCGAGAAATGTTGCTCCGCATGAAATGACAGGTCAGAACGGAGGTATATAAATACAAGAAGTTGACATTGGCAACTGGTGGTGACACACCACCGAAACTGCCAGATAACATACATTTTCAAGTCTTGGAGACGAACCCAGTGGATGCCAGTAGGATTTCACTGTGATGCTGATTCGAGCCAAAACGTTCGTATAATTTTCATTTCGGTGTATCCGTTTGTCTGCTCATATGTAAAGTTAATTAGTTTTGTTTTTTTTAAAACTTTTCAAGGTTCTTGAAAAGGAATACTTTAATTAATACCGACTAATTTGAAGCTGCATTAACTAAAAATATATACGAAACGGAAAACCAAAATGTTCCAAAGACTCATGTTCAATCCAAGCTGTTCAAGAAAAAACTTGACAAATCAATGCTTTCAATAAGAACTGAACAAATTGACGAAGAAAGGAATAATAATCGAATATTCAAGGAACTCCAAATTTAAACTGAAGTAGAAAAATTAGAACAAAATATGAAAGAGTGGCAATTAAAATAAAAGTGGTATGAAATGAAACTAAAAACAGAAAAATTAAAGCAAGAATCATTTCTTCACAATTTATTAATTTGACAATATTTTCTTTATTTAAGACATTTAATGGTCTGAAGTGCTAATTTACCTAACGACGTTTTTATAAAAAAATACCTATTTTTTTAAAAGTTCATAAGTTTAATTTTGTTTTTTAATGAATTGTTAAATAAATTGTGTTTTAATAAATCGAAACGTTGCTAATGTTGTGAACTAAAAAATTTTTAAATTTTTAAATTAAACTACGTCATTGTGATGATGTGAGAGATGCACGTAAGTATTCATATTCTGGAAGCAAAAAATGGTCAATATCCACAGTGGGCTCAGAAAAATAGTTACTCATGTTTGCTATGTTATGTAGCATGGATAGTGCCGCCACAACATTTTTTGCGGTTGGCAATTAAACTTGCATCCCATTGAAAATCTCGAATTATGTTATCATCTTCCATATTATTAAATCTGTGCACAAAATTGCATTAATTGTTGTTGTTCCTCGGTTGCATTCGCAAAATTAACATTTTACTAAAAGAGTTAGCGCCAGGTGAAGCCGATACTTAATTAAAGTATGATACTAGTACAAGTGTCGGCACTTTCTCTTTTATTGGTATGACTTATTTTAAAGTTTAAGCTTTTTTGGGAAATGTCGACACTTTCTACGAAAGTAGCGAACTATTGGTAAGGCCCAATAACTCTAGCTCTTTATCTACTAATTCTAATTCTAACTGTAATTTTAATTCTAAGTCGGATTCTAGTAAAATTCTACATAAAGAAAATCGTACTTCGCCTGGTCCAAACTACACAACCTCTGACAAAAATTTACCTAATTCACATTCTAGCTCTGATCCCAATTAGAAACTTAAAACGAATATCTTTCCAATTTTCACTCCGCAGTTCAACCAAAGCATAAAAACAAAATCTTCGAATAAAGCTAATCCCCCACTTCTGCCCTCTCACTCAAAACGAGTCTCATTTAATCTCAATCCTAATTTGGACACACCAGCTAATAAAAATGAGAGTAATATACTCCGGACACTCTATCCTAACTTTGTTCATTCGCATACGTTAAACCCATCTCCGTCTGTTCAAACCACAGGTGGAGCCCCTAACCAACCTAATAGTCCCATTTATTTTATCGATCCCCTTCAACCACCAAAGGTTAAACTAACTTCAAACTCTTGTGCAGACACTGAAAGCAGATATGCACTTTCTCGCCTTAGAGAGAACAGTGTCTACAACAACGTCCGTCTGTATCTCGCCTATATGCATAAAGCTCCTGATTCTACATGCATCAGGCCCGTAGACAAGGGGGGGGTTTTTAGGGTTAAAACCCCCCCCTTATGGTCCAAAAAGTATAAAAAAATAATTAGCATTAATATAACTTTGCCAATTTGCGAATACTTTGCTGCACGTGCGTCTATTTTCTCTTACAGTGCAAACTGCAAGTGTAAACAGCAACAGCGAAAACATCAACATGCTTAAGTATCGAAAAAAGTTCGATACATTCAATTAACTTTGTCTACCACCAGCAATTTAAGAATTTATTGCGTTAACAGGTGTTACGTGAAAGTGGTGAAATTTTTATTGAGTTTCGTTAGATAAGTTTGCCAAAACTATAAAATGATTCTACTTAATTGGCTGCAGAAACCAGAAGTAAAAAAGGCTAGAACGGTGGAAAGTATGTAAATGTGTTAAAAATTTGCCGAATATTTCTGAATGTTTGACAGTTGTGTTTTTTTTTTTGTAGCGTGTTTGTATTGATTGAATATTAATGGATTAGCTTTTTGCTTAATGCGGAACCGACAAAATCCGAATAATATCATATTTCATCTGTATTGCAGAAAACGTTAAAGAAACTTTGGAATTTGAAAAGTCTTCAGAACTTCCTTTGTAACCTGCAGTTGAAGAAAGCTTTAATGTTGACAGCTATGTGGAAAGCGGTAGTACAATTTGTGGTATTAACATTTTACTTTTAATGTTTATAACTCTAAGTTTGTGTGTATGATTGTAGAAATTGTTTCAGAAATATCATTTGATTCATCGGAACTGCCTCCGACTTCGAGAGTATATCAATGTACAAATAACGATATTTCCAAGTTGATGAGCAATATTTCCGACTCGAACCGCCTTGAAAGTTTTCAAAGCATTTATGTGCCTCCACCAAATTTTAATTTTCCTGCCAGCGGTTCTCGCAAACTCCGATTTAAGCATTCTTGGTTGAACCGTTGGCATTGGTTGGTTTACTCCAAATTGGAAAATGCAGCTTATTGCAAGTTTTGCGTATTTTTTAGCACTGGTTTTGGAGGTGCAGGATCACAAGCTCTTGGTAATTTTACCGAATGATAATAAAAACTTTCATTGTGGCCTTTACAAAAGTCAGGAAATACAAGAAAATGTCGTTTTCTAATCGTGGTTATTTTTATATAGAATTTTAAACCGATATAAGTTTGCAAGTAAATTATTAAAATAATAATATAAGGGTCTTAATTATCGTCATTTTAGAAGTTTGTCTTGAAAATTTTATTTTTTTAGCGTCTTTCTGTATTCCAAAATGACAGTGCAACGATAAGCAAGGTATATAGCCGAAACACATTGAGCTCAACAAACGACAGTTTTGATATTATAAAACACACGTTTTTTATGTTAAATGGGTGTGCATCCTTAAGCATACATAGGGATTGCAGTGTCACAGCGGACGCTGTGTTATTAGAATTAACAAAAAAAAAAAAAAAAAAAAAAAATAAGAAGACTTAATCTATATATATAAAAAAGGAAATTATGTTTGTAAGGCCGCAATAGACTCCTAAACTACTCATCCGATTAGCATGAAAATTTGTGTATAAAAGTTTTTTGGTACGGTGCGTGTTCGTGGTTTATTAATTTTGTTCCACCTTGAACACCAGAGGGCGCTGTAGTACAAATTTTTTACAAAACTGCCTAAAACTCATAAACTGCTAATGCGATTAGAATGAAAAATGGTATACAGTGGGTTTTATGTACGTTGAGTGTTCTGCTGCTATCGTTTTTGACCTATCTTGAACACCAGAGGGCGCTATAGTACAAATTTTTTACAAAACCACCTAAAACTCCCAAACCGCTAATGCGATTAGAATAAAAGTTGGTATATAGTAGTTTTCAGGTACGATGAGTTTTTTAGCACTATCTTCTTTGACCCACCTTGGACACCAGATGGTGCTGTAGTACAAATTTTTTACAAAATCGCATATTTTTAGTTGTTTTCTTATGTAACATGTGCAAATATTTACAAAATATAAAATATTTCTCAAATTTAGTAAAACTAAAAAAATTTCCGTTATTTTGACACCAAAAACATGAACATATCTTGAAAACTATGAAAAATTTTACTACAACGATATATTTAATGCAACATCGTTGCTCAAAAATGAGAAAAAAACAATCAGAAATTTAATTTTGTGACTTTCGATTCAAATATCTCCGCTGCTTTTTTATATATTGGGTTAAATTTTTTTTTGTCTTAAAGCTTCATCAAAATACTATGAAAACCTTATTGCAAAAATACCGTTAGTGGAGTAAATATATTTTAAATATTTTTTTCAAAAAAGGTCTGAAATATTGGAGTTTTCCTCACAAAAAGGCTCAAAATTTGTTTTTGTTGTAAAAATAATTTAAATTCAAATTCGCAAATTTTCCACTCTATTTAAAAATTATGACATTTATAGGCAAAAGTTATTTCAATTTTACACAAAAATTAAAAACCATTTCTGTGATTCAAAAAACAAGGCCCTACCCCTTGAATTTTTCGAACAAAATTTTTTTTTCCAATATTGTGTTTTTATATTTTTGAAAAAATATACAAGCTAAAAAATTAATTTATTAGAAAAAATTATCTAAGTATCTCTTGCCAATCGAAAGTTATAGCCAATAATGTTTATCCAAAATATATATACAAAAAGCAAAACGCTGTGTGTGATGGCTGGAAACTTCAAAATTACTTAGCCGATAGAGCTGAAATTTTGGCAGTACATTTTTTTCAAGTACGAGATGGCTTAAATTTCTGTCACACCCCCTTTTACCGCCCACAACAAAAATGCTGTATTTCCTACGGTTTTCGTCGATTGGGCTACATTTTGGTAATTTAGTCTGTATGCTTACTGTCGGCAAGTGTACTAAAACAGGGTAATGTCCATCTACTATAAAACTGGGATGAGCATTATATAATAGGGTGTGGCTCCGCCCATACAGTTAAAATTTGTATTATCGAATAGCTTTGAAAGTAAAAGTAGCAATACTTATGTACCTATGTTGCCAGAAAAGCACGATAAATAGTACTTATGGTATTTTTCAACGATTGTGGGATGTGGTAATTCCCATGGTATTTTGTGGTAAAAAACTCTCGCGTGGGAAAAAAAATACCACATCTGAGATATTTACCAAGCGTGGGAAAAGAAATACCTCACATTACCACAAAATATCTCAAAATACCATACAATACCTCAAATTACCACAAAATACCACAATACCTCAAAATATCTCAAAATACCTCAAAATACCTCAAAAGAAAATTTGAGGGATTTTGTGGTAATTTGAGGTATTGTGGTATTTTATGGTAATTTGAGGTATTTTATGGTATTTTGAGGTATTTTAGCGAGTGTGGTAATTTGTGGGAATTAAGCGTGAGAAAAAGAGAATTTTTATGGTAATTTCATCTGGCGACACTGTTATGTACATATAAACTCAAAATGGAGTTACTATTTGGTGATCTCCTGCTACTGGGAAACTGTAACGGGCAGTCGAAAATAACAGTGATGTCAAACTATGAGTCTAAGAAAAGTTTTGAATACACCTATTATGTTCCCATATAGTTGCAGGGTGCAGCAACGCGCGCCGAGAAAAGCTAGTCTATATATATAAAAAAGGAGTTTATGTTTGTAAGGCCGCAATAGACTCCTAAACTACTCATCCGATTAGCATGAAAATTTGTGTATAGAAGTTTTTTGGTACGGTGCGTGTTCGTGGGCTATCAATTTTGATCCACCTTGAACACCAGAGGGCGCTGTAGTACAAATTTTTTACAAAACTGCCTAAAACTCATAAACTGCTAATGCGATTAGAATGAAAAGTGATATACAGTGGGTTTCTTATACGTTGAGTGTTCTGCTGCTATCGTTTTTGACCTATATTGAACACCAGAGGGCGCTATAGTACAAATTTTTTACAAAACCACCTAAAACTCCCAAATTGCTCATGCGATTAGAATAAAAATTGGTATATAGTAGTTTTCAGGTACGATGAGTTTTTTAGCACTATCTTCTTTGACCCACCTTGGACACCAGATGGTGGTATAGTACACATTTTTTACAAAATCGCATATTTTTAGTTGTTTTCTTATGTAACATGTGCAAATATTTACAAAATATTAAATATTTCTTAAATTTAGTAAAATAAAAATAATTTCCGTTATTTTGACATCAAAAACATGAACATATCTTGAAAACTATGAAAAATTTTACTACAACGATATATTTAATGCAACATCGTTGCTCAAAAATGAGAAAAAAACAATCAGAAATTTAATTTTGCGACTTTCGAGTCAAATATCTCCGCTGCTTTTGTATTCATTTTGTTAAATTTTTTTTTGTCTTAAAGCTTCATCAAAGTACTATGAAAACCTTATTGCAAAAATACCGTTAGTTGAGTAAATATATTTTAAATATTTTTTTCAAAAAAGGTCTGAAATATTGGAGTTTTCCTCACAAAAAGGCTCAAAATTTGTTTTTGTTGAAAAAATAATTTAAATTCAAATTCGCAAATTTTCAACTCTATTTAAAAATAACATTTATAGGCAAAAGTTATTTCAATTTTACACAAAAATTAAAAACCATTTCTGTGATTCAAAAAACAAGGCCTACCCCTTGAATTTTTCGAACAAAATTTTTTTTTCCAATATTGTGTTTTTATATTTTTGAAAAAATATACAAGCTAAAAAATTAATTTATTAGAAAAAATTATCTAAGTATCTCTTGCCAATCGAAAGTTATAGCCAATAATATTTATCCAAAATATATATACAAAAAGCAAAACGCTGTGTGTGATGGCTGGAAACTTCAAAATTACTTAGCCGATAGAGCTGAAATTTTGGCAGTACATTTTTTTCAAGTACGAGATGGTTTAAATTTCTGTCACACCCCCTTTTACCGCCCACAAATCAATAAAAATGCTATATTTCCTACGGTTTTCGTCGATTGGGCTACATTTTGGTAATTTAGTCTGTATGCTTACTGTCGGCAACTATACGGCAACTGTCGGCATTATATAAGAGGGTGTGGCTCCGCCCATACAGTTAAAATTTGTATTATCGAATAGCTTTGAAAGTAAAAGTAGCAATACTTACATACAAACTCAAAATGGAGTTACTATTTGGTGATCTCCTGCTACTGGGAAACTGTAACGGGCAGTGGAAAATAACAGTGGTGTCAAACTATGAGTCTGAGAAAAGTTTTGAATACACCTATTATGTTCCCATATAGTTGCAGGGTGCAGCAACGCGCGCCAGGAAAAGGCTAGTCTATCTATATATATAAAAATCAAATAAAAAAATAAAAGATAAAAAATTAATGTCGGGTGGAATCGTGAGTGATTGCTCGAATTTAGGGCGGGACGAAGTTTTCCGGGTCCTCTAGTATAAATATATAAAATAAACAAAAATAAAGTAAATTAATTTCTGCTTTATGTATTTGGTGTACAAAAAAGTTTTAAAGTGTTTTTTTTCAAGTTTGTCGCTTTATTGTGAAAAATTTGTTACAAATTCATTTTTCAAAGTATTGTCCATTTCTAGCCACTGATTTTTCCCATCTTTCTGGTAATCATATAAAAAATACCCTTTCATTTATCGATATCAAAAACTATCGATATTTTTTTTGATCCAAACCCCCCCCTTAGGTAAATCCTGGCTACGGGCCTGACATGCATAGAAGGCAAGACCAAAACAAATTTAAAAGTTTTAATTCAACAAGAAGGTCTGCCGACCGATGTGAACGATTTACGTCAAATGTTTAATTACTTTCACGAGCAACTTGGAATTTCAATTAATCAAGTCAACGCGGATCTTGACACCTATGGCTCTCATGTCAGGTCTAAACATGTCTCCTTTCTGCAAAAGTCACGTAAGGAGCACCAACAGTATTATTGCTCCTAACTTTCACCCTAACACAGCCACTATCTCTCAAAATCAGCCAAAGTCACCTAACAACATCCCTCAAGTAGTGTCCAAGCATCCATGCCAACCGGATTCTCTCAAAATATTTTATCACAACTGTGGTGGTATGAGAGGTAAACTAAATAAACTTTTTATTGACGTTAAATCTTGTCATTTCAAGGTTTTAGTAGTTACGGAAACTTGGCTAAGTGACACCTTTAAAAATGAGGAAATTCTGGACTGCAATTGGACTATCTACCGAAACGACCGCGACTATACCTCCACAGGCCAGTCACGAGGAGTCGGTGTAATGATTGCTATTCACAATTCTCTTTCAAGTGAGCTTATAGAAACACCTACTCACAAACTCTTTGAACACCGTATAGTAAAAGTTTGTATAGGAAAAAGTGTATATATGTACATTGGTGTTTTTTACATTCCCCCAAGTTCTAGTGAATCATCATACAATGAGTTATGTGAAATAATCACTACATTCACGGCGACTTTAAATGAGGAAGATAAAGTTATTATTTTTGGTGACTTCAACCGTCCAAATATATCATCTGTCATTGACGAAAACGACAACTATCTTCTGCCTGTAAACCTAAGTTCCATAGACTTTACATTACTAAATACTTTTTATAGCAATGATCTTCAGCAAGTCTCTGCAACACAAAACCCAAATAGCAGGTGGTTAGACCTAATCTTTACTAACTCATACGACGAAGTGAGGGTTGGTCCCACCACCGAAGCAGAAAATTTGTTTGCTAACACTGTCCACCATACAGCCTTAACAGTTACTTTCTCTTACATTAATATCTCTTTTACCAAGTCTTTCAATAACTCCATTGTGTACGACTTTCTTAACGCCGATTACGAAAGCATAATATCTTTTCTAGATGGTATTATATATTTCGAGTTTTTATCATTACATTTCTACAGCTATAGAAAGGTATGTGCCTTAAATAAAGAAAAAAAAAACAAACTTTCAGAACCTTGGCTAAATGCAGATCTCAGATACTTGAGAAACCAGAGAAACAGAATTAACAAAAGCACTGCGCATGTAAGCGAAGAAATGAGGCTCAAATATGATGAGTTATCGAAAGAATTTTCTTTCAAATCAGAAGTAGCTTACAAGTTTTACACAAACTTAATTGGAGAAAAAATTGTCCAGGACCCTAAAACATTTTTTGACTTTGTCAATTTGAAGCGAAAATCAGCCAGTTACCCTTCATCCATGTATAAAGGTAATGTTACCTCTTCCAACCCTCAGGAAATATGTAACCTCTTTGCGGATCATTTTAAGGAGGTATTTTGTCCACCAACTACTCAGTCTGATGTTTTTCCCCCCAATCCGAATTCGCAGCACATGGTTGAAAACTTCAGCTTGACAAAAGAAGACATATCAAGCGCAATAAAGGGTTTAGATGCAACCAAAGGACCTGGACCAGACCTAATTCGCCCCACGTTATTGGTGCGATGCTTAGACCAACTACTTTTGCCCTTATATATAATATTTAACAAATCACTCTCTATTGGAGTGTTTCCCTCTTATTGGAAAACTTCCCACCTAATACCAATATACAAAAACGGTGAAAAAAGTTCTGTTGAAAATTATAGAGGCATAGCAATTATGTCAGCCATCCCAAAGCTATTTGAAAAAATTATATGCGAAAAGCTAACACGCCTTGCCAACCCTCGACTATACGAGCAGCAGCACGGGTTTCGAAAAGGTCGATCCACCACCACTAACCTCATGATCATGGTTTCGGACGTCTTAAGCAAAATGGAGAATAGAGACCAACTAGATGCTATTTATACTGATTTCAGTGAAGCCTTCGATCGTGTTGATCATGGCATCTTAATATAAAAATTAGAAAAATTCGGTTTCTCTGGATCTTTACTTAGTTGGCTATCAACTTATCTCCATGGTAGATCCCAATATGTTAAATTCCAAGGAATCTTGTCAAAAAAAATCGAGGTCTCCTCTGGAGTACCGCAAGGTAGCCACCTTGGTCCTCTTCTCTTCAATACCTTCATATCCGACTTGTCCATAGTGTTGAAGGATATTCCACATCTTAGGTATGCGGACGACCTAAAAATGTACCACGTAATCAAATCGCAGGAAGATGTCAACTTCTTACAATTAAGTCTCTTAACTCTTGAGACGTGGTGTACTCAAAGCAAACTTTACCTCAATGTAAATAAGTGTAACGTGATAAGTTTTTCCCGTAGAAACCATGTTACGAATTATAACTATCGTCTCAACAATATCGAACTTAACAGGGTCGATTATATATGTAGTTGATCTTGGAGTGGTCTTGGACAACAAACTGCGTTTTAATCTGCACTATGATAAGATTCTATCTAGGGCCAGCAAACAGGTCGGATTTATTAAAAGACGAGCATATGAATTCAAGAATGTATGGGTCACTACATCCCTATACTGTGCACTAGTGCGCCCAATACTCGAATATGGCTGCATTATTTGGAATCCAGCTTTTGAATCCCATAGTGATAGAATTGAATCCATACAAAAGCAATTTGTCCTTTTCGCCCTGAGAGAGACTTATAACCCCCGCGAATATTGTAGCCTTCCACCGTATGAACGCAGACTGAGCCTATTAAATTTGATGCCGCTATGTTTTGCTCTCATCAATGAAATCAAGCCTAACACTACAAAAAGCACTCGTCGCTTGAACAGAACAAGAACAAACTAAAACCAAAGCAATGTTAGGCACGATTCGTAAAAGAATCGTGCACTGACTAGAAAGTTATGTTGTTATGTACACAACAGCAGAACGCTTGGAGTTATGCTGTCTTTGAATAGCTTTGGAAGTAAATGTCGTATAACAATGAAACTCAATATGTATGGAGTTCTTACTTGGTATATCTTTCTACTAGAAAGTATAATATGGGAAGTAGGGTACTAGGATGGGGATTTGACAAATGGGTGTGGCTCCGATCCAAATAATTCAAGTATCCAAATAATTCAATGAAGTGTAGGAAAAACTAAAACCTATTAAGACCGTTTAGAGTTCTGTAGATTTCGTGTTTAGCCGTTTTTGGGGGTAGCTGATTTCGAATCTGATTTCAGAATTTTAAAATTAAAGATGGTGGATAGGGTTGCCACCTAAATTTTTTGTAGTCGCTGAATCCGAATCCGTTGTCAGATGTTCAAAAGTATGATATTTTAACAATAGGGTTGCCACCTAATAATATGTTGCTTTTTAAAGAGTTTTAAACATTATCTAACAGTTTTAGGGGGTCGCTGATTTCGAATCTGATGTCAGAATTTTAAAATTCAAGATGGCTGATAGGGTTGCCACCTAATTTTTTTTCATTTTTACGAATTCGATGCTGGGGCGAACACAAGGTTAAAATGGGTCGCTGAATCCGAATCCGTTGTCAGAATTTTAAAATTTTTAGGTGGCAACCCTTAAGGGTTAAAAATTTCATAATTTTGAAATTCTGACAACGGATTCGGATTCAGCGACCCATTTTTACCTAGTGTTCGCCCCAGCATCAAATTCGTAAAAATGAAAAAAAATTAGGTAGCAACCCTATCAACAATCTTGAATTTTAAAATTCTGACATCAGATTCGAAAACAGTGACCCCCTAAAGCTGTTTTACAATGTTTAAAACTCGTAAAAAATACATTATAAGGTGGCAACCCTTTTGTTAAAAATTTTATAATTTTAAAATACTGACAACGATTTCGGATTCAGCGACCTAGTTTGACCTAGTGTTCGCCCAAATACCGAATTCGTAAAAATAACATTTCTATTTGCCAATGGTAGATATAATTACTTCGCCAGGGTTCTGCTGTGTTAAGTGTGATTGGTGCATTTTTCGCTGTTAGTAATTGTTCTGTTAAAGCAAGCCGAGAACATGGTTTGATTTGAAGCTGACGAGTGCTCTGCAGTGTTCGTTTGTTATCATTCAATGACTTGGATACGCTCTGCTTGACTAACAGAGTTCTGTCAAGCTCTGAACTCTGCACTGTTGGATCTACTGTTGTGGAAAAAACGAGTGCATTTGTGCAGAGGTTTACTGTTAACTGAATATCAGCATCATATTGCTTATACAAGTAATGAACCCATAAGCCCTTGCTGTACAGAATTTAATAGTTTATCCGACCACTACTCACCTCCCATGTCTAAATCCTCATTCAAGCGATCTCTATCCAAGTCTCTTTCTCTTCCTAACCAACCCAATCTGTGAGCTTTCTTTCTATTTACTTTCCTTCTCCTCTTTCCTTTTCTACTACTAAATATGTATAAAATATACTAGTATGTAAGTAAGTAGCTTTTACTTTTATTTGAAACAAAAAAAAAAAAATATTCGTATTATTATTTTTTTTTAATCAAGTTAATATGAGTAAATAAAACTAAATAAAAAATTATTTAGTTTTATATATATAAATATAATTGTTGGGGGATGATGCTATTTTCAAAAATTTCGTTATATTGATTTATTATTTTTTCTTTTCCGCAATTTGTGAGATTTTTTAATATAGGGTAAAACACCTTGTCAAAGCCAGGCGTTTTACCTTTTAAGGAGGAGAGACATGATTGCAATTCTAGTGTTGAAAAGGGAAGTTCTATTTGCTGCGCTCTTTTGTTTAGGTGGTATAGGATATTAATATTGTTTTGGATTTTATTTTTTTCTATATTGATTTCTTTTGGGAAGTTAGTGTCCCTGGAATAATTTGACCAATTTCTAGCGAACAAGTTAGCTATCTCACTGGGATCAGTTGTTAAGGTACCATCTTCTTTTGACATTGCGTGTATGCTTAGGCTTTTATTAAGACCTGATAGAGACCTCACTTTGTCCCATAATTGACTTGAAGGAGTTGTTGGATTAATTTCGCGTGTAAAACTTATAAATGAGTTTCTTTTTGCTACCTTAGTTTCCCGTTTGAAGAGAGCGTTTGCCTTTTTATAGTTAATAAAATTTTGTAAAGAAGGTTGGTGTTTTGCTTTTTTCCATAGAGTTTGTTTTTCTTTTTGAAGTTTAGCTAAGTTGCTGTTCCACCAACAAACTTTTGTTGAACGATTTTTTTTCGTTCATGGTTTAGCTTGACCTGCAGAATGTTTAATATATTTTATTAATAATGCGGCTTTTTGATTTACGTTGTTGCCAGTTGACATTCTAGGTAATGAAATCAATAAACTACTTCGGAATTTTTCCCAGTTTGCTAAGTCAGTTAAGAAACGCGGGATATGTTTTGTAGCCTTTGGAAGATTTTTGAAGAGTTTTAGTGTAATGGGAAAATGATCGCTACCATGAAGATTTTTGTCTATTTGCCAGGCTGTGGATAGGTTTAAAGGTGGGGAGGAAATTGAAAGGTCTATATTTGTAAAGGTGTGTCGGGTTGTGTAGTGTGTGGGCGATTTCCCGTCAAGTAATATTAAGTTATGTGGCGTCCGTGGTGTAGTTGGTTAAAGTGCGTGGCCGCTATGTCAAAGAACTTTGGAAACCCAGGTTCGAACCCCAGCAGTGACAGAAAATTATTTGAATTAAAATAATTTTTCTGTACGGCCGCCACCTCTCTGCAGACAATGGCCTCAGATAGTAATCAAAATGCCATGTAAAGCTTCTTGAGAACGAGAACTTTCCGTTCATCGCCGTTCGGAGTCGGCGTTAAGCATGTAGGTCCGGTTCTCGGTCAATTGTGTACAAACTTAATAACACGCACAACACAATTGATCATAAGAAGCTAGGTCAAAGTCCTTTCAAGGGCTGAAATGGCCAGTTATTTTTTTTTTTTTTAATATTAAGTTATTCTGTTCTTTAAACTTTGTGACAATTTTGCCTCTTTTATTGAAACTCGAGGAGCCCCATAGCGGGCTCCATGCATTAAAATCGCCTAGCAATAAAATTGGTTTTGTGATGTTGTTGAGAAGTGATTGTAGGTCTGTTTCGCTTAAATTTTCTGAAGGGGATATATATGTATTAATAATTACGAACTTAATGTCCGATACAATCTCTATACCTAAAGATAAGATCCTTGAGCTAGTGTTTATTACAGTGTGTTGAATTGAGTTAGAAACTAGGAAGGCTACCCCCCTTTTTGCGTTTTCGTCTTGGTTGATATCATTTTTTTCGTAGAGGGTGTAGTTGTTAGGTATAATTGAGTTGTGAGGCTTGGTGTGCAAATGTGTTTCTTGCATGGCAATAATTTTGGGATTTAGTTTTATTATTTTTTTATATATTATTATGTTTATATATAATAATATATATTTTATATATTATTAAAAGAATTTCTCGAGCGTACAAAATCAGAAGCGCAGCTTCAGAAACCTACTTTTGTGGCCCAAAATACTCGAAAAATATACTCGAACTGTCAAAACAAAAAAAAAAAAAAAAAAATACATGCTCTTAAAAAAAACTTATAACAAATTTGTATTTCTTATTATAATTTAACCCTCCAGGGGCATACATTTTTGGTTTTTGATATTTTTTATTTATAAAAAAAAACTATGATTTCGGTTGAAAAGCCGCAATAAGACTGCTTGTAGGTATTAGCTTGTTGCGCGCCTGCCGCAGGTTAAAATACTAGTTTTTTTAATTTATTGTTAATTTTTGTAAGTACATAATGTGAATTTAATGAAATGTAATCATACTTTTAGCATAATAAAAATGTGTTTATTTATTGTTGATATTAATACCTAAATTGCACTAATTTCATGAAAAAGTGGGAAAAGGCTGCGGGAGAAATTTGGACGCAGCAGGGGCGGTAACCACACCCACCATAAAAAAATTTTGTAGATATCATATTTCTTATGTATGTGTTCCAAAAAATGTAAAACATTTATAAAAAGCAGAGAAAAGATTTTTTTTTAATTTGTGCAAATATGGCATAATACGGGCATTTTTTCGAAACTTTCGGGCCCGATTGGCACGGGTAAACGTTGTCGTAAAAAAAAATTTTTTTAGTTTCGTTCTTAGAATATAAAAACGCATAAAAAACCTTTCAGCCCCTTGACATTTCCAAAAATCGCAAAATAAGGGACACTCTACACACTGCTCCTGAAGCAACTTCAAGTTGACCTAAAATGGCAACGTAAACTGAATGTCTCCAAGTGTTTGTAATGTTTTTCTGATGAAATATCACTTTGAATTAAAATCCTAGCTGATTTCGTTTTAAAAATATCTCAATTTTTGCATTTTCACGTGATTGAACCACCTTGTACATTAGACAGCGCAATATATTCAAGTATAAAAGTGTTTATATATGTATGGATGTATGTTTGTATATATTTATATATATATTATACCTACGTGTGTGTTTGTGTGTGTGTGTGTGTGTGTGTGTGTGTGCGTGTAAAATATTGAGAATTGGGATATTGTTTCCACACCATCTACGGAGATAAATATTGCGGTGCGTTTTTTTAAGAGTACGTTTAAGAGGTATCCCTTGTAGACCTATTCCACTATCCCGTCCCGTCCATAAATTACGTAATCACTTTTATACTTAAATTGGGTCAAATTGGACAGCCTCTAAGAAATTCAGCCATAATCAAAACTATTTACACATCGCTAATATTTTTACATGCTTTAAAGAAAGAGCGCACTTTATTTGTTGTTGGAAAAATTTTCCAAAGATACTTTTTTGTTGTTGCATTCTATGCTGTATGTTTAATAAAAACAAAAGTTTTAGCAAACCTAACGATATATATCACAAAATAAACTAATAATTGATAACTACTCTCTAGCGTCATAAGTATTTACACAGCCTTTCTTGAAGTCAATAAACACAATTATTTACAAACATAAGTGCTGCACGACCTTACTTTTTAGGATTTAAAGAAGATACATGAATGTTTTTCCAAAAGACTCCTCGAATTTACAGGAAGACTCATCAGTCCACAAAACATTGTGCGAAAACTATATAGACCAGAGAATAGTTATATTTTGATAATTTTTTTTAATGATATTTTTCGTTAGGTTTTTTAAAACATGTTTATTTTACTTTGCATACTACAAAGAATACAACAACCAAAAATTTCTTTGCGAATTATGCAAACAACAAAAAAGGCGAGCACTTTCTTTAATATATTTCTGAAAGTGTAAATAATTTTGACTAGGGCTATATACATCTATTATTTATTACAAATGTTGCGAAGTAAATGTCACTGCAGCATTTTTTAAGCGATTTGAGTATGAAGAATCTTCGATAAGATTAATTTTAAATCTCTCCCAAAACTTGTTAAATTCCCTGTGAATCGACTCTCCAGCCTGCTCTAACCACAACTTCCCGAACTTCATCTTTTGCAGGGCTTTGTCAATCATTTGTTTTGGAGTGGTATCGTACCTCTTGTTGGGCGGGAAAAAACATTGATTTGGGCCACAAAGTTGAAATTAATGGCTAAAAATTATCAAGGAGAGATCTTTTTGATCTTTATCTTTATTTATGAAACGGTTGGACCTTATGCCTTGAAGCCCTTTGAGTGTGCTTTTCAGACAATGAATAAAATTGTAGATTCTTGTTTTATAACCAAAAAAACCGATTTAACCGATATAGATAAAAATTTGATAACTTTTCGCAAAGCCATTGAGAGTACTGGTGTCTCGCAGACTAGATTATTTGAAGGATGCTATTATAAAACTAGACTGAGATGGTTTGGGATTGTAGTCGGAGCAGGCTGGAGAGTCGATTCACAGGGAATTTAACAAGTTTTGGGAGAGATTGAAAATTAATCTTATTGAAGATTCATCATACTCAAGTCGCTTAAAAAATACTGCAGTGACATTTACTTCGCAACATTTGTAATAAATGATATATGTATATTTCTTAGAGGCTGTCCAATTTGACCCAATTTAAGTATAAAAGTGATTACGTAATTTATGGACGGGACGGGATAATGGAATAGGCCTACAGGGGATACCACTTTAAAAAAAAAACGTGCCGCGATATTTATCTCAATAGATGGTGTGGAAACAATATCCCAATTCTCAATATTTTACACACACACGTAGGTATATTATATATATATATATATACATACATACATACATATATAAACACTTTTATACTTGAATATATTGCGCTGTCTAATGTACAAGTTGGTTCAATCACGTGAAAATGCAAAAATTGAGATATTTTCAAAACGAAATCAGCTGGGATTTTAATTCAAAGTGATATTTCATCAGAAAAACATTACAAACACTTGGAGACATTCAGTTTATGTTGCCATTTTAGGTCAACTTGAAGTTGCTTCAGGAGCAGTGTGTCTAGTGTGCAGGCCAATCAAGAACTTGAATCTCATTGTCTGTAATGTAATCTTTGATGAGCTATGATGTGTGCTTTGGGTCGTTGTCGTGCTGAAACGTCCACTGAATCGGAATATTCAACTCTGCATACAAATCGATCCATAATACCATCGGTTATATGAAATGGTCCGACTCCATCATAGGAAAAACAAGTCCAGACCATAATACCATCGCCTCCGTGCTTAAATTTTATTTTGCAGTTTCGGGATTCAAGTCGTGTACCTGGGCACGCCGTACAGTGCACATCCCATCTGAATTAATCAAGTTGAACTTTGATTCATCGCTAAAAAAATCGGTTTTCCATTTTTGAACGGTCCAATTTAGGTGCTCTTTTGCAAAACTGAGTCTAAAAACAATAAATTGCAACTCATTGTCACAATTTCAGACAGATTTTTTTAAATTATAACACCTCACCTTTTTTGTTTATGTTTAGCTGTAAGCAAAGGTTTCTTTGCCGGTCTGTAACTCCTTAAATCGTTCTCAATTGCTCTTCTGCGAACAGTGCCGTGATGGATATCTAAATCAAGTGTCCGAATTTGGAGGTTGCAAATGGATTTCTCTTGAACACGCCACAAATGTTCCTGTCATCACGCAGCGATGTGTTCCGCGACCGCCCTCCTGAATGTACCGTTGTTATGACTTTTGTGATGTTATACTTTTTATTAATCTACATACTATTAAATGAATTATATTAAACTGTTTTGCGATAGATATTTGCGATTTTCCCTTTTTATATTCGGAAATAATTTGTAATTTTAGAGTTTCACAGTATTTATCACGTGCCATTATAAATGGAATAGTCAATGTCACAATTAGCTCAAAAACAAAACTAAACTTTAATCTTTATGACTCACAAACAACATGTGCTTTACAATAAAAGAACTTTTACCGTTATTTTTTGGAACTTCTGTCCTCTTTTTATATTTTTTAAGTTTTGTTGCTTTTGTTTTGCACTCACACAAATTGAATGCAGTCACATTAAATTTAAATTTAATAAAAAAAAAAACAAAACCAAATTTGAATATGATTTGTTTTTTATATGATGTATGCATATAGGCTTTATGTTCCTATAATAATTTTTGTGTGTTCACAATATTAAAAAATATACACGATTTTGTAGCAGCGCACTGATTTTGTTGCTATTGTTTTGCGCAACACTGTAGGTTACAAATTTTTTAAAAAAAAATTTTTTTTCAGAATTTTTGAAGCGGTTTTTGGCAGTCTGGAACATCTGAGGAAAAAATAAAAAAAACCAAATTAATCCTTGTTTAATTGGCTATCGCCTGAACTAGGATACTTTTTTTCCGCCGAAAAGAAACAAAATGGCGACCGCATTTTCAAATCAAAATGCATTGGTTCGTATTTTTTCGAAAACGATCAAGGAGCAACCATTACCGTCAATTCTGTGCGCTATGGCCGTATGTTAACCGATTTTTATAGCCTGAAATTAAAGATATGAATCTGGACGATATGTGGCTTCCACAAGATGGGGCCATAAGGCACACAACAGCACCAATTAGCTCTTTGTTGCAACAAAAATTTCGAGGACGACTTGTTTCGTGATTTGGCGATGTCAATTGACCTCCGAGGTCGTTCTATTTGACGCCTGTGGATTTTTCTCTGTGGAGCTATGCAAAATATCGTGTTTATGTGAATAAACCTCAAACTCTTGATCAATTAGAAACCAACATTTGTCAAGTCATGGCCGAGTTACTGCCCTAATTGTGCAAGTTAACGACACACGCGCTGACTGTTGGTCAATAACCGAACTAATTAATTATGTTAACTTTTGCAATCATCGTGGGCTAACAACCGCTCTACATTAGATGCTGACTTTCGTTCCAGCACTTTAATGTTTCGCAATCATCTTTTTATGCTGACATATTGCTTGGCACTTTTATGCAGCCGAATCAATCAACAACAACAACAATGATAGTAGCAGAGGAACAGCAGTGCAGCTCTAGGCAATAAGTTAGCATAAGTATATTTTATAGTTTAGTCTTAGTTCAAAATTAAATAAATAAAGTTAAAACATTAGAGTTCGCTCTGATGGTTTTTTAAAAAAAATTAATAAGTTTAAAATTAATTAATTTGCACAAAAATTATCGAAAACTACCGCAATAGGATTGAGTCCTGCAGAAACTTCCATGGAGGCCATTTGAATGATATTGTATTCCACTATAATGGCAAAGCCCAAGCACTATAACGGAATAAAAATTCTTTCAAAATCTGCATTTTTAGTGTGTTTTTTCAACTTTACTTTTTTACTTTAAAATGGATAGCCCTTTATAACAATATCTCCGAAACCTTAATTAGACCAACATGATAAAAAAAGTGTCATCCTCATAAATTTTATGTTCCTTTAATGAAGTCTATTCACATGAGTACGAGTAATCCCCAATATTTTGCTTTAAGCTACACTATAAAGTAAGCAAACTGGACACTTGAAACACATGTTTCAGCAACTAAAAAAGTTGAGTTAAAACATTTGTTGAACAAGTTCGCTTTATCGTTGTATTTAATTACTTATCGTACGGTACGATTCGTACCTACTGTGTGCCTCATTGAAAAAAAGTGCCCATAACCCATTTGCTATGCAGTTTGTTGCTCAGGCACTTTTTTAAAAAAACAATTCAGTCAAGTTAGCTTTGATGTTCACTTCAGGCAACGTCCGGTGTATTTGACACTTTTGTGCTGATATGCAGTAGTTTCCTTATAAACAGAGGTGTGAGAACGTTTTGAGCACCGTTGGTTATCTTGTATTCTTGGTTTGTTTTTTTTGTTTTTTAGTTTTACCATGGCCCGAAGTTGTGCAGAGTTTTCCCTGCGGTAAACCTTAAACTGTCATGTCGGTTGGTGCAACACGCTTTGTTTAATAAACTTTTGTCAGCGAGCTTTCAGGAATGAACAAGCCGCTCGGATTTCGGAAGCATTGCATTGAGTGGTAGGTGGTGGTGGTGGTGATTGCACTGGAAATGTTGAAAAAGTGAACACAAAGAAGTACACGATTGTCACTTAACGTCAGATAGATAGAGCGATCCAAAAACTTCTACTGAGAATTGCAGTAGAAGCTGGGAGGAAGCTAAACACATTTTACGAGATAAGCTTTAATTAAAATGGAATAGAAAGGTAAATTGCAAGAACATGATTTGCTATATGATAAAAAACTCTTAATAATCGACTTTAGAATTATATATAAAAATACGGAAATAATACTTAACATTCACATAGGGCCACATTCGGTTGCATTGTAAAACAAAAACATCAAACGAGTTGTCCATTGCAGGCCTTGAAAGGATTTTGACCGAGGTTCTTTCTGATTTGTATCTCATATTAATTAGGATCGGGCTTTAAGTTATCGTTATCACATCGTTTTTTTGTTTGTGTTCGGTTTCTCAGTTGGCCTATTTTCCCCGGAAGCAAAGAATAATAGTAATCTTACATATTAATACGTAAGCATCGAATGTTGTCGTACAATTTATTTAATTTTTTTAAGTTAAAGGGATTTAAAGTTACATCATTCAAAAGGTACTGTGCCACAGACATGCCAAAAAATAAGAATAACAGAAAAAATTAAATACATTATATGATTATTGCATAAAATATGAATGCATGCATGAATTCTCATACCCATGGCTGTAGTTTGAATCTGTCTCCCTTTCCAGTTTTGCAAACACTTGTTGCTGCTCTTTATCTCTCTCTCTCTCTCTCTCTCTCTTTTTGTTTATTGCATTCAGTACTGCCATATTCACTGTTAAAACTGCCCTGAGAAAATTGAACGCCTTAAAATCAAAGAAAAAAAATTTTTAAAAGACTGTAACCAAAATATCTTTGTAACAAAGAAAAGATCGTTGCACTAATGATTGATTCTTTAACTAAGCAACTGCTGCATCTTTGAAACAAAAGACTGAAGTTCTTTGAAGCTAAATCAATCAAAAAATATTTGCCGTAAATATAAATTATTTATTATAACGATTTAATTCTTTGTTAACAAGAATTTGTTAACAAAGAAAAAAGTACGCAAAATCAACAAATTTTCTTTGTTTTCTTGAAGCTAAGCATCGTTTTTTCAAAGACAAAGTCTTTAACTTTAAAGAATCTTTTCCACAAAATCATATTTTTCTTAAAAATACACACGCTTATAGTTCGCACTTACTTTGTGGGCAATATGTAGTATATAAGGCAATTGATGTATTAATATGTATAAGTTGTAATTAGCACTAGATTAAATCGTTTAGGTTAAGGGTCAAGGGGAAGGGGGAGGGGGTGGGAAGGAGAGTGGAGAAGGGGTGAGTAATAAAAAAAAAGGCGGACATACAAAGATAGAATTAAATAAATCGACTTTTTTAAAGACGTACATCTTTGTCACAAGAATTTAAGTCTTTGATATGAAGTATATTTTTCATGGGAATTTAACAATCTTTGTGCCTTTGCCGTAAGGATGTTTTATCTTTGGGCAAAATCTAACCAATAAAAGTCTTTGTGGCAAAGTGTATTTTCTTTGGTTTTACGATTTTTTTCTCTGAGTGTGTAAATTACAGTTTCTTAGACAAAGGTGCAGTTTTTAAAATTTCCTCCTAGTGCAAATTACAGTTTTTTTTTTTGTCAAAATTTCAGAGTTGAAAGCATATATTAGAATTTTTTTTTCTGTTTGGTAATATTTATTTATAGTGGCGTCCGTGGCGAAGTTGGTTAAAGTGTGTGGCCGCTATGTCAACGAACTTTGGAGACCCAGGTTCGAACCACAGCAGCGACAGAAAATTATTTGAATTAAAATAATTTTCTGTACGGCTGCCACCTCTCTGCAGACAATGGCAAACCTCAGAAAGTAATCCAAATGCCATGTAAAGCTTCTTGAGAACGAGATCATTCCGTTCATCGCCGTTCGGAGTTGGCGTTAAGCATGTAGGTCCGGTTCTCCGTCAATTGTGTACAACTTAATAACACGCACAACACAATTGATCATAAGAAGCTAGGTCAAAGTCCTTTCAAGGGCTCAAATTGCCAGTTATTTATTTTTTATTTATTTTAATATTTACTAGTATCACCTTTGGTCGAGATTTGACCATTTAAAAATTGATTTTTTTTTTGTATTTTTATTGGAAACATTTTTTTTTTATTTCTTCACTCATATGCAAACGTAACCGAACTCATACCGCACCAAACGCACCACCAGCAGGAAATCACAAAACAGTAACTCAATTCTGATTTTCCATGTTCTGTGATTTTTACTTTCATTTGCTGAGGATTTGCGGAGCCACACCCCTTTGTCCAATGCCCGTCACAGTACCCTACTTTCCTTATTCTACTTTCTACTAGAAATGCTTCCAAAGCTATTTGATATAACAACTTTGAGTTGTATGAGTTTTTCCACGCCCCTTTGTCAAAGAAGGAAGTTCTTACCAAGTTTCATTGATTTGTGACTTATAGTTCAAAAGTTATACCGAAAATTTGGGCTGATGAAAAGTGCCTCGCCTTTATTTCAACCCTCATGAAATGTAACCAGTGGATTGGAACGTCTGATTTGAGGTCAAATTGCCCACCATAGATATTCGGTGCACTCCTTTTCCCTACTCTTATTGATTTAAAAAAAAATTATCAAAATTGGTTGAGAAACACGAGAGAAAATGTTTCTTAACTGTTCTGCGTACACCTTTTTATATATAGATATATAATAATAATATGTATAATATATGAAGTAGATAAGGAAATGGCTTAAAACATAGATTTGTGTATATAACTTTGGAGTGGTTTGAAATATTTGAAAAATTTTTTCACAGAAATTATTTTTTGAGCTGTAGAACTTTGTAAAAAAAATACAAAAACAACATTTTGAAAAATGTAATTTTCATCAATAAAATCATAGGGGGTAGCTCATGATTTTCGATGATAGAAACACTTTAATAAATTATTTATCAAAATGAAGAAATTTTTGCACTTAATTGATATATTATATGAAAGAGTGTGAGAGAAGAAAATAGAAATAAAAAACTAAAATTACAGAAAAAGAATATCTGGTCTAATTTTTGAGCAAAAATTGAATATTTTAGAGTTATTTTGAAAACAACATAAGAAATTGAATTGGAGAGATAACGGTAAATATTTTCTTATTCCTCCAAAGTCATTTTATTAAACTTTCAGACAAAGAAAATTTAAGGAAAATCGATTGAAAAATGGCTGAGATATTTACATGCAAAATCAAAATTTGAAATATCAATTGTTTTTTTCTCATTCTGAGGCAATGACATTGCTTTAAGAAATGCATTGCATAGAAAAAATCTACAGGTTTCGAAATATTGCAATACTTTTGATGTCATAATAACGGGAAACTTTTTTAACATACTATTCGAGAAAAATATTAGCAAAAAAGTTTTTGTATACCGTTATTTTTCTCAACCAACGAATTTTCATACAAAAAACGGTGTACTGAGAACATCTATAGTTTTCGAGATATCACAATAATTTTGATGTCAAAATAATGGAAATTTTCCAAATTTACTATTTGTAAGCAATTTTACCATCACAATATATATTGACCCATGATACATGAAAAAGTGCTTATTGTAGGGTAACCGTAAACGATGGTGAAAAATATCAAAGTATTTTTTGCACATCTTATGAAGGTCTAAATTTTTCTCTTATATCATGTTTTTCCATCTCTTACAGTTTAGCTTTTATTTAATAAATGTTTTTTTTCTCGCTCATATTTGAGGTCATAGGTCACCAATCTAATATTCAATCATATTGCGCAGCCAGACCTTTCATCCGATACCTCATTCTTCATTCTACCTCTACCCAGTTCTGAGATCCCTAACTTAAATTAATATAAACTTTCAACGTTAATATTTCGGGTCAAAGGTCATCAATTTAAAATCTAATATAATTCGGCACATCTATGGTGCAGCACCTTTCGAATGATATACGTTTCATTGTCCTTATTTAAAGTAAATATTGAAAAAGTGTACGACAACATTCGATGTTTGCGTATTAATATATAAGATTAAAACTATACATTTTATTTTATTTTATTCTAAATTAATTGTTTTTTGTTATATATTTATGTGTAATAATACTAAAAAACCTTAATTTAAAATTAACAGTTCTTAGAAAAAAAAGAGTTTGCTGGCAAAACCCGTAGGTTTTGACGTGACGGTGTTTCTTTATACTCCTATTTCATGTCAAAACTGTTGTTTTAATCCTTGACCATATTCTTTACTTAATCACATATACCGAATCCCTTTCCTACTCTAAAAAGTTGAGTTTTAGATGTGTCTTAGTTTTGTCCTAACCCATATCCTAATTCATGCCCATAGTCCTTTTCCGGTTTCATAGTCCGGTTTCATTGGTGTTATTGTTATTGTTGATGTTGATATTGATGTTGATGTTGGATGTTGATATTGATATTGATGTTGATGTTCATGTTGATGTTGATGTTGATGTTGATGTTGATGTTGATGTTGATGTTGGTGTTGGTGTTGGTGTTGGTGTTGGTGTTGGTGTTGGTGTTGGTGTTGGTGTTGTTGTTGATGTTGGTGTTGGTGTTGGTGTTGGTGTTGGTGTTGGTGTTGGTGTTGGTGTTGGTGTTGGTGTTGGTGTTGGTTTTGGTGTTGGTGTTGGTGTTAGTGTTGGTGTTGGTGTTGGTGTTGGTGTTGGTGTTGCTGTTGGTGTTGGTGTTGGTGTTGGTGTTGGTGTTGGTGTTGGTGTTGGTGTTGGTGTTGGTGTTGGTGTTGGTGTTGGTGTTGGTGTTGGTGTTGATGTTGGTGTTGGTGTTGGTGTTGGTGTTGGTGTTGGTGTTGGTGTTGGTGTTAGTGTTGGTGTTGGTGTTGGTGTTGGTGTTAGTGTTGGTGTTGGTGTTGGTGTTGGTGTTGGTGTTGGTGTTGGTGTTGGTGTTGGTGTTGGTGTTGGTGTTGGTGTTGGTGTTGGTGTTGGTGTTGGTGTTGGTGTTGGTGTTGGTGTTGGTGTTGGTGTTGGTGTTGGTGTTGGTGTTGGTGTTGGTGTTGGTGTTGGTGTTGGTGTTGGTGTTGGTGTTGGTGTTGGTGTTGGTGTTAGTGTTGGTGTTGGTGTTGGTTTTGGTATTGGTGTTGGTGTTGTTGCTTTTCGTATTGCTTTTTTCTATTTGCTTCTCCATTGAATGTGCTTTTCCTTGGTGCATTTACGTTTCCTTAGTTACATGCAATTAATCCAGCAAAAGTGATGTATATGCGTCACTTAAGGCGGTTCCAAGAGACGCCTCATGACGCCGTCAATTTTTTTTGTATTTTTATCATGTGCCCGAAGACCTCACCTTCATTTTCGATTCTTAAAATTTACCGTTACGCCAGTAGTCACAGAGTAAAAATTCCATGCAACGTTTTTTCATGGTTGTAGCATTTTTACTGCTTTATGCCACCCTGAAATCATGACGATAAGATTTTTTTTTGTATTTAAGTTGTGAGGCGTAATAACGAGGAACAGAAAATTATTACTTTTTCCAAAAATTAAATAGCAAAAAATCAACACGTTCCAAATGTCGGAGTACATTTTGGATGACTTCAATATACTGCTTAATGCATGTTCTATCGAAATAAGAAATGATTTTTATTTTTTTGAGTTTTACCAAAAAAAAATTTAATTTTATTATTATTTACTATTTTTATTTTATTCATAAATATAAGAGTTATTTTTTGATTTTTATTCTTTCCCTCAAGAAGTACTTATTTTTGATTTTTATTTTTTCCCTCAAGAAGTACTTATTTTTGATTTTTAGTTTTTCCCTCAAGAATAAAAATTGTTTTTCAATTTTTATTTTTTCGCTCAGAAATAAAAGTTATTTCTCAATTTTTATTTTTTACGCTCAAAAGTAAAAATCATTTGTTCAGTTTTATTTTTTGTAGGTAGGGAATAAATATATAAAAATCATAAAATTTGTGTGAGAGCCCCCATAAGGAGTGGTCGGAGGGAATAGGTCCCCAAGGGAAAAATTTTCCTTTTGCAGAAGTAATGGTGGTCGGTCATACATATTAACCCTCTCCAACCCTTCTTTAAAGCCCCCCTGTTCAGGTGTAGGAATAAATAAAAAATAAAATAGTGTAACGGAGTTCCGGAGAGGGTTAATATTTATGACCGTTCCCCATTACTTTTGCAAAAAAAAAACATTTTTCCCTTAGACAGCTATTCCCTCCGACCACTCCTTAGGGGAGCTCCCATACAAATTTAAGGATTTTGGGGTATTTATTCCCTACATCTGAACAGATGACCTTTAAGGAAGTACCGGAGAGGGTTAATATAAATCACTGACCCCCATTACTATTGCAAAAATAAAATTTTTTCCTCAGACACCTAGTCCCTCCGACCACTCCTTAGGGGAGCTTCCATACAAATTTTATGATTTTGGGACATTTATTCCTTACACCTGAACAGACGACCTTTAAGGGAGTGCCGGAGAGGGTTAATATGTATAACCGACCCCCATTACTTCTGCAAAAGGATAATTTTTCCCTTGGGGACCTATTCCCTCCGACCACTCCTTATGGGGCTTCTCACACAAATTTTATGATTTTTATATATTTATTCCCTACCTACAAAAAAAATAAAACTGAACAAATGATTTTTACTTTTGAGCGTAAAAAATAAAAATTGAGAAATAACTTTTATTTCTGAACGAAAAAATAAAAATTGAAAAACAATTTTTATTCATGAGCGAAAAAATAAAAATCAAAAAATAACTCTTATTGTTGAACAGAAAAATAAAAATCAAAAACTAACTCTTTTTTTTAACAGAAAAATTAAATAAAAAAATAACTCTAATTTTTGATGAATAGAATAAAAATCGTAAGATAATTTTTATGGTTGAGCAATAATATAAAAATCTAAAAATAATAATTAAACTTTGAGTTTTTGGATATCGCTTATAATAATTACGAGTCCTGGTAATAACACAACTATGCTGTCGTGAAACAAAATTTATCGCAGCTCGTCTTCTCTATGAATACTAATTTCATGCAACAATATTACATTTCTGTTACATATGCTGCTAAATTCACGACCTGGTGACGTTAGAATTTTTTTTTTATTTTTGTCGTAAGGTGAAGTATAAATCCTTCATTTTTCTTTATAAACATTTATCATAGCTTATATACTCACCGAGTAAAAATTCAATACAACGCCGCTGCATGAATGTTGCATTGTCGATCTTTGAGCGCCTCTCTCTGTGTCCACATCAGAGATCTGCATGAATGGATTCATTTTGCTGGTTTAAGTTCCTTTAATTTTTCAACTCCCTGCAAGTCGAGGCAGGCAAGCAACAAGTTTTCGCAAAAATCAAGTCGCCAAATGTAGAAAACTTGAAATGTAGAAACTTGATATGTAGAAAACTTGAAATGTAGAAACTTGAAATGTAGGGAAAAAGCAATTATTTTGCTTTATTTTCAAGTCTGTTTACGAAGTTCGTGGAATTAACTTCGTGTCGTCAATGCAAACTTCGTTTCTCGAGTTGAGAAAACAGTTTAACTTTAAAGAAGTGTCGACCACAACAATAGCTTTTATCTCATTTACTCTTTCATATATACGCAAAAAGACGAAGTGTTGCTCCCGACTCGTGTGTACTACGCAGTCGACACTGCTTGAAAGCATTGGATTGAAGTACGTTTGTTTGTTTTTTTGTTGTTGTTGCTTATTTTTTATTTTTTCACTTCGTATAGAACATGGTATAATAATACAAGGTAGCATTGACAGTTGCTTGGGAAATCATATACTGTCAAAAAATATACTCAAAAAGAGAGCGCTCACAATCCGCCATTGAAAACACAAGCAATGTTAAAAACGTTGAAGTGAAAAAAAAAACAACAACCACAGCAGCTGCTGATGTATTTCCACAAAAAGCTGTTTTTGACAGTTTATGTTTTCCTGTTGAAGAGAAAATAAGCAGTTGTCAATGCTACCATGTATTATTATACCATGGTATAGAAAAGTATAAGTAGACGCTCGTCAGTAGCTTTCTGCGGCAGCGCAGTCGCATAGACTTGAAAACAGACTTGAAAAGTAGAATGCTTGATTTTTTTATACCAATTAATGTAGGGTAGAAACAAAATAGAATCAAGTCTGACTTATGATTCGTTTTTCAGAAGCAAGTTGCGGCTTGTAGGGTAGAAATATATCAAGTTTCTACAAGTCAAGTCGAAACTTGATTATTTTCAAGTTACTTGATTTTCAATTGACTTGTTGCAGGTCTCTGGTCCCCATGACAACAGAAATTTTTTGTCTAATTTTGTTGTGAGGGCTTAGAGCAGGCCTGTATTGGTGTGTCATATTTTTAATCCAATACTTTTTTTTTGCACCAATACTCAGCGAGTAATAGTTCCATGTAACAAATTTTCAGTTGTGTTGCTTAAGCCGTTCCCACCGCGTCCCGCTGATATTTTGAATTTTTTTTTATTTTTATAATGAAGTCAAAAAATTAACCTTTACGGTCGTACCATATTTTAGACACAGCTCTTATACTCAGCGAGTAACAATTCAATTCAACGCTTATGAATTTTGAAAAAATGCATTTTTCAACTTTTTTGGAAACCTGCGCGGTAAAACGTAACTTCGTCACTTCAAAAAAATACTCAGAAAAAAAACTTTAGTAATAATTTTAAATACACCTTATATTTTAGATTTAGTTGCAGCACGCAATGGATGGGTGTTGGCTAAAGCATTTGCAGTTTGTATTTTATACTAAAAGCTTATAAATGTTTATACTGTGTTATGAAATCAATAAATGCAAGTTTAAGAATAAAATGATTTTATAGAACTTATATATTTAAAAGTAGTAAGAAATTATCTTCGACTGGGCCGAACCCCCATGGCCGAACCAAAGTATATTCAAAGTCTTAAGGAGTCAATAACATTTTTATTTGTAAAAACATTTTCGTCATAGTTTTAATAGAAAATAGTTGCTTTTGTTTTTTGATAAAATTACTTTGAATGGGAGGTAGGCATGGTTCTCATTCGATTTGGTTGAATTTCATACTCCGAGTAGGTAGGATCCACATCCATAAAAATGAAGTGTTGCTAGGAACTATAAAGAATAAGCGCTTTAGCGCCCACATATTTTATTCACTTTATGAATACCCACTTGAATCAAAAGGAATATCTACGGCTACCGCAAAACGTTCCAATTTGTTCCGTAGCAAGCGCACATTCACTTTATCCAACCTAAAAAGCTGCACAAAACGCATGTCAAGAAAATCGAATGGCCGAATTTATTTAGACGTAACTCCAGCAAAGTGGCCCGAGGGTTTCTTCTACATGAAACTTATTTTTAAAACTCTCACACATTTATTTAATATATATTCTTACATTTGCCTCCTTTTACGAGCCATTCTGACTGAAATACGTAAATAAACATCCATTTTCAATATCAAAATGTTCACTTTCTAAAACTTTGTTACGATAAAAGACTGAAAATTGCACCTGTTATTCTGTTATGGTTTTTGACAGATTTCATAACAGATTTTGTCGCGCTGAATTCCAATTCTAGAATTTGAAATAGATTTTTTGATAGTTCGAAAATCTGTTATGACTCATAACGGATTTCATATCAGATTTTGTCATGCAGAATACGAATTTTGTGCTCGTAGCAGATTTTTTGACAGTTAAAAAATTTGTATGGGAAACCATAACAGAATAACAGAATTTCTTCATAAAAGATTGCGCAGAATAGGCCCAAATATTTGTTTTTCGAATTTATGTTTTCAACCCTAGAAATTCTAACAACTAATTCTCTACGTTGTATGAATCTTTTAAAATATTAGTTATCTTATGACAAAAGAGAGAACAAATAGGTATTTTTGATTTTCCCAAATTTTAGGTTTATCTTTATACATAACTATAAATAAATGTCTCTTCTGTATTAAAATGTGATATCTTATTCATAATATATAATTTAGTGCTTTAATTATAAGTAATTTTTTCGCCCCCACCCCCCTGGTAAAAAATGAATTTACGTCTCTGACTTGATATCATGTGCCTCGTCATGTTATTGCAACAAGCCTGTGAATATTATTAAATTAAAATTGAAAGATGCTTATTTTGAGCTTTTTAATTTTTTTCAGAGAACGTGGATAGACAAGGCAAAGGATAAAAAATTTCAAGCTAAAAACGGAGTTCCATGAAATTTAAAAGTTTCCTCTTTTAAAACTCATCTATTTTTGGCACTTATTTGACGTTCGTTTAAAAGGACATGTTGAGTGGAACACAAATATGCAAAAATGTCTCCTATGGGTTTGGGTAAATAATGACTTCATTAGCTCTTAGCTTATCTAATAAATGTCCTTGTCAGCAAAATATTGAGTTTACTCCATTTGCTTGGAGCAATATTATTAATTGCCTAATTAAAATAAAAAATACACACACATATAACACATTATTTCACTTGATGCTAGGGTCCTGTCGTACTCCTTGTGGCAGAGTAGACACAATTTATTAACAGCGAAATTTTGTTTATGTATGCATGTGATTTTTTTCCCCTCTTAATAAACTTTAAACATATTCTATTTAATTTTAATACACATGCCTTGGGATGAAGAAACATGTACACACATATTTACATCTGCTCCCCTAACTATCCTTTAAAAGGAGCTCAATTATGGGATGTTATAAGAAAAAGATGTTGAAAAAGAAAGCAAATATGAGAAAGCAAACTCATTAAATATCAAAAGATATTCGCACTCAAACAAAAACATACGGCATATGTGCATGTGTTGTGTGTGCGAGTGTGATATTTATGTGTGTTTGTTTATATAAAGCGTGTGCTCCGGGCGACCTGCAAAATAATGCCAGGCTTCACAATGCTGTGTTTTAACAGCACAACGAAAGATGGCTGGAAGCTCACGGCAACAAAAAATAAATACATAAAACAACAAAAATATTACTCAACGTCTGGAGAAAACAATCCTAACAAAGAGACAACGAAGGAATGGCTTAGATGACAGCACATCTCCGCACAGCACAACCCGCAAACAGAACAGAGCTGGTAGTGCAGCTTGTAGTGCACTGAAAGAACTCTCGCTGGGCTGCGAATATGAAGTATAACAAAATAATATTTAATACAAAAGCAACAGAATCATGGAGTACCAACTGCATACGTTAACTTTGACATGATGGATCTACTCTGGTTGGCTGTCGTATCACATATGCGAGTGATGACAAGATACTGTCAAAGGCCGTACATTCTGTAGCCTCGGACCTGTTCACCTGGCTGTTTGACTGATAGATTGTCTCTTCTTACTTTGTTCACAAAGTTGAATTAGACGAGCGTCACACATGAGCCAGAATGTCAAGAAATCCATACATTTTTCCAAGAGTTATAATGGTAAGAGTTATAATAGTAAGGTTGCTCCAAAGGCACTTTTCCTTATACATAACAAACATATATTGATTGAGTGATAAAATATTAATTAAAGTAAAGCTTCAACAGAGCGGGCTCCCTTTAACTTTACATAGGTTGCAAAAGTATACGGTATTCGTACTAAAATACAGGGTTTTCCAATAGGGACTTAATAACTTTTTTTTTAAATAAAATGCAAACCATTTGAGATATTTCAAAAACTTTATTATCGGCTTGAAGTACAATCAAAACATTAATGAATGAAACTCGACTTCGTTCATATGGCCACCGCGAGCACGTATGCAGCGGTCGATTCGTTGGACCCAATTTTCGATGGCTCGGCGACACATTTCGGCCGAAACGGCCGCTATTTCCCGTTCAATGTTGGCTCTGAGCTCTTCCAACGTCATCAGCTTGTTAGCATAGACCAATGACTTGACGTAGTCCCAAAGGAAATAGTCTAGAGGCGTTAAATCGAACGAACGAGGCGGCCAATCGACTGGCCATTTCTTGAGATAACACCCTCATCAAACTTATTCTTCAATAAAGCGATTGTAACGTCTGCTGTGTGGCTTAAGGCACCGTCCTGTTGGAGCCACATGTCGTTCAAGTCCATATCTTCCAATTCGGGCAATAATCGGTAATCATGGTGCGATAACGATGGCCATTCACAGTAACGTTACGATCGTTATCTTTGACGAAAAAATATGGTCCAATGACGCCGCCGGGATGCAAACTGCACCAAAGTGGATGAAGTGGTAATTCATGAAGCACATTTGGACTTTCACCATACCAATAACGCATATTTTGCTTATTGACGAATCCACTAAGCTAAAAATGAGCTTCGTCGCTGAAGATGATTTTGCCATAAAATGCATCAGCTTGGCGCATCTTTTCCAGAACCCAATCGGAGAACGTACGTCGCTTCAAATGATCCATCGGCTTAAATTCTTGATTCAGCTTGATCTTGTATGGGTGTAAGCCAAGCTCTTTACGCAAAATTCGACATAAAGTGGTCTGGGCTATGCCCAAATCTTGAGAACGCCGTGGAATGCAGTTAACGCTCTTAACGTTGCGATCACCGACTCCGAATTTCGGTAGTAAATTTTTATAATTTGTAGACGTTGTTCGTTCGTGTGCTGTACCATAATGAAAATGTTGAGTGTATTGAATAAATTGACAGTGACAGTTCGATGTCATTCATTGTCATTCATTGCCATTCATTGTCATTCATTGCCATTCATTGTCATTCATTCATTGTCATTCATTGTCATCCATTGTCATTTATTGTCATTCATTGCCATTCATTGTCATGCATTGTCATTAATTTTCATTCATTTTCATTCATTGTCATTCATTGTATTCATTGTCATTGTCATTCCTCGTCATTAATTGTCATTCATTGTCATTCATCGTCATTCATTGTCATTCATATTCATTCATTGTCATTCATTGTCATTCATTGTCATTCATTGTCATTCATTGTCATTCATTTTCACTCATTGCCATTCTTTGTTATTCATTGACTTTTATTTTTTCTTCAATATATGCTTTATATCATATGATATTTTTCATAACAAATGATATAAATAATTTTAATTTATATATTTATAACAATTATATAAACCTTACCACTGGCGGACGTGGCGCAGTGGGTAGAGTGCGTTACCCATACGCCAGAGAACCCTAGTTCAATTTTCATCTGTCACAGAAAGTTTTTTCAATCGAATTAATTTTTCTGTTCGACCATCACCTCTCTGCAGACAATGGCAAACCTCAGAGAGTGAAGAAACGTCATGTAAAGCTTCATGAGAACATGCACATTAGCCGTTTAAATCATTTGATTCATAGGAGTTTAATGATTAATTTTGATTTATTTCAATTGTTTGATAATTTTTTCTGTTTTTTTTTTGTGATTCATTTGATCCAAATGATTCAAATGATTCAAAAGTTCCAAATGATTTAAATGTTTCATATTCTTAAAATTACTCAAATAAATCAAATCATGATTCAAAACACTTAAGTGATTAAAATGATTTAAATGATTCAAATAAATCAAATGATTTAAATGATTCAAATGATTCAACTGATTCAACTGATTCAGATGATTAAAATGATTCAAGTGATTCAGTAATTCGAATATTTCAAATGATTCAAAATTATTCAATTTATTCATAAGATTCGAATGATTAGAGCCGCCACACATTACAGACTTTTAGTCGGCCGATAGTTTGATGCTTGATTGGCCGCAACTGACAATCCAACTATTTAGTTGGTTGTAGGTGCACACCAGAGATCTGCATGAATGGATTCATTTGCTGTTTCAAGTTCCTTTAATTTTTCCTGTAAGTCGAGGCAGGCAAGCAACAAGTTTGCGCGAATCATAGGCAGCAAAAATCAAGTCGCCAAATGTAGACAACTTGAAATGTAGAAACTTGAAATGTAGAGGAAAAGCAATTATTTTGCCTACAAATCGTTTATTTTCAAGTCTGTTTACGAAGTTCGTGGAATTAACTTCGTGTCGTCAATGCAAACTTCGTTTCTCGAGTTGAGAAAACAGTTTAACTTTAAAGAAGTGTATACCACAACAATAGCTTTTATCTCATTTACTCTTTCGTGTATACGCAAAAAGACAAAGTGTTGCTACATACTCGCACGGCGGTCGACACTGCTTTAAAGCATTGGATTGAAGTATCTTTGTGTTTGTTGTTGTTGTTGTTGTTGTTGTTGTTGTTGTTGTTGTTGTTGTTGTTGTTGTTGTTTTTGTTTTTGTTGTTGTTATCGTTGTTGTTATTGTTGTTTATTTTTTATTTTGTCACTTTGTATAGAAAAGTATAAGTAGACGCTCATCAGTGGCTTTCTGCGGCAGCGCAGTCGCATAGACTTGAAAACAGACTTGAAAAGTAGAAAACTTGGTTTTTTCTACTAATTAATGTAGGGTAGAAACAAAATAGAATCAAATCTGACTTATGATTCGTTTTTCAGAAGCAAGTCGTGGCTTGTAGGGTAGAAACATATCAAGTTTCTACAAGTCAAGTCGGAACTTGATTAGTTTCAAGTTACTTGATATTCAATTGACTTGTTGTAGATCTTTGGTGCACAGACTGTGCTCAGATAGTTTGCCAATTGCCAGGTTGCATTTGAGAAACATTCTCACGGGGAGTTTTAAAATTATTTGGCTGTTTTGAGTTTTATAAAATTTTTCGTTACTGACATATTTTTTGTTGATTTTGGTGCGGGTATGAATATTAAATTTACATTTTTTCAAATGATTTAAATGATTCAAATGTTCCAAATGATTTAAATTATTCAAAGGATTCAAATTATTCAAATGATTTAAATGAATCAAATCATGATTAAAATCACTTAAGCGATTGAAATGATTCAGTGCGTTCAGAAATTGATAATTGTATAATTATCTGTATAATTGTATCATGGTACAGTGCATATATTCTCTTACCCTTCGCCGCTTCCGATGTGCGACGAATTACCTACAAACTCATGGAATTGATTTCAATTCTTGACCATATAAAATGGGTCTTAGCACCAATCGTTATTTACATGCTCGAGCGGTAAGCATGCATTAATTTTTGTGTGCGATTGTGGCCGACGACGAATATTATTCGATTGGCAAAAAATTACGAATAGTCTCATGCCAATCTCTGGTGTATGTCATATCTTCCTTTGTAATCTTACTTGCATTCAGACTTGTACCAAAAAGTTTTTATTGAAATGAAGATTTTTTTAGCTAGTAAGAAAATCTTATTGAAATTCCATGAATACGAGTATATGTAGCTCCGTGAACTTGCCATGTGAACTGTGAACACTTACTTGCATACGCGGCTTCAGATTACTTAGTGAAGAATTTATCAGTGCTCATATCCTTGATTGATAGGATTTCAAAGTTCTCTAATTTTGTAACATGTGAAGAGATGATTTTTTTTTCACAGTTCATTTAATTATTTTAACTGCGTGAAATATATTTCCATCTTACACAACGTTCAAGCTACACATTTCACATTCAACCAATTCAGTTTTGTTGCAGGCCTCCTAGAGTTTAGGCTGCCATTCATGAAATCTTCTTATAACGAGATTCTTCAATAGTTTCCTTCGTTTAATTTACATTTTGCGTTGAGTTTCAAGTTGCTTACTCCCCAAAACATAATCATAAACAAACTGGAAATTTAACTGCCGCGAGGATCCCTAAACAGATTTTCTCCAGATGCATTTCACTTTGAAGCGCAGTGTCTGAAAATGGGTTAATATCTCATTTAAACTGTTTAAAGGAATTTTCTAATGATTTGGTAAAATACCACGGATATGTTGAAGTGCCGTGGAGAGGGACTTCAAAGCGCTTAGATGCGCTTGTGTGTGCCTTCAAGTGTAACGAAGTTCCTTCACACGTGTTATTTACAGCAAATAGTTTATAAATAATTTTCCCAGAATATACAAATAAAATAGTTATATTCAATGTAATTAAGAGCACGAGTTATTTTAAGAATTAATCCTTAGAAAATTTTTAAAAATCATTCAATTTGTTTAAATCTTTAAAACAATGTAAAACCTTAAAATGAATAATCACGGAAAATGTATCTTAAAACTTTCAATGATAAATTCTTGGCAATTCTAATAACAAGAAAAGGATTAAAAAAAACGAAGCAAACAACCAACACGTTAAAATTGAAAAAGTAGGCAGGTTTTATGGGTTCAATTAACCTTAACTGCTACATCAGATGCATTTGCGTCTGTAGAAAACTTGAAAAAAAATCTAACGTCTGTCAAATCACCGATAGTAAGCTGTAGCAATACCGAAGAATGTGTTTGTCACACAGTAGCCTCTGACGTCACAACAAAGTTGCCATTTAACACTAATGGGTCCTATCAAAAATAATGGGTCGGCGTTGAGCGCCTCTTATCTTGATGATAATGTCAACCATTTGCATTTAATGCAGCTTCTTTGTGCGAAGAGGTTTCCTTTTGGCGTGGTTTTTTTGCCTGTTGTTGTTTGGGTTCTTTTTTTATATTTCAATAAATCAGCGAAAAATAGCCAACTTCATTGTACTTGCTCGTTGTTGTTAATTAAATTGCAGCAACAATATTAAATAAAATCAACAGGGTTTTATTTATTGTAAATAAATGTCGCCCCTACTTGTTGTTATATGCTATTGTTGCTGCCTCTGCTGTTGACAAACACGACATAATGATAACAATTTAAGGCAACAGCAACGACAAACAGCACTGACAAAGTCTTGAACTCATGAATGTGGCATAAAGAGGACGTAGTCAGCGAGTTTAACGTGCATGTAAGCAGCATAAAATGTGCAAGTGAACTAACACTGTTTAAACATGATAACCCAGCAGGAAAAATATGTAGGATCACCTGCCAATATGTAATGACTGATATGACTGCGTCTTCGAAGTATGTTTGTATTTTCAATCGAAAAGATTGACCTTCGAAAAGTTTTACCTTCGAATTCTTGCATCGATACGTGTTTTAAGCAGGGACCGTAACCGTTAAACCATTTTTCTAAAAAAGTTGAAAGTTTTAGTTATTTTTTGTGTTTTATTATATTGAACAAGAATTAACCAGAATTTTTTAACTTCTATTTTTTCGCACAAAAAATAACTGTTTTATATGTGGGATATTTTTCCCCACAAAATATCCCAAAAATCGCTATATCTAAGAAACTGCTTATTATAGGGTCATAAAATTTGAAAGATAAAAACATGGCAAGTCTGTCGCATAGCCGGAGATATTTGAGGCGATGAGAGCAAGAGTGGCCTAACCCACAAAAATATGAAAATTAAAATAAATGCAGATCTAGCGTCGCAACTGCTGCTGCTAATTCAAATATTGACATTTTGTTATAATATACCACTAAAAAGCAAATTTAGAAGAGGCGAATAATATTGTGAATAAACGAAAAAATAAAAGAAATTCAAATGAAAATCTTAATATGATTCCATTAGATATGTTGGTGGGTTAGACCACTCTTGTTCTCATCGCATCATTTGTCCATATGAATGATTGACCACGTGCTTGTTTTTTTTTTTTTAATACAACGTTAGTTTTGTGCATTGAAGAAAAGATTTAGTTCTACCTGTATCTATATGAATGAATTGAGCACATGCTTGTTTTTTTAAGGGAAGTCTCAGTAAATCATTAAATTCCATTGTTAAATCAGCAAGTGCAGCGTTTCTATCCGACTTGTAGATGAAATCATAGAATGTAAAAAAGGGGCGTGTCCCGCCCATTTTTTGTCATATGGTAGATCTTGCCTTCTTATTTTCACCAGTCAAATTTCATGACCATAGCATGAATGGTTTTGGAGATACAGTGATTTGTGGGATATTTTGTGGAAAAAAATATCCCACAAAAAATAACTGATATTTTTTGTGCGAAAAAATAAAAGTTCAAAATTTAACTGGTATTTTCAAACTTTTACTTTTAAAGTCGAAATTTAAAACACAACCCAGGACTAACAAGGGGATGTCGGGGGATCATAATGGTGTCATCCAAAATGTCCTCCGACTGTTCCAACTACTTGTGGTTTTCCCTTAAAAAATGAGACCATAACTGTTATTTACGGTCCCTGGTTTTAAGTTAATTTATAAAAAAAAAAAAATAAATAAGTGGTCATTTCAGCCCTTGAAAGGACTTTGACCTAGCTTCTTATGATCAATTGTGTTGTGCGTGTTATTAAGTTGGTACACAATTGACCGAGAACCGGACCTACAGGTTTAACGCTGACTCCGAACGGCTATTAACGGAATGTTCTTGTTCTCAAGAAGCTTTACATGGCATTTTAATTACTCTCTGAGGTTTACCATTGTCTGCAGAGAGGTGGCGGCCGTACAGAAAAATCATTTCAATTCAAATAATTTTCTGTCGCTGCTGGGAATCGAACCCGGGTCTCCAGGTTCGTTGACATAGAGGCCACGCACTTTAACCAACTACGCCACGGACGCCACGAAGGGTATAAGGGACGCCTAGTTAATTTATGAAGGCTATTTTATAAAGGGTGTCTCAGTACGAGTGCAGTTTTTTATTTTAAAATAAAAACGCATATTTTTTGAGAGCGTTGTGATTTTTTATTTTTGAATTATAAAAAAGACATGTTCCGATTAAGTATGGAATAAAATATCCGACCACGGCCATGATGACAGACTCTATTAATGAAATTTTCGATGACTTTTCACAGAGATGTGGCTGTATCTTACCGATGACGCGTCGGTTCTCGGATTTGAGGAATTGTTTCTGGTTTATTCGCATAAACCTATGATTTTAGAAAACTCCAAAGAAAAAAATCTCACGGCGTAAAATCGCATTATCTTGGTGGCCAGTTGACATCAGAATTTACTGATATAATTTTTTGTTGGCTCCGTTTTGCTGAAACCACATGTCCTCCAGATCCATGCCGTCCAGTTGAGATCACAAGAACTCTATTATCATGTTCCTGTAACGAATGCCGTTCACAGTCACTGCAATTTCTGCCTCATCTTCAAAAAAGTAAGGCGCAATCACGCTGCCTGACCAAAATCCGCATCAGACAGTTGCTCTTTGTGGATGCATTTGTTTCTCATGAATTGCATGAGGATTTTATGAGCCCCAAATTCGACAATTTTGTTTATTCACGAAGTCATTCAGTTGGAAATGCGCTTCATAGGAGAAAGATGACTTTTTTTGCAAAAATTGGCATTGACTTCACTTTGCTCCATTACCCATTCAACGAATTGCCGGCGTTTACCATGATCTGCTGGTTTGAGCTCCTGAGTAAGCAAAATTTTGTACGCATGAAGGTGGAGATCTTTTGTCATTCACTGCATAGTGCTTCGTGAAATTTGAAGTTGTTGAGAACGATGCTGAATTGATGTTGTTGGATTTTCGGCGACACTCTCGCTTACAGCAGCAATATTTTCAAAAGACCGACAGGTACGTTGACGCACAGTAGTCTCACTGTCTAAAACCGACCCAGTTTTTTCAGATTTTTTGACCACTCTTCGAATGGTTGACACATTAGGTGCACTTTCTCTACTTAAAATTGTTCGAAGATTGCGAGCGGTCTCAGCATAAGTTTCCAAATTTTTGTAGTAACTTTTCACAATTGTAACGCGTTGTTCTTTCGTATAGGGCTCTATTTTTTATAATCGGCACAAACATATGTTCCAACTGCCAAATTTCAGAGTTGCCACTTGCACAAAAAGAAATATCACTAAATTCAAAAAGTGCACTCTTACTGGACACCCTTTTGTATATTTAAATATTTTATATTTCGAAAACAAATTTGAGTTTCAGGCAAAGTATGTTGACAACAAGAACACATTAAGACAATGAAGATAACAACCAACAATAACAACAACGGCTCTGTATAGAGAATCACAAATAACACGGAAAACTAGATATACTGTTTTATATGTAAAATAAAAATAAATAAAAAATAAAACAATCAAAGTTAACCTTGACACAGGGTGCATCATAAGTAGATAAGAACTAAAAGCGTTCTCTATGTCAAAATAAACTTCCGGGTAACTTTGTCTGCATATTGGCAGTATAAGTAGGACCTAAGGTGCTTGGGTGGATAACAATGAAAAGTCATGCAAGACTACTGATGAGTTAGTGTAGCGGCCAACGAAACAGTCTGTCTAGTCTGCTGTGTGATTTGCTCTATACAGAGCCGTTGTTGTTGTTGTAGTTTGTTGTTACCTTCATTGTCTTAATGTTGTCTTTTTGTCAACATATGTACTTGGCCTAAGGCTCAAATTTGTTTTCAATATGAATACAGAAAGGTCTCATTAAATAAAGCGTGAGTAAGAGAAAACTGAAACACATCTTGAAAGGAATGAGGTCCGAAATTTTTCTAAAAAATAAAATCCCTGGCCCATGGTTTTAAGACTGGGGCCTCTTCCTGCAAGTATAAAAACGGGATTCTAGTGACAGATATCCAGAGAACACTGAACATTTAGAGAGAATACTTCTCTAGGCCTTTAAATAGCAACGTTGACAACAATTCCGCCAGTAAAGATGATATCCCGCAAACCACAATTGATGACGACAGCGTTGAAGTTCCGCTGCCCGAACATGGTGAAGTCTTGAAAGCTATAGCTCGGCTTAAAGTCAACAAAGCCGCAGGAGCCAATGGCTTACCTACTGAGCTCTTCAAGAATGGAGGCGAAGCTCTTTTGAAATGCATTCATGAGTTTCTATGCAGAATATGGTCGGAAGAATTCCAAATGATTGGAACTTCAGTGTACTCTGCCCAATCCACAAAAAAAGGCGATCCCACAATTTGCGCCAATTACCGTGAGATAAGTCTTCTTAATATCGCACAGAAGGTCCTGTCTAGAATACTATGTGAAAGACTGAAGCCCATCGTAAGCCAGCTGATTGGACCTTATAAGTGTGGCTTCAGCTCAGACCAGATATTTACGCTACGACAAATCTTGAAGAAGACACTAGAAAAACAAATCGACACACATCATATTTTTTTTCGACTACAAAGCCGCCTTCAGTCAATAAGGAATCATCTAAGGACAGTCCAATAAGGAATCATCTATACTCCACCATGTCTGAATTTGGTATTCCTGCCAAGCTCATCCGTCTTTGCAGAATGACACTGAGCAACATCAGCAGCACAGTTAAGATCGGGAAGGATCTCACTCCTCCATTCGATACCAAACGAGGTTTCAGACAAGTTGATTCCTTATCGTACGACTTTTTCAACCTAATAATGGAGAAGATCATCCGAGCTGCTGATTTGAGACGCAGTGGCATGATATTCTACAAAAGTATTATGCTGCTGGCGTATGATGATATCGATATAATTGGCCATAATACGCGCGAAGTCAGTGCAGCATTCTCCAGGTTAGCAAAAGAGTTGAGTCGAATGGGTCTTGCAGTGAACGCAGATAAGACGAAATACCTAGTGTCAACAAAAAAACAGTCCCCGCGTCTTGGAAACCACGTCACTTTTGACAACATCTCCTTCGAGGTTGTTAAGGACTTCGTCTACCTTGGATCCAGCGTAAACTATTTAAATGATGTCAGTATTGAGAAAAAACGAAGGATAACTCTTGCCAACAGGTGTAATTTTGGGCTGAGTAGCCAATTGAGAAGCAGAGCCCTCTCTCGACTAACAAAACTCTATAAGTCACTTATCATGCCCTTCCTATTGTTCGGCGCTGAGTAATTCTAATGAAATGCCTTTTGGAGCCTTCGAGAGAAAGATCCTTCGTAAAATCTTCGTTCCAATCTGCGTCAATGGAGAGTACCAAATTCGATGGAACCACGAGCTGTATGAGCTGTACGCTGACATCGACATAGTTAAGCGCATTAAAATCGAGCGGCTCCGCTGGCTAGGTCATGTTGAGTGAATGGAAAACGACCCTCTAGCGAAAAAAAATATTTGATTCGATGCCCGGTGATGGTCAACGCAGAAGAGGACGCCCAAATCTTCGTTGGAAGGATCAGGTGATGGATAACCTGACCACGCTTGGTGTTTCCAACTGGAGCCAGCAAGCGCAAAACAGAAATGGCTGACGCAATTTCTTATACGAGGCCAAAACCGACCTACAGTTGTAAGCGCCAGATAAGTAAGTAAGTAAGTACATGTCCCATGGACATTAGTATGATAGCGAATGTCGAAAGGAGTTTATTGGACTTTATAGGAGTTTTCCTTAACCATTGTTTTGCCATTAAACGTAGTAATCTTCTTGAACGCTGAAAAATAATGATGTCCATCGAACAGGTTACATCAAATATTCGTTTTTGCAACTAAAACTATTAAATTCTCTTTTATTTGTATAGACTGAATTAACCCTTTGACGACCAATCCTGAATTGCTGGGAAATTCTTAAATCCGACACCTGATTCATTTTCAGCGACCCCAAATTACTAAGCAAAAGTGTCGCGGAAAACTTTTTTTTTTTGCCAGGAAAGGTGTGAGAAATCATGGGACCTATATGTCTCAACGGTCGTCAGAGGTAAAAGTGTATGCGACTATTTTCTCCCGTTGACAGTGAACGACAGCGAACGAAAAGTTTGAGTTAGAATTTTGATTTACTTCATGAGAACTCCTTGTTTTTAATCTATTTTGATAGCTAACCAATGAAAGTTTAAAAAAGTACTTTTGCAATGGTGGTACTTTGACCTCTATATGACTATTGGCTTAGGTGATATTCCCAAATAGTTCAAAATTTCGTTAAGAAATCCCAAAAAAAAAATATATTATCTGGCATTGGTTATTCCAATGAAAGGTTAAAAAATAATCTTCGAACGGTGGTACTTTGACCTCTTTACGACTATTGGTTCAATATATTCACAAAATAGGTTAAACTTTACAAAATATCTGATCTTTGATTCACTGCCAAACATTACTCCGTAAATAAAAAGATTATATTTTTTTGGGGTTTTTAACGAAGTTTTGACCTATTTGGAAATATCTTCTGGACCAATAGTTGCAGAGAGGTCAAAAAACCTGTTTTTGGATACAAAATGAAATTGTTTTTAATTTCGTTATTTTATTTCAGTCTTACTTCGAACACGATCGCAAATCAAAGACCAAATTCTACTTGCGTCTTTTCTGCGATGGCTTTGATTTGAATGTGCATAATGCGTACATTGGTTATTATCTTTGTCGAATACTGATTCATTTTCTATATCTTTATTGGAAATCCGAGAAAAACTGGCTACTGAAACTATTGATTCGTTGACAATCCGCAAGATACCACCCCGCGAAGTTGTAAGACAGGGACCTAAGCAATTAAAAATTGCGAAGGTCACTTCTCTGTCCGATCATTATCTATGCAAAAATTAAACGGGACGTAAGGATATATTGTCCGATCCAACCAACACAAACAATGCTTTTGGCCATCGAACCAATGCTTTTTGTGACTTTTGCAAAAAACCATTTTGAAATTGCTTCGAAATGAACTATTCATAAAAAATGAAATTTCAATGTTTTAATAAAAAAATCCAAGCAAGATTATTTTTATTTCAAATAAATCAACTCTCAACAAAATTGAATATGTAATAGATTTTCACCGTTGACGACCAATGGGACATAGAGGTCCCCTCAGATGAGGTGGTCGCGTAGATAGTCAAAAGTGGATAATCATCTTTTTTTGTTATTTTTTGTTAGAAAGTGGAAGGTTGCCCGCCACTTCTCCAAAACATGTTGTATCTGTAGCTCCTTCCATCGCTAAAATATTGTACCGTGAAGAAAAGGGAGAAAAAGTAAAGATTTTTTACTTTGGGGTAGTCTGGTAGGCAAAGGGATGAATCTACCCTTGAAAATTAAGTACTTTATGAAAGCCACATTCATTCCCTTTTGAATGTTAACTTGAAAAAAAATAGATTGCATAGTTTTTCCAGGAAAAATTCTAAAGTAAAAGGGTCTCCGGTGTCAAAGTGTTCGTTAAAGGGTTAAGAAGAATTAATTGTTTCATAAAGTATTGGCAGTAATTTTGCATTCAAATTACACTACTCCACAAATTTTCGAAAACTTGCACCACAACGAATTGCGATAACATTTTCTATAGTAAAATTTTCCATAGAATCCGAATATCGTAATGATTTTTTTCGATTGGCCCCAATTTTTTATTAAAATGGAAAAATTAAAAAAATCCATTATTTGGAACACATACTTTACACATTTACATGAGTTTAAAACATTATCTAAGAGTTTTAGGGAGTCGCTGATTTCGAATCTGATGTTAGAATTCTAAAATTTGAGATGGCTAATAGGGTTGCCACCTATTTTTTATTTTTACCAATTCGGTGCTGGGGCGAACACTAGGTAAAAATGGGTCGCTGAATCCGAATCAGAATTTCAAAATTGTGAAATTTTTAACCCACATAATCATATGCTTAGGGTTGCCACATAATCATATGCTTTTTTAAGAGTTTCAAACATTATCCAACAGTTTTAGGAGGTCGCTGATTTCGAATCTGATATCAGAATTTTAAAATTTAGGATGGCTGATAGGGTTGCCACCTAAGTTTTTTTTTTATTTTTACAAATTTGGTGCTAGGGCATACACTAGGCATCCGTATAGGGTTGCCAAATTACAAAATTTTGAAATTCTGATTCGGATTCAGCGACCCATTTTTACCTAGTGTTCGACCCAGCACCAAATTCGTAAAAATAAAAAAATAGGTGGCAACCCTATCAGCCATCTCAAATTTTAAAATTCTGACATCAGATTCGAAATCAGCGACCCCTTAAAACTCTTAGATAATGTTTTAAACTCTTTAAAAAAATATATTATTAGGTGGCAGCCCTATTGTTAAAAGATCATAATTTTGAAATTCTGACGTCGGATTCGGATTCAGCGACCCATTTTTAACATAGTGATAAAAAACAAATCATTGTATGTATGCATTTCTTAATTTAACTGCAATAAAATATTTTTTAACAAAAAATGGTTTTTGCATTGATGTTAAAAAAGATTGTGAATTATGACTTTTCTTTAGACATATATATACTTGAAATTTTTGTAATAAAATTCTCTATCACATAAGAGGGCTAACTTTTTCTCTCTGATATAATTACTTCGAGATATAGGGCTTCAAACATAAAATATGTTTATAAAAAAACGAAAAAAGTGATTTTTTTAACTGTTTGTGATCATAACAGCCATATCACTGATGCTATTGGCACATATTATACCTTAAAATTTTTATCTGACTCTCCTCTATAATATGCAATTAAATTAAAATTCATTGACTGAACATGTAAGTTTTTACAAGCATTTATGTGAAGTATGTGTTCCCAGTAATGGATTTTTTTAATTTTTCCATTTTAATAAAAAATTGGGGCCAATCGAAAAAAATCATTATAATATTAGGATTCTATGGAAAATTTTACTATAGGAAATGTTATCGCAGTTCGTTGTGTAAAACATTGTTGAGTAGTGTTATTGATACAATTTGAATAAAAATTTCATTTAAATTATTGATACAATTTTATCATTTTGAATAACTCTTTTGTTACTGTCATCACAAAACTCTTTCCATGATTTCCTACTAGGTAGATGCGAAAACTCACGCACTCTGCCGGCGTCAAGTGCACTACGTCCGCCTGCTACAAGGAAGTTAAAGCAAGCGGAAGTCAACGCACAACAACGATTAATGAACCCGAACCGGATGAGCATTGGGAGCAGCAACTCACTTATATTAAGTTGACACACACTCACAGTGTACAAAGATATACCCTTTATACACTACAGCAAATAAACTTTACGCGTTCAGGCAACTCTAACGCGTCGACATATGAACATGTGCAACATGGCGACGCAATTTGCCGGATATAAATGACAACACTTCGTCTGCCATTATGTAGCTTGATCAGGACAGCCGGCAGTGTTTATCATTGCATTGCAATAAACACAAATATTTAAAGAGTACAAAAAGAGAAAACTAAATATACCCTATTTGAAAATGGCACATAGTTAGTTGGCTTGAGTTAATGCTAAAATTTCAAACTTATCGCTTGAATATTATGACAAGTTTTCATTTGTTTAGAAAATATAAATATCAACAAATTGATGTACAGTCATGTTTTGGAGATAATTTCACTTGAGGGATTAGCTGCACTTTTATTGCGGTTAAATATTTGGTAGGTCAGATTATGAAATATTGATATTTATTTAAACATTAAAACTTAGACTTCTTTACATTTCGCATGAAAGGCGTTAAATTAACTGCAAACTTTTTTGTTTAATAACTGCCAAAAAATCTCAGAAAAGTTAAATTTTAATTATACTCTCCAACAAATAGACACTTTAGGGTTGCCAAAGAGAGCTGATCTCATTCGTAGGTGGTTGTCAGTATGTTACGTTTATTAATCGTTTACCCCATAGAACATATCTTTTCAGGGAAAGGTTACTTACATTTTATGACAGGTTATAATTCAAGCCTTTACATTTTATGAATCTAGTAGCAACATATGATTAAAGAAAGATATGAAAGATTAACTTAGAAATTGTTTTATTTTAAATCAAACCTAACTCAACCCAACTGAAACCAAACTCTAACCAACTTTGGTGACGTCAATGCAACAACCGTATCGTAGACACCATACAATGGAAGCATATTCTAAGATAGGCCACACTATTGAAGTGAACAAAGTTTTCTTTATAAAGAGATCATTAATCATTTGTCCATCGTTTAATAAATCCTAGGGTACTATTTGCTCTATTTTTTATTTTATTTATATAAATATGAAAGCGTTGTTTATCAAATTTAACTTTTAGTATCTCAAGTTAATGTTATTATAAGTAAAAAACTAATTAAAATGTTGAAATTGAAGTGTTACGAGGGGTACTATTTATATTTCGGGAATAACAAATAATAACTAATATTTTTAAATGAAAATGGCTTCATTGTTATTCCAAATATTTCCTTGATGATCAATACACATTTAAGCTATTAACATTAGTGTTGTCAATTCCCGAAATATAAAAAGTAACCCTCGTAAAAGTTTAATTGTAAGTGTAAAAAATTTAACTTACAGTGTTAAAAGTTCATACGTCAAAAATTAAATTTGGAGTAAATTGCAAAATCTTCACTGACTCGGCTGATAAAGCGAACCTTTTGGCTGGATTGTTTGCACCAAATTCCACAATCCCGGCTAGCAATCAGCTACTGCCCTCTGTAGAGAATAAATCGTCTTCAGTGCAGGAGATACATTTTCGAACGAGAGCAGTTTAAAGAGTCCTTGCAAACCTCAACATAAACAAATCTTCTGGCCCTGATGGTATATGACCAATTGTGCTAAAAATGTGTGCTTCTACACTGGCTCGACCATTGCGTAACCTCTTCAACATCTCCTACAGAACAGGAGTATTTCCATCTTGTTGGAAGGTCGCGAACGTTGAACCGGTACCTAAGAAGGGCGATGCCACGAACCCTGAGAACTACCAACCCATTGCGATATGCTTTACGCTCTCCAAAGTCATGGAGAGTGTAATAAACTTCCACCTAATGAATTATCTGGAGCGCAACGAATTGCTTAGTGACCGTCAATATGGCTTCCGTAGGGCTCGCTTTACTGCTGACCTGATGGCGTTCCTCACGGAGAAATGGAACCATTGCGTTCACTTCTTCGGTGAAAGCAGGTTTGTTGCTCTGGATATTTTTAAGGCGTTTGACCGTGTGTGGCATAAAGCTCTCGTGTCAAAACTAATTGCATATGGTGTTGGTGGTAACTTTGCTCGATGGATCACGTGTTTTCTAAAGGACAGGTCGATTCGTGTCGTGATTGACGGCATTTCGTCAAGTGAACACGCCATCGGCGCTAGAGTACCTCAGGGTTCAGTCCTATCGCCAACTTTATTTCTGGTTTTTATTCAACGACCTTCTGTCGTTGACTTACAACCCAATTCATTCGTTTGCTGACTTCAGCAACGTTTGTCATTCATATTCATTCAAAAAACACCCAAGCTCTTTGGAGATTGAGAGAAAGAGGCAAAATATGAATGACACACTGTTTAATGACTTAGGAAAAATCTCTGAGTGGGGGCTTGCTAGAGTTGAGTTTAATGCTAGCAAAACCCAGTGTTGCCTGTTAATCCACAAACGAATGAATTGCCCCTTAGCTCCCCTCAATATGAACGGTGTAGATTTTGCTGAATCAGATGCTCTTGACGTTCTGGGCATAACGACCAGATCTGGTTTTCGTTGGAATGATCACATTTTTGATGTGTCGAAAGAAGCGGCCAAGTGCCTAGGTTTTTTAAAACGGTGTAAGCAATACTTCATTCCAACTCATATATAAGGTATACAATTCGCACATTTGGGCAGGGGCTTCAAGATCTTATTTGGAGCTTCTGTACCGAATTCAACGACTTTCGATATATCTGATAGGGGATGAAAACATTTCATCTTCTCTCAACTCTCTTGGGCATTGACGCAATGTTCGTTGCCTTAGCCTTATGTACAGGTACTACTATGGGAAGTGTTCAAGGGAGATACATGACTTGACGCCATCAACTCGTATGTTTTCCAGGTCCACTTGGGCAGCTCACCAAGCCCATCCTTTTACCATTGCCTTGATGCCTAATAGAACCTCACATTACTTCGTTTGGGATAATTCGTTCTTTAGTCGCACAGCAAAATTGTGGAACAATCTGCCTGCGAGCGTGTTCCCCGGTAATTTTGAGCTGCGTTAATTTAAATCAAATCTTCACCGACACTACTCTATCTTTCCACCCACCAACTTACTATCACCCGTCTTCCGAATAAGCGTTTAGTCTAAGCGTTGGTTTAGTCTAAAAAAAAAATAAACAAAAATGGCTCCACCAAGTTAAATATTATTTTTTTTTTTTTTTTTTGAGCTAAGCTTTTTACACCTCGTTCTATGATTTGCTTGAATAAAATATCAAAAACGATGACACTTTTTTCCGACACCGTTATGAAAGAATTGATGTTGCTTTTTGCTTGCGTCTATCACAACAAAATATAGTAATATTAAAAATATTTCGTGTCCCCCGTGGTTAAAAAAAAAAATAAATAACTGGCCATTTCAGCCCTTGAAAGGACTTTGACCTAGCTTCTTATGATCAATTGTGTTGTGCGTGTTATTAAGTTTGTACACAATTGACCGAGAAATGGACCTACAGGCTTAACGCCGACTCCGAACGGCGATGAACGAAATGTTCTTATTCTCAAGAAGCTTTACATGGCATTTTGATTACTCTCTGAGGTTTGCCATTGTCTGCAGAGAGGTGACGGCCGTACAGAAAAATTATTTTAATTCAAATAATTTTCTGTCGCTGCTGGGGTTCGAACCTGGGTCTCCAAAGTTCGTTGACATAGCGGCCACGCACTTTAACCAACTACGCCACGGACGCCACGTCCCCCGTGGTTACCGAACTTATAATTTTATCGTTTAAAAGTTCTATACACTACCCACCAATCCAAAAACTTTTATTATGTTGTGGATTCAATATTAAATATTAACTGAAGGTATGTTGCATCAGATCACAATAATCTCTTAAAAGAAAGGATTGTGTATTGGTTATCCTACATTGTGGATTGTGTATTGGCTATAATAAGTGCACTGACTCAACATAAGAAGCTGGAAATGTCTGGCTCTGCTCCTAGGGATGTTGAAGTTTAATGAAGAAAGGAGGTATTGTGAGTCTATATCACCACTGAGTAATTTGTATAATAAAAACTTTTTAACAAAAAAAAAACCGACTTCAAAATCACTACAAAGTAAAAAATAATTTTAAATAATTTTTCCTATTCATTTCTTGGTCATATTTTAAAAGCTATTTATATGTATTATAAGTAGTATTGGAAATCTTATCATTTTAATTTTTTCTATTTTGTTTTATTATCATCAATATTTTAATTGCTTTATGTACATAAAAGCTTTGAAGTCGGCGCTTATCTTACTATGTCGAAATCTTTTTATTTTAATTTTTTCTAATTTGTTTTATCATAAAAATATTATTAACTTTATGAATATAAAAGCTTCTTAGCGATTTTTTTCTTTCAATTGGCAATTTTTGAGTACGCTGAATGTAGCCAATGTGTTCCATGCATTATTTGTGCAGCTGTTACACACTATGTCATATTCAATATGAGCTTTACAAGCTCACCCAAACCAGTTTAGTGAGAATTTTAATGTGTACAAAGCTTTTAAAATTACTACAGTGTCACCAAGGCACCAAATTGTGCACGGATGGTAAAAGATCATGATTGTGTGTCAAAGATGAGCGCCGACTTCAAAGCTTTTATATTCATAAAGCAATTAAAATATTGATGATAATAAAACAAAATAGAAAAAATTAAAATGATAAGATTTCCAATACTATAATACATATAAATAGCTTTTAAAATATGACCAAGAAATGAATAGGAAAAATTATTTAAAATTATTTTTTACTTTGTAGTGATTTTGAAGTCGGTTTTTTTTTTGTTAAAAAGTTTTTATTTCTTCCTTTTTTAAAGAAAGAAAGAATATGAAATATTTTATGTAATAGTATTTTTGAGGAATATTTCAAACATGAAAGTTTGTTCTTATAAAATTTATTTTATTAATTCCTGAAAGTTTGTTGGGAATTTTCCATTTCTGTTTCTTTACAATTTTTAGTGCCACGTCCTTTCTATAATCCTGCCCACTTTATTTACCGTACCTTATAATGGTTCTAGCTAGCCCTGTGCCAAATTTCAGTTTCCAAGTATCAATATTAACCGTAATATAATACTTTCCTGTGTACAATCCCGCTCACTTTTTTAATGATTCTACCTGCCTACCTGCACACCAAATATTAATACGCTAGTGTCAATTTTAACTAAGATATAGTATTTTTATAATATTGACACGCCCCTTTGTTGAATAACGCCCACTTTTTTGGCCGTAATTTGCAGTAACTGTCCCTACTCATGTACTAAATTTCAATACCCTTGTGTCAATACTATTCGAGATACAGTGTTTTTCCAATATTGCTACACCCCTTTGTCAAATGACGCCCACTTTATTAACTGTAATTTGAAATAGCTATGCCTACCCATGTGCTAAATTTCAGCACCCTAGTGTCAATATTATTCGATATATAGTGTGTTTCTAATATTGCCACACCCCTTTGTCGAATAACGCCCACTTTCTTTACAGTAGTTTTTTAAAATTGTGTCTACCCCTGTACTAAATTTCAGTACCCTAGTGTCAATACTATTTGAGATACAGTGTTTTTTTAATATGACCACACCCCTTTGTCATATAACGCCCACTTTATTTATCGTAATTTTTAATAATTGTGTCTACCTCAGTGTTTTTACTGTAAATTTCAGTACCCTAGTGTCAATATTCACTGAAATACAGTGTTTTTCTTATATTGACACGCCCCTTTGTCGAATATCGCCCACTTTTTTAAAAAAGGACCTCCGCGTTCATGGTATCTATCTGTGGACAAAAAATTACGGAAATCGGGCAAGTGCTTTAGGAGTTATCGATGTACATACATTTAAAAAAAAAAAAAAAAAAAAAAAAAAAAAAAAAAAAAGCGGACAAACCAACCAAATTGAGAACCTCCTCCTTTTCGAAGTCGGTTAAAAAGGAGCATTGAGCATAATTCTTCTGCTTCTTAAGGAAGGCAGGGAAATAATTTTGAGGCGGGTTTCATAGGGGGGAAGAATAATATTGAGGTTCCAACGATAATGTAAAGCAAAAAAACTTTTTAACAAAAAAAAAACCCGACTTCAAAATCACTACAAAGTAAAAAATAATTTTAAATAACTTTTCCCATTCATTTCTTGGTCATATTTTAAAAGCTATTTATACGTGTTATAATATTGGTCATCTTATCATTTTCATTTTTTTTATTTTGTTTTATTATCAATATATTAATTGCTTTATGTACATAAAAGCTTTGAAGTCGGCGCTTATCTTACTATGTCGAAATCTTTTTATTTTAATTTTTTCTAATTTGTTTTATCATAAAAATATTATTAACCTTATGAATATAAAAGCTTCTTAGCGATTTTTTATTTTCTTTTAGTTGGCAATTTTTGAGTACGCTGAATGTAGCCAATGTGTTCCATGCATTATTTGTGCAGCTGTTACACACTATGTCATATTCAATATGAGCTTTACAAGCTCACCCAAACCAGTTTAGTGAGAATTTTAATGTGTACAAAGCTTTTAAAATTACTACAGTGTCACCAAGGCACCAAATAGTGCACGGATGGTAAAAGGTCATGATTGTGTGTCAAAGATGAGCGCCGACTTCAAAGCTTTTATGTTCATAAAGCAATTAATATATTGATAATAAAACAAAATAAAAAAAATGAAAATGATAAGATGACCAATATTATAACACGTATAAATAGCTTTTAAAATATGACCAATAAATGAATGGGAAAAGTTATTTAAAATTATTTTTTACTTTGTAGTGATTTTGAAGTCGGGTTTTTTTTTTGTTAAAAAGTTTTTATTTCTTACTTTTTAGATACTATGAAATATTGTATGCAATAGTATTTATTCTTGAGGAAAATTTTAAACATGAAACTTTGTTCTTAACAAATTTGATTTATTAATTCGTGAAAGTTTGTTGGGTATTTTCCATTTCTGCTTCTTTACAATTTGTAGTGCCACGCCCTTTCTCTAATCCCGCCTAATTTATTTACCGTACCATATAATGATTCTACCTACCCCTGTGCCAAATTTCAGTTTCCAAGTATCAATATTAACCGTAATATAGTACTTTCCTTAAAGTGACACATCCTGTGTACAATCCCGCTCACTTTTTCAATGATTCTACCTACTTATCTACCTGCATACCAAATATTAATACGCTAGTGTCAATATTAACTAAGATATAGTATTTTTATAATATTGACACGCCCCTTTGTTGAATAACGCCCACTTTTTTAGCCGTAATTTGCAGTAACTGTACCTACCCATGTACTACATTTCAACACCCTAGTGTCAATATTATTCGATATATAGTGTGTTTCTAATATTGCCACACCCATTTCTTGAATAACGCCCACTTTATTTACAGTGATTTTTAAAAATTGTGTCTACTCCTGTACTAAATTTCAGTACCCTTGTGTCAATACTATTCGAGATATAGTGTTTTTCCAATATTGCCACACCCATTTGTCAAATAACGCCCACTTTATTAACTGTAATTTGTAATAACTATGCCTACCCATGTACTAAATTTGAGCACTCTAGTGTCAATATTATTTGATATATAGTGTGTTTCTAATATTGCCACACCCCATTGTCGAATAACGCCCACTTTCTTTACAGTAATTTTCAAAAATTGTGTCTACCCCTGTACTAAATTTCAGTACCCTAGTGTCAATACTATTCGAGATACAGTGTTTTTCCAATATTGCCACACCCCTTTGTCAAATAACGCCCACTTTATTGATCGTAATTTGTAGTAATTGTGTCTACCCCAGTGTTTTTACTGTAAATTTCAGTACCCTAGTGTCAATATTAACTGAAATACAGTGTTTTTCTTATATTGACACGCCCCTTTGTCGAGTATCGCCCACTTTTTTAAAAAAGGACCTTCGCGTTCATGGTATCTATCTGTTGACAAAAAATTACGGAAATCGGGCAAGTGCTTTAGGAGTTATCGATGTACATACATTTAAAAAAAAAAAAAAAAAAAAAAAAAAAAAAAAAAAGCGCGGACAAACCAACGAAATTGAGAACCTCCTCCTTTTTGAAGTCGGTTAAAAAGTAAGAATTGTTTTTGAACCGATTCTAATGCATCGATGTGGACATTGTATTGAGGGTTCCATATTACGGATGCATATTCAAGAATTGGTCTAACAAGAGAGGTATAAAGTATTTTAGTAGTGAAAGAATCGTTGAATTCTTTAGTCCATCTTTTAATGAAACCAAGGACACCTCTAGCCTTATTTACCACCAAATTAACTTGAAGATTGAAACGAAGTTTAGGATCCATAATTACACCGAAATCAAGAAAACTGTGTACAATTTCTAAGTAAGTATTATTTATAGTGTAATTTATACTATTAGCAATCCAACGTGAGAATGTCATTTGCTTACATTTTTTTAAGTTTAATTTTAAAAGGTTTAAATTACACCACTCCACTAGACTATTTAAATCGGATTGTAAGAGTTGTTGTTCTTCAGGCGATTTGTAAGTTAGAATAAGTTTTACGTTATCGGCGTACATTAAGACGTTACAGAAGGAAGGTCATTTATAAACAGTAAAAATAAAACCGGACCAAGATGACTTCCCTGAGGAACACCTGATGTGACCAAAATATTTTTGACATAGAATTCTTATATAAAACTTTTTGCGAACGATTCGACAAGTACGATTTAATCCAGTGTAATAGTTTGACGGGAAACCTAATTAGATGAAGCTTTTTCAGAAGAAGGTAATGATTAACACTATCGAAAGCTTTGCTAAAGTCTGTATAAATAACGTTAGTCTGTCGTCCTAAAGTAAAACCTTTAATGACACGCGTAGTAAACTCCAAGAGGTTAGTATGTTAAGTACTTTGTCATGAGCATTGTTAAGTAGTCGTTTTCTTGTTGATTTAAATGCTTCTATGTTGTTGGTCAGAACTGCGTTAACAAATGCGTTTTCTGAGAGACAGAAAAAAAAAATAATAATGAAATTTAATAATATTTACTGGTGTGAATATTAACGAGTGTTTTTTTTTTTAATTTTAAGCGAGCAAGCGAAGCTCCCATGGAACAACTTGCATGAAGAATGTTTATATAAACAGAACTGTGAAATGGGTTGACTGATTTTATTATTTCTTTTTTTAAGCCCAAATTTGAAAATTCTGTTTTGTTTAGAAATTTATTGAAAACAAGATTTCCATATTTTAGTTGTTGATATTCGTTGAATTCAGTTTGATTCATACCTGTATCTGTATGTATCTATCGTTCGCTTTGTTCGCTCGCTAGAAAAAACCGAACGACATAGAACAATAGCAAAAACATTGAGGAGAATATTGTTCGCTGCAAAAGGTGTTTATTACCAACAAAGTTTGTAAGTAAATACAAATACATGAAGATTAAATTGTTAACGGTTTTTATGTTCATACTAGCCTTATCCCGGTGCGCGTTGCTGCACCCTGCAACTATATGGGAACATCATAGGTGTATTCAAAACTTTTCTTAGACTCATAGTTTGACACCACTGTTATTTTCCACTGCCCGTTACAGTTTCCCAGGAGATCACCAAATAGTAACTCCGTTTTGAGTTTGTATGTAAGTATTGCTATTTTTACTTTCAAAGCTATTCGATAATACAAATTTTAACTGTATAGACGGAGCCACACCTTCTTATATAAAGCTTATTCCAGTTTTCTAGTAGATGGACATTACCCTGTTTGAGTACAGTTGCCGACAGTAAGCATACAGACTAAATTACCAAAATGTAGCCCAATCGACGAAAACCGTAGGAAATATAGCATTTTTATTGATTTGTGGGCGGTAAAAGGGGGTGTGACAGAAATTTAAGCCATCTCGTACTTGAAAAAAATGTACTGCCAAACTTTCAGCTCTATCGGCTCAGTAATTTTGAAGTTTCCAGCCATCACACAGACAGCGTTTTGCTTTTTATATATATACTAGCCTTTTCCCGGCGCGCGTTGCTGCACCCTGCAACTATATGGGAACATAATAGGTGTATTAAAAACTTTTCTTAGACTCATAGTTTGACACCACTATCATTTTCCACTGCCCGTTACAGTTTCCCAGTAGTTTTAATGTTCACAGAAAATGATTTTTATTAATAGATAAGCATTTGAAAATCAGCATGGTTTTTGTCTAAAAATATATATATTGCGATAACTTTTGATCGGAAAGAGATATAATAATTTTATAATTTAATTGAAAAATTTTTTCAGATAAATTATTCTAAAAAGAATAAAAACAACTTTTGAAAAAAATTAATTTCTTTAAAAAATCACTGGGCGTATGGGTCATGTTTTTTGATGACAGAACCAGTTAATAAATTTTTTGTAAAATTGGAAGCATTTTTGCTATTAAACGCTATGTCATGTAAAAGGTAGTCGAAAATGAAATTTTGAGTTTTTATTATTTTAACAACAAAAACAACTTTTGTGTCATTTTTTGAGTAAAAAGTCAATATTTTGAACGTTTTTTAATAGATATATAAAAAATATATCCGCTAAAATAACGGTACCCTTCAAATTTTTTTTAATAAGTGCTTGAATTGAGTTTATCAACGAAAAAATTTGAATGAAATATATATAAAAACAACGGAGTTATTTGCATCGCAAGTAAAAAAATACGAATTTCCGATAGTTTTTTTGTTATTCTAAGGAAACGATGTTATTAGAAAAACACGTTGTACCAAAATTTTGTCCAATTTTAAAGATATGTGAATGTTTTTGATGTCAAAATAGCAGGATTTTCTTAAAATTAATAAGTCGAGCATTTTCGCTTGAAAAAAATACGCTAGTAGTTAGATTTGCGTTACTTGTAAAGGGGCGGAAGAGGCGTGGTCAAAACTTAGTATGCCATAACCTAAGTAAGGATTCATGTAATATGTGAGCCGAATTTGAGTTAAATCCGTCCAGCCGTTAAGATTTGTATTGTATAAGTAGTTAAACAAACAGAAAATGATTTTTATTAATATAGATAACTCTAAGTTTGTGTGTATGATTGTAGAAATTGTTACAGAAATATCATTTGATTCATCGGAACTGCCTCCGAATTCGAGAGTATATCAATGTCCAAATAATGATATTTCCAAGTTGATGAGCAATATTTCCGACTCGAACCGCCTTGAAAGTTTTCAAAGCAGTTATGTGCCTCCACCAAATTTTAATTTTCCTGCCAACGGTTCTCACAAACTCCGATTTAAGCATTCTTGGTTGAACAGTTGGCATTGGTTGGTTTACTCCAAATTGGAAAATGCAGCTTGGAAAATGTTTTGGAGGTGCAGGATCACAACCTCTTGGTAATTTTACCGAATGATAATAAAAACTTTTTAAATAAAATTTTCTAACCTTCTCATTGCGGCCTTTACAAAAGTCAGGAAATACAAGAAAATGTCGTTATTCTAATCGTGGTTATTATTATTTTTTAGAATTTTAAACCGATATAAGTTTGCAAGTAAATTATTAAAATAATAATATAAGAGGATTAATTATCGTCATTTTATAAGTTTGTCTTGAAAATTTTGTTTTTTTAGCGTCTTTCTGTATTCCAAAATGACAGTGCAACGATAAGCAATGTGTATAGCCGAAACACATTGAGCTAAACAAACGACAGTTTTGATATTATGGAACACACGTTTTTTATGTTAAATGGGTGTGCATCCTTAAGCATACATAGGGATTGCAGTGTCACAGCGGACGCTGTGTTATTAGAATTAACAAAAAAAAAAAAAATAAGAAGACTTAGCAGCCTATTCTGCTTGTTAACTTAACAAGGAATTGTTAAGGCGCTCTTGTTAATGTTCTTGTTATGTAATGTAAATGTTCGTATTCTGGCAAATCATTTACAATTTGAAAGCTCTCAAAAGCTATTAAAGTTCACCACGCATGGTGAAAATGTAAATGCCTTAGATATAGAGCGTCAGCTGTTTTTATATTGCTCTTTTCTTGCTTATTTTGATTGCTTATGTTTGTTTTTCTACAAGTAAGATGGAAAATGTTAAGAAATAAATAATTTACTAATTGTTTTCAATTGTTTTAAGTTTCAAAATGAATTTTTTTAATAGACAAGCAATTTTCGAGTGTTTTGCAGTCTTTAAAATTTATTTTTTCTTTGATATTCTTCAGTATCAATGCTAAAAAGAAGTAAAAAGTAAGAATTCATCCATTTTTTTTTATTTTATTTTATTTACACAGCATTTGTTTGACTTAATACTGAACTATCTTTCGTTGTTAAGTTGTTTTCTGTCATTAACAAAATAGTAAAGAAAGGAGCTTTCAAATTATCACCAGAATACGAAACCTTAACAATTTGTTAATATTAACTATTTTGTTAATGTGGTGAGCTTAGTTAAGCTGCCAGAATAGGGGTGTTAATATATATATATACTAGCTTTTTCCCGGCGCGCGTTGCTGCACCCAGCAACTACAGTGGCGAGCAAAACTGGCTCAATGTTTCTTTTATGCATTTTTGACTGTTGCAAAGCCATTTTTCTATATAGCGCTACCGAATTTTCTGGTTATATACTTCATTTATTAAGAAATGCAACGTATAAGTTCAAGTTTGAATAATATATAAAAATAAAAAAATATTATCTAAAAAAATAACAAAAAATTATATTAGGCAGTTTTACATGGCCGTAATACTACAGCGTCATCTGGTGTCCAAGGTGGATCGAAGGAGATAAAAAAAACTCACCGTACCTGAAAACCACTATATACCAATTTTCATTCTAATCGCATGAGCGGTTCAGGAGTTTGAGGTGGTTTTGTAAAAACAGTTATACTACAGCGCCCTCTGGTATTCAAGATGCGTCAAAAAAGATAGCAGAAAAACACTCAACGTACACAAAAACCACTATATATCAATTTTCATTCTAATCGCATGAACGTTTTGGGAGTTTAAGGTGGTTTTGCAAAAAATGTTGTACTACAGCGCCCTCTGGTGTTCAAGATGGCCCAAAAAAGGTAACGTTAAAACACTCAACGTACATGCAAACCACTATACATGGAAAGACCTGTCTGTCCCAGTTTTTCAGTAGAAGGATATCACCAAGTTGCAACTCCATACTGAGTAACATTGTTGTGCAACATTTATATCCAAAGATATTCTATATCACAAATTTAGCTTGTATGGGCGGAACGACACCCTCTTTTCGAAAGTCCGTCTCAGTTTTCTAGAACATAGAAGGACATCACCTAATAGTAATTCCATTCTGAGTTTTATTGTTATGCGACATGTATTTCCAAAGCTATTCGATATCATATTTTTGAATTATATGGGCGGTGTCACATCCTGTGGAACGGCACTTGTAAATTCAGGTAGAACACCGAATTCCGATGCTATGCGACCTATAATTTCAAAGCTATTCGCTATCGTAGATTTGGGTTGAATTGGAGGTGCCCCGCCTCCTTGTCCAATGTTCCGTGCATTTTTTCCAAAACCTTCGCGTAACAATTACGAACAAATTCGTTTTCAAGTTTTAAGCATCCGACCAAACCACTATTCATTTTTATATATTAGGATGCTGTAAAATTTATCTCAATATATTTATTGGATTATTTAACTCAGTAGATATTGAAATAAAAAGAGTGGCACGCAAATAAATACGATATATTGGGCTTATGGCTACACTGTAGCAGGAATTAACTGAGTGCAACTGTCCACTCAAGAGACCAGCGCGGTGAGTTGTAGAATCTCACCTCTCTCTCTCAACAAAGAGCTTAAGCAATTGTTTGCTGTTATTTCGTGCTGCTTATACAATGGCAGCATGGATTAAAATGCACGAATTCTTAAATAATTAAATGAAAAGATTTACCAAAAACGTAGTACCCAGTAGCAGGGTCGCTTATTATAGCAATTGAATAGTGAAAGAATTATTTAAATCGGTTCAGCATTTACCACCTTGATTGAACGATGAAAATTCGAGAGACGCCTTTTATATAATAGTATAGATTTTGGATAAACATTATTGGTTATAACTTTTGATTGGCAAGAGATACATACTTAGATAATTTTTTCTAATAAATTAATTCTTTAGCTTGTATATTTTTTCAAAATTATAAAAACACAATATTGGAAAAAAAAATTTTGCCTTGCTTTTTGAATCACAAAAATGGTTTTTAATTTTTGCGTAAAATTGAAATAACTCTTGCTTATAAATGTTATAATTTTTAAATAGAATTGAAAATTTGCGAATTTGAATTTAAATTATTTTTACAACAAAAACAAATTTTGAGGCTTTTTGTGAGGAAAACTCCAAAATTCAGAGCTTTTTTGAAAAAAATATTTGAAATATATTTACTCAATTAACGGTATTTTTGCAATAAGGTTTTCATATTACTTTGATGAAGCTTTAAGACAAAAAAAATTTAACAAAATGTATATAAAAGCAGCGGAGATATTTGACTCGAAAGTCGCAAAATTAAATTTCTGATTGTTTTTTTCTCATTTTTGAGCACGATGTTGCATTAAATAAAGGGTGTTTTATTTAGAGGTATAGAACTTCGAATTGAAATAAAACACAAGAAAATCATTTTAATGTCCATCAATTTGGCTTTATTGGAAGGATAATTTTATGCCATTAATGTTTAAATATGATTTCGGGCATGTGGCCGCCGCGGCTGGCTCGAATAAAGCCAATTCTACAGGTCCAATTTTCAAGCCCTTTTTCGAGCATATGGGGCCGTATGTCGGCAATAACGCCACGAATGTTGGCCTCCAAGTCCCCTAAGGAGATATTTGACTCGAAAGTCGCAAAATTAAATTTCTGATTGTTTTTTTCTCATTTTTGAGCACGATGTTGCATTAAATAGTTATATCGTTGTAGTAAAATTTTTCATAGTTTTCAAGATATGTTCATGTTTTTGATGTGAAAATAACGGAAATTATTTTTATTTTACTAAATTTAAGAAATATTTAATATTTTGTAAATATTTGCACATGTAACCTAAGAAAACAACTAAAAAAATTCGATTTTGTAAAAAATTTGTACTACAGCACTATCTGGTGTCCCAGGTGGTTCAAAGCAGATAGTGCTAAAAAACTCATCGTACCTGAAAACTACTATATACCAATTTTCATTCTAATCGATTGAGCGGTTTGGGAGTTTTAGGTGATTTTGCAAAAAATTTGTACTATAGCGCCCTCTGGTGTTCAAGATAGGTCGAAAACGATAGCAGCAGAACACTCATCGTACATGAAACCCACTGTATACCACTTTTCATTCTAATCGCATTAGCAGTTTATGAGTTTAGTTTTGTAAAAAATTTGTACTACACTCTGGTGTTCAAGGTGGATCAAAATTGATATCCCACAACACGCACCGTACCAAAAAACTTCTATACACAAATTTTCATGCTAATCGGATGAGTAGTTTAGGAGTCTATTGCGGTCTTACAAACATAAGCTCCTTTTTTATATGTATAGATTAACCCTGTGAAATAAAAGAAATTTGCAATTTTATAATGTTTCATTGCAGAGATTTGCACAAGCCCAATCGTTATTTTTTGCCACTCGAATAACCATCGTCGTCAACCACAATCGCACACAAAAATTAAAGCACATATACTGCTCGAGTTCGTAAACAACAATTGGTGCTAGGCACAGTTTGTAACGATTGCGAATATATACAAAAGCAGCATCCAGACAATGCAGACATTCGGACGCTTCGCTTAACACTCGAGTGTTTGCTGCTTCATGAATTTTTGTTGTTTTGATACTTCTCTGCCGTTCTCTAGCAGCGCTTTGTGTTTTTTGTTTCCCTTTCCTTTAACATTTATATATTTTTTTTTTAATTTTGCGAATGGATATAAAAGCATGAATATTCATTGCTTTTGGCGAATGTTGCTCATATCTCGCTTCGTTGGATATTCTTGTGTCGTAGGCATTCGTTATCGTGACCGCTCGTACTCTATGGTATTCGTATCCGCAGCGATTGGTGCATGTATTCGCGCATTAATTTTAATGCAGAATGTGCCGGTGCTCGCATATTGAGGAAACATTCGAAACGCCATTTGAATGCAATAAAGTTGTTCTCTGTTTCATTATTTGGTGACTGGTAGGCTTATTTTCTTTCTTGTCTTCCAATAAGATTGTGAGCATTTTAACACCAACGCGACGAAACATTATCTGATTCAAATTCAAATAATCAGTTAAAAATGAATACGAATAAATGTTATAAAACCTTCTTTAACAGTTTTAATGAAATGTGTTTTGTCGACAATATTTGGAAAAAATTCTAAGCCTTCATCCCTATTCATGTCACGATCAATATCACGATATTGTAATTTTGAGGTTCTAGGATCTAGGACATTGAGGATATACATTTATCTAGTATATAAACTTATCTAGTATATATATATGGTATAAAAACTCTAGTAAGCCGTAGCTAGTACGAATACTTATATCTTCATTTTAAAATAAGTAAGTTAGCACTCTTAACCCTGAGGGGACATGCTTATTTTTTATACATAAAGGTCATGCTTCGTCAAATCGAAACAAATTAAAATGGCCCTTCTGATTTCCTATTCGACAAAATCTTTAAAAATCCCTTGTTTTTGATTATTAAGTTTATTGAATAAACTCACAATATTAACACCTGGTTGGTCGAGGTTGGTTTTGCATGAATATACAGTATTTTTAATTTTTTTTTTTTTTTCTTTCGTATTTATATTTTTTTATTGTTTTCTAACATTTTTTTGAATTGAGGTTTAGTTTATGGCATATTCAAAAATTGGGCTGAGTTGAAAGTTTGGGTTAACTTCATACCGGTGCTCAGCAGCTATGCATATTTCTCACGGACACACGACGATTTTCGGGCAGAATTTTTTTTACTTTTTCATAGACATTTTCATCGTTTATTGATGTTGCTGGATGAGATGATGTACGACCAAGTGTACGTCAACTGATATACGACCCTCTTTAAACAATTTGTACCACTCAAATTTCTACGTACGTGATAGAGCAGACTCCTCATAGGTTTTCTGTAACATTTTCATTGCATTCGGACAAGAAATTCTGTTGGTAAAACACAATTTCAAACACACTCTTTGCTCAAATTTTTTTTTTTTTTTACAATGAAATTCGCAGGTTAGACTCATTGAACCTCGTTGTTTTCAAAGCAATAAGAAACAAACCACGTAACAAAATTGTGCTAAAAATCAATGCCCAAGTTCCCAACCTTACAGAAAAGCATAAGCTTTATGACAGCTGTTGTGGTTTCTTTCGCACAGTCCGGTTCAATTTTGAACAAAAGATATAAGCAAGAAAAATAATTTTTAAATTTGGAGAAGTGTATAAATAAAACTAATTTTTTTTTAAATGTTGCCAGTGAGAAGAGATAGACATTTGGCTATGTAAGAAAAATAAAAATATATAATTAAACATATTTATTAAGAACAGTTTTTTTTACACCGATTACCGAGTGGAAGGAAAATGATGCACGATTTTTCGAAAAGGCCAGTTTTTGAAAATAGTCAAGATTTTCATTTGTTTCGCCTGATCTTTGGTTTTGTTGAAATCATCTTTCAAAATTTGTAGTATATCACTTCCATCATCTTCGTCATAGCTATCATCGGTTACTTCAGCAGTATGAAAAATATTCTCCGAAATTGCTTTACATATGCTCTTCGTTTTTTCATGCGAATAGCGTTTTTGATGAACCTTCTTTTTCTTAATCGGTGATATTCCAATCAACTGCAAACCGTTGTTGAGTGATTCAATTGCTTCAGACGTTGCTTCTTTGTCTCTTTCAAACCAAACTGGATCAACATCATTAAGAGCGTCACAATCGGCAACTTCTTCGTCCTAAACAAATTTTAAAAAATTATTTTTTATATACAAAAAAAAATGTTTACTTTGATTTGTATCATTAAAAATCTCAATACAAATGTGAACGTAAGCTGTAAAATTAAATTATATTGTATCATACCTTTTGGTCCGATTGATGTTCATTAATAGTCTTTGTTTTCGAGGCGAACTTTGTTAAATTGAGACGACACGAATTGCAAATTTTTTGCATAAGAGACTCTTTTGTTACTTTTCTTTGCATTACACACAAATTCTTCTCTGAAAGTTTTCTTGGAGTCTCAGTCTTCCGTATCTTCGGATGAGGAGTTAAGTTAAAGGGGTTATAACAACTATCCAGTCGAATATTTGAATTTTTGCACAGTTTTGATACTTTTGGCATTTTTTTCACAATTGCCCGTATTTAATAAAAACGAATATAAATTAATCCGTATTGTCCCAGAACGCTTTGTTTGACGATCACGCAGAAACTAAAAAGTTTATGTCCAACCGCTTAAAAGAAAAAATTAACGGTACTTCTGAAAACACAAAATTGTCGCCTACACGAGTTTTTTTGGACAGACACGTTTGAACGCGCTACGTGCGGCACTTGCAGCCCGCTCGACTTGCGCTCAGAGAAATTCAATATCTTCTGAACTATTAAAGTCTCCATTTAAACTGAACATGCATTTTTTTGATTAAAAAACAACGCATAAGAAGATATTTTTTTCACCTTTTTCCGTTTTGGGGACGACCATAATAATATCGTTCAAAAAATAAAATTTTTATTTACAAAATAAAATAAGCAAAATAAAAATTATTAAAAAAAATATTTGAAAGGCCCGTGTAACAACAAAAAAATTGACATAAAAATGAACTTGATCCGATCAGTGAAACCGGAGATAATGAACTTTGAATATGAGGTGTTTTTGAATTTTACACGATATTATCAAACATTCAAAACATTATAAAAACGAAAAAAAAATTTTTCAGCGGAATCCCCGATACAGGTGTCTATTAATTTTTCAAATCAAAGCTTGAAACAAATTTTCAAGAAAATCTACATTCTTAAGTCATAATAGGTGTACGATTTGTAAAAGAATGTCTCATATATGTATATTAAGAACAGGTTTTTTACACCGATTACCGAGTGTTCAAAGGCTGTGAAGAATATGTATAAGGCTGCGAACATAGTAGACGCGAGTTGCTGATCCGAGCCGATTGAAACTCAAAAACGCATTCGGGTAAAAGAGATGCATGACTTGCGTACTGTATTGCTCTAATATGTTTTTCGGCTCGGCTCAGCAACTCGCGTTCACTATGTTCGCAGCCTAAGTTAGTATACCTGCACACCTCCTTATATACATAGGCGTTTAAATGTTGTGACAAGATTAATATACCCCTTAGCAAGCACGCGTGAGGGTATAACTAGATTGTAGCATTGTTTTTCCCTGGATGGCAATCAATTTATATAAGAAATTCTAAGCTATCTATATTAATAAAACTTATTTTCTGGTTGTCTATTTGTTTGTTTGCTTGTTTGTTTGTTTGCTTGACCTTTATACAAATATAAACGGCTGAACGGCTCAAATTTGGTGCACATATTACTTATCACCGCTACACTAAGGGAAATAACGCATATTAACATTATCCACGCCGAAGTATACATTTTATTTAAATATTTACGTGGACAAATCGAATATTTTCCTTACAACTCCTTTTTTCCTGTATTTAAATTTTATTTATACCACACACCTACATACCTATAACAAACAGCTGAAATAGCCGACAAGCAGCCGACAAGCATCGCACTCTGTTCCTGCAGTTATCAATGAAGTTTTTAGAATTAAGATTCTTGCTTTCGGTTTCTTATAGTTCTCATTTGCTTTTTGTTATGAAGATAATATAGCCTGGATGTTTGGCCAACATTCTTTGTGATTGCGATTGGTGATCGCATAATATAATGTAAGGTTAGAGTGACAACCGGACATTTTCTCACAAATGTCTTGCACCGATTGTGATTTGCCTGCATATTTGCTTTTAATTTTCTTTACTACTCTTCCTTCTCTAATTTATACTCTTTTTTACATTTGTGTCCACAATATTGCAACAACTGTCAAAAATAGTATAAATCAGAGAACGAAAAAAGTAAAAAAGAAAATAAAATATATAAGCAAATGGTATTTGATGGACGCAGCTCGTGAGAAATATTTAAATATTGTTTTTTACAAAATTTCAAAATTTTTGTGTAAATTTGCTTTCATGCGATAATTTTATTTTCAAAGAGTAAATATATAAAAAATATTTTAAAAAATTCGTGCATAATTTTAATATATTTTTTTATTAATTATGTTCAAATATTTTAATATTTTATTTAATTAAAAAAGTATTTAAATTAATTTGAAATATTTACATAGTCGATTTAAGCAAATGCGTTATTAGTGCAAAAATTACTTGCTTTTGGGATAAATTAAAAAAGTTTTTGAATAAATTTATTTTTATCTCTTAGTGTACATACTTTGTATCTCCTTCTCCTCCTTTGGAGGACGATCCTCAAGGCAACGCGTGAGGGTCAAGGGGGCGATCTTCACATGGCAACGTGTCTGACTGCCTCAACCTGGTGAGGCCAACATTATCCATGTCGAACTCGTCTCAAGTCGACTCAAACCTCTGCGTGGTGTCCTCTAGAAACGGCAAACTGGCAACCGTTAGTTTGACGGCTAATCTAACTCCTGCCTTTAAAGGGTTGTGCGTTGAGTTTGAAGCCCACCACGTAAAAACAAATTTCAATGAAAAGTTTAAGAAAAAAGATAAAAATTATCCCCAAATCTGATGACGACTACCGCAAACGAAAAACTGACAATGATTTACGGATATTCACTTGGAATGTCCGAACTTTAAATTGGGATGGTGCCTCTATCCAACTGATAGATATCTTAGAAAGATATCACAAGGCTGATATCACTGCAATCCAAGAAATGCGATGGAAGGGACAAGGTTGCTTCTGGCAAGCATCCTCTGATATCTACTACAGCGGCCATGCGGAGAAGCACGAATTTGGATGCGGATTCGTGGTTGGCAAGAGACTACGACATCATGTTCTGCGATTCACACCTGTGAACGAACGACTTGCAATAATCCGTGTAAAGGCAAGATTTTTCAGCACAAGCCTGATTTGTGTGCACGCTTTGGCAGAAGATAAGGACGATGAGACCAAAGACAGCTTCTACGAGCGCCTTGAAGAGGCCTATGAGCGCAGCCCCGCCACGACATAAAAATCGTGCTTGGTGACTTCAACGCCAAGGTGGGAAAAGAAAATTTCTTTGGTCCAACAGTCGGAAAGTTCAGCCTCCACGACAATACCTCCGATAACGGAATGAGGCTTAGTCGTTAGTAGCACTAGATTCAAGCATCTCAATATTCATAAAGCAACTTGGCTGTCTCCTGATCAAAAGACGTGCAACCAAATTGATCACGTTTTGATTGACGGAAGGCACGATCCGTGGTGCCAATATAGACTCGGATCACTATTTTGTCGCAGCCAAGATCCATACACGATCAATCAAAACGAACAGCCGAAGACTTCGCTACTCGACTCTTACTAATGCTTCAAGAAAGCACTCCTCCGAACGACGATATATGCGCGCAGTGGAATCACATTTCCCACTCTATGCGTACGGCTGCCGAAGAGGTGATTGGCTATCACCGCCCTCGCCGAAACCAGAGGCACGACCAGGAGTGTCGCGACGCCACTGCAGAAAAAGATGCCACCTCAAAGCCACCCTGCAGTCGGTTGTAACGCGAGCTGCTAAAGAGCGATACAAAGAGAAGAGGAGGGAAGAAAGACGCATTTTCAGGCGAAAGAAAAAAGAAACGGAAATGCGTGAGTGCGAGAAAATTTAGATGCATGGTGACAGGAACGAGGCCCGAAAATTTTTCGAAAAAATAAGATGCCTGGCCGATGGTTTTAAGACCGGAGCTTCTTCCTGCAAGGATGAAAATGGGAATCTAGTGACAGATATCCAGAGTACACTGATGATGTGGAGGGAACACTTCTCTAGGCTTTTGAATGGCGACGACGACAACAATCCCACCAATAGAGATGATATCCCTGAATCCCCAATTTTGGACGACAGCGTTGAAGTTTCGCTGCCCGACCATAGTGAAGTCTTGAAAGCTATAGCTCGGATTAAAAACAACAAAGCCGCAGGAGTCGATGTCTTACCTGCTGAGCTCTTCAAGAATGGAGGCGAAGCTCTATTTAAAAGCATTCATGAGCTTCTATGCAGAATATGGTCGGAAGAATGCATTCCAAACGATTGGAACCTCAGTGTGCTCTGCCCAATCCACAAGAAAGGCGATCTTACAATTTGCGCCAACTACTGTGGGATAAGCCTTCTTAATATCGCATATAAGGTCCTGTCGAGCGTACTATGTGAAATACTGAAGCCCATCGTAAACCATCTGATTGGACCTTATCAGTGTGGCTTCAGACCTGGCAAATCCACCATAGACCAGATATTTACATTACGACAAATCTTTGAGAAGACCCTAGAAAAACAAATTGACACACACCATCTTTTTGTCGATTACAAAGCCGCCTTCGACAGTTCAATAAGGAATCATCTATATTCCACCATGTCTGAATTTGGTATTCCTGCAAAGCTCATCCGTCTTTGCAGAATGACACTGAGCAACACCAGCAGCACAGTTAAAATTGGGAAGGACCTCACTCCTCCATTCGATATTAAACGAGGTTTCAGACAAGATGATTCCTTATCGTGCGACTTTTTCAACTTAATGATGGAGAAGATCATCCGAGATGCTGATTTGAGACGCAGTGGTACGATATTCTACAAAAGTACTATGCTGCTGGCGTATGCTGATGAGCTCGATATTATTGGTCATAATACGTAAGAAGACAGTGCAGCATTCTCCAGATTAGCGAAAAAGTTGAGTCGAATGGGTCTTGTAGTGAACGCAGATAAGACGAAATACCTAGTGTCAACAAATAAACAGTCCCAGCGTCTTGGAAACCACGTCACTGTTGACAACATCTCCTTCGAGGTTGTTAAGGACTTCGTCTACCTGGGATCCAGCGAAAACTCTTTAAACGATATCAGTATTGAGATAAAACGAAAGATAACTCTTGCCAACAGGTGTTACTTTGGGCTGAGTAGGCAATTGAAAAGCAGAGCCCTCTCTCGACGAACAAAACTCACACTCTATAAGTCACTAATCATGCCCGTCCTATTATATGCAGCAGAAACCTGGACGTTGAGCAGTTCTGATGAAATTTTTTATCCAATATTGTTTTTTTATATTTTGAAAAATTTAGCAAGCTGAAAAATCAACTTTTTTAGAAAAAATTATCTTAGTATCTCTTACCAATCAAAAGTTATAGCCAATAATCTTTATCGAAAATATATATACTAAAAAGCAAAGCGATGTCTGTCTGTGCGATGGCTGGAAACTTCAAAATTATTGAGCCGATAGAGCTGAAATTTTGGCAGTGCATTTTTTTCAAGTACGAGATGGTTTAAATGTCTGTCACACCTCCCTTTACCGCCCACAAATCAATAAAAATGCTATATTTCCTACGGTTTTCGTCAATTTGGCTACATTTTGATAATTTAGTTTTTATGCTCACTGTAGGCAACTGTACTAAAACTGGGTAATGTCCATCTACTAGGAAACTGGGATGGGCATTATATAAGTGGGTGTGGCTCCACCCATGCAATTAAAATTTGTATCATCGAATAATTTTGAAAGTAAAAGTAGCAGTACTTACATACAAACTTAAAATGGAGTTACTATTTGGTGATCTCCTGCTACTGGGAAACTGTGACGGTCAGGGGAAAATGACAATGTTGTCAAACTATGAGTCTAAGAAAAGTTTTGAATACACCTATTATGTTCCCATATAGTTGCAGTGTGCAGCAACGCGCGCCGGGAAAAGGCAAGTTTCTTATACACGGTCGAAAATTTGGGTTTAAATATAAAAACATTAAAACTCTTTTTGAGTTTAAACCTACTTTTTTAAACCCTAGGGTTTCTTTTTTAAACTCGTCAAGGTTTACTTTCGGAAGATTCACGAATTTTAAACTCTAGGGTTTAAAAAATAAACTCAAAACGTTTAAAACTATATGTATTTAGACATTTTAACTCGAAAGGTTTAAAATTTGGCCTTGAGGTTTATATTTTAAACTCTAGGGTTTAAAAAGTAAACCCATGCGGTTTTAAATGTAAACTCAATGGTTCTAAAAATAAACTCTCGGTTTGAAATCAAAACCGCGGAGTTTTAAAATTTTAAACCAAAGGGTTTTAATTTAAAACCTTTTTGGGCTTGGGTAAATATGGAAACCCTCAAGGTTTTAAATTTAAACCAATATTTTTGACCGTGTACGAGGCCAAAACTGACCTTCGGTTGTAAGCGCCAGATAAGTAAGTAAGTAAGTAAGTAAGTAAGTAAAACATTTGGAATTATATTTGATTTTTTATATTTAGTTGATTGTCTTAAAGAATTTATAAATGGATCGGATGTAAACAGCAATCTGTGAATACAGTCAAAATTTATATCTGTTCTTGATGTTTTTTTGTAAAAAATTAACTGAAGCGTCTATTGTCTTTATTTCTGGCTTCTTGAGTCTCTTCGGAGAGCTGAAATAGGCAATATACAAGAAAATATTATTCTTTCACCATGGCAGATAACCTATAAATTATAAATTAAATCACTATAAAAGTAATGAAATAAGCTGTAATCTTTATGAACTGTGACTGGCATGTAATACCACGCGTAGTGAGCTTAGTAGACATTTCTAGTTTCAGTGGCATAAATTCCAAACGCCTTGGAATCAATGGGTAAACCACACCCTAAGCACTCTAAAATTGTGTGAAAATGTCGTATTAATTCTAAGCTTATACCTGTTATTTCAGAAGTCTTTTCTGCGTTCCTAAACAACTTTCTGGCAGTGTTTCCATCATTAGAGTTTCCACGTTTTTGCTTTGGCATATCGACCATTTCAGTTTTGAATTTTCACAGTATTGTCATTATTTTCGCATGAACCCTAGCTTCGTGAACGTTGCCTTTAGCTTGCCACTTTTTTGTTTTAATCTTATAAGCAAACATTCCATGAACCTTATCCAGACATGTAATGGCGAAAGACCAAAGGAATGCATTGATCATTTTTATACAGTCATTTTGTATGGGAGGTAGGCGTAGTTTTCATCCGAATAGGCTGACTTAAGACCTCGACCTTTATTTTTTTGATAAAAGCTTATACTTTGAATTTCATTAAGATTGCTTCAATATAAGAGCTATAAACGCCATAACAGACAGACACTCGGACAGACGGAAACATGGCAATACGCGGAGGAAAACAAAAACTTATTTTACTTATTTTAAGTACCTTTGTTAATTTACACAAACACGACATCTTTCACAAACATCTTTTAGTTCAATAACAAAAGTTGTCTTAAAGATAAGTTCGTTTTGAGGAAAACTTAGTTTTTAAGCGTTTTTTTAAATGTAGTGTTCTTTTTTCTTATGCGCAACTTTGCGCAGTAAATTTTTTAAGAAACATAAGACAGATTTACAATATTTTATGAAAGTATAATTATTAGATTGTAATTAGGTTGAGCTTTTTAGATTTGTTCCACTACATTTTAGTAAAATAAAAACTGCTTAATAAATTTGGAGACATACTTTCACGTTTTTTCTAATTTTTTTGTTTTATAATATTTTTTTTCTTTTTTTGTTTGTTACAAATTCAATGGTAATTAAGTCAGTAAAAAATTAAAAAAAAAACAAATTTAAATATATGCTTTCCTTCTAAGTAATAAGTGTTTAAATTGCCTTAGCTTGGAATGCGCTTCTTTTTGTTCGAAAAAAGTCTCAACTTTCAAAAATTCCATAAAAATATCAAAAGAGAGGATAAATTTCATAATATCATTTCCATAATATTTGATCAATTATCTGTCGAAAAAAAAAATATATTTTTGTTAAATTAAAAAAAAGCTCAAGCCTGTGTTAGATAACACGGGCGCATAGGTCAGACGTAGAATACGTTAGTCATTAACAGCCTTATTCAATAGATTTCCTTAAACAACCTTTAAACGCTTGTTTAGTTACGCACTGTTTAAGGCTTTACGCAGCTTCTATGCAACCTTGCTAACATTGTTATTCATAAACATTTTTTAATTTTCTGCTTATGATTGTTAGGTTTGTGTTTGAACTATAGAAAATCTCTACAAAAATTAAGAATTCCTTTGGATTTACAATGGCCGCCGCATAAAAAATGCTGCAAAGGGCGCATATGGAGCATGTCTTTGATATTAAAAGAAAAGACAAACAAAAATCATGGTTGTATTTACGTAACCTTTAAACGCCAATTTCGGCGTTTAAGTTACGCAGCTCTTAAACAACTACGAAAAATGTTTATGAATAACGTTTTCTTGTTTAAAGCCCGTTTAAAGTTACGCTGCCTCTAAAATGTGTTTATGAATAAGGCTGTAAGATATTGAAGATGTCTTAAAGACGTGGCCAACTGGGTAAGCACAATTTTGTTTCTCTGCTTTGCTTATCAATGTTGTGTATGTACACATCGTTCGCTACTTGGTCATTACACTTCTTCTCTTTCTCACACTGGTTCTGTGATGAACACACAGATAATCGTACTGCTCTTACATATGATGTTATAATACATAAAATACAAAGCATATGAAAATTAATACAAAATTTGAAGGAGTCAAATTTTAATTTAATTATAGAATCAAAAAAATTATATGTAGCAATATGATTATTTAAATACAAATCAAAAGAAGACATATTAAATATGTTACGACCATACTTGAATTTTCTTCAATGCATGCATAAAGTATTAAAAACTTATAATGAAAGTGACAAACATTTTCTCAAAATTTTGTGCTCCAGATCAACACCCTTGTATAACGTATTCTACGTTAAAAAAAAAAATCGAAAAAAGCGCACTGTGTGGCGTTGCATAGAATTATTACTTGCAGTGTGTATGAGGCAAGTAATAAAACAAATATGTGATAAAACAAAAATTATAGTGCTACAAAAAATTTAATTTTAAACAATAAAAAATGGTTGCGTCTCAGGGAACCCCTTAAAGTAACCACACCGAGTAAAAAAAAAAACAACATTATAATCACCTAAGCTTCGGTGAAAAGAATTTGTATGGAAATTAAAAACTTATGCTTGTTCATACAAAAAAATATGTAAAACAATATATTACTTAGATGAATAAGCATAAGTTTTTAATTTCCATAAGTTTTTTCCCACCCAGTTTTGATGTTAATGTTGATGTTGATGTTGATGTTGATGTTGATGTTGATGTCGATGTTGATGTTGATGTTAATGTTGATGTTGATGTTGATGTTGATGTTGATGTTGATGTTGATGTTGATGTTGATGTTGATGTTGATGTTGATGTTGATGTTGATGTTGATGTTGATGTTGATGTTGATGTTGATGTTGATGTTGATGTTGATGTTGATGTTGATGTTGATGTTGATGTTGATGTTGATGTTGATGTTGATGTTGATGTTGATGTTGATGTTGATGTTGATGTTGATGTTGATGTTGATGTTGATGTTGATGTTGATGTTGATGTTGATGTTGATGTTGATGTTGATGTTGATGTTGATGTTGATGTTGATGTTGATGTTGATGTTGATGTTGATGTTGATGTTGATGTTGATGTTGATGTTGATGTTGATGTTGATGTTGATGTTGATGTTGATGTTGATGTTGATGTTGATGTTGATGTTGATGTTGATGTTGATGTTGATGTTGATGTTGATGTTGATGTTGATGTTGATGTTGACGTTGATGTTGATGTTGATTTTGATGTTGATGTTAATGTTGTTGCTGTTGCTTTTGTTGTTGTTGATGTTGGTGTTGATGTTGATGTTGATGTTGATGTTGATGTTGATGTTGATGTTGATGTTGATGTTGATGTTGGTGTTGGTGTTGGTGTTGGTGTTGATATTAGTATTGGTGTTGGTGTTGGTGTTGGTGTTGATGTTGATGTTGATGTTGATGTTGATGTTGATGTTGATGTTGATGTTGATGTTGATGTTGATGTTGATGTTGATGTTGATGTTGATGTTGATGTTGATGTTGATGTTGATGTTGATGTTGATGTTGATGTTGATGTTGATGTTGATGTTGATGTTGATGTTGATGTTGATGTTGATGTTGATGTTGATGTTGATGTTGATGTTGATGTTGATGTTGATGTTGATGTTGATGTTGATGTTGATGTTGATGTTGATGTTGATGTTGATGTTGATGTTGATGTTGATGTTGATGTTGATGTTGATGTTGATGTTGATGTTGATGTTGATGTTGATGTTGATGTTGATGTTGATGTTGATGTTGATGTTGATGTTGATGTTGATGTTGATGTTGATGTTGATGTTGATGTTGATGTTGATGTTGATGTTGATGTTGATGTTGATGTTGATGTTGATGTTGATGTTGATGTTGATGTTGATGTTGATGTTGATGTTGATGTTGATGTTGATGTTGATGTTGATGTTGACGTTGATGTTGATGTTGATTTTGATGTTGATGTTAATGTTGTTGCTGTTGCTTTTGTTGTTGTTGATGTTGGTGTTGATGTTGATGTTGATGTTGATGTTGATGTTGATGTTGATGTTGATGTTGGTGTTGGTGTTGGTGTTGGTGTTGATATTAGTATTGGTGTTGGTGTTGGTGTTGGTGTTGATGTTGATGTTGATGTTGATGTTGATGTTGATGTTGATGTTGATGTTGATGTTGATGTTGATGTTGATGTTGATGTTGATGTTGATGTTGATGTTGATGTTGATGTTGATGTTGATGTTGATGTTGATGTTGATGTTGATGTTGATGTTGATGTTGATGTTGATGTTGATGTTGATGTTGATGTTGATGTTGATGTTGATGTTGATGTTGATGTTGATGTTGATGTTGATGTTGATGTTGATGTTGATGTTGATGTTGATGTTGATGTTGATGTTGATGTTGATGTTGATGTTGATGTTGATGTTGATGTTGATGTTGATGTTGATGTTGATGTTGATGTTGATGTTGATGTTGATGTTGATGTTGATGTTGATGTTGATGTTGATGTTGATGTTGATGTTGATGATGTTGTGAGTCGTAATAACACATCCATGCTGTCGTAAAACAAAATTTACCGTAGCACTCCTCCTGAGTGAGTAATAATTCCATGCAACGATATTACATTTCTGTTACATAAGCTGCTATTAACGACCTGACGACGCCGGAATTTTTTTTGATATTTTTGTCGTAAAGTCATATATAAAACCTTCATTTTCCTTTCTAAACTTTTATCGTAGGTTATATACTCATTGAGTAAAAATTCAATGCAACGCCGCTGCATGAATGTTGCGTTATCGATCTTTGAACGGCTCTCTCAGCGTCCCCATGATGTTAGAAATTTTTTGTCTAATTTTGTTGTGAGAGCTTACAGTAGGCCTTTATTGGCGTATCGTATTTTTAATCCTAGCACTAATACTCAGCGAGTAATAATTCCATCTAACAAATTTTCAGTTGGGTTGCTTAACCCATTAAGCCCGGCTCTCAAACCCGTGGGTGCAGGAGGTTAAAACTTTTTGTGTGGAGTACTTAAGTCACTCATAGTGCGCAAACACCCATTGCCACACCCACAACGCCCTATCTTATTAGATATACGAAGGTGCGTTTTCGCACCCTTAGGCCGCAATATGTTCTTAATTACTACTAAAAAAAATTGTGTTGAATGGAATGAAACATTCTAAGAAATTAATTTTACAAACAATTTCAAGTCTTTTTATTAATAAAATAATTTAGAGAAAACACTATTGCTACATATATAAATAGATAGAAAGAAAAGAAATTACTATATATATGAATAGTTATTGCTACGGATTAGCATTATGGTATAGAATAAAACACTTTGGATGCATTGCTGCTTTGCATTTTGGGCAAAAATATATTGTATGGGAGTTGCATTGACGGCAGCGAATTCGATGTTCACGCTTTGCAATAGCATGGCCAACCTCATCCGTTCGTAAACGAAGCTGCGCTACTGTATCCGGTGTTTTCGGACCACGAGCCACAGCAACATTGTTGATTTGTAGCAGCGCCTCCGTGACTTCAATCCGGAACTGGAGCTGTGACATACTGTGATCACTGCGATTGCGATGTTCAATATCTGAAACATCCCGCTTGTATTTCGTAATTGCGCAATGCAACTTCCATGCGTTGACCAGTGCAGCATCCAAACCATTCGTAATCAATGGCCAATACCATTTTTTTCCACGTAACTTGATTCTGTAGTTACTTATAGCATTGTCAAATAGATCGACGCCGCCCATGCGTTTATTGTACTGGAATATCGCATCGGGTTGGTTTACAGTGACCATTGCTTTTGCCTTCTTTTCGTATCGTTTGACGCTGTGATATGGCTCTATATCGAGGTAATTCGTCAGAACAGTCACCGGCTGTGATATAAAATATAAAGAGGCATTAGTTCATGGCATCCATATAATACAAATTGATAAGATCATTACATTCAAACGATCTAAATTAGCTTACCGCGTTATCATTCCAACGAACAGCGAGTATATCGTTATTCTGATCATATGAATAATCGATTTCGCCACGATCTCTCTTCATAATTTGTTTGCTCTCCACCAGTCGTGCTTTGCCTGTACGTTGTTCTCGTACAGTGCCCACAGCAAAGAATCCTTCTGCATTAAGTCGGCTCATGAGCTTCCATGAAGTGAAGAAATTATCAAACGCTACAGTATGGTTATTCGGGGTATCACAATGCTGTAATAGTTGCATTACAACATTCTCTCCAAGTCCATACCCATTTTGGTTGTTGGTATTTTTTCCTACATATGGTTGGAACTGAAAAAGATAGCCCTCGGAGGAACAGAGATCCCAATATTTAAATCCAAAGCGTATGGGCTTTCCACGTATGAACATCTTGCATCCATGTTTGCCGTAATAAGCGATCATCTGTTCATCAATGCTAAGATGGTGTGCAAACACACCGAATTGCATGAACTTCCTATTGAGAATTTTATTAAACGGTGCCACTTTCGCCAATTTGTCAGTTACGTCCAATTCATCATTCTTACATACATGAAAATATGTTTTGAGTCGCATAAATCGATCGCGCGTCATATTCATCTTCACTAATGGGCTTCCGAGCGAGGGTTTCTCTGACCAATAACAACGAATCGATGGCAATGAATGGTATCCTGTAAGAAACAGAATACCAATGAACGCTTTTATTTCGTTGGTATAGGTTCGAAAGTCAGTATTCGATTTGTCCACGGATGCATAATAATTGGTGCACTGAACAATATGGTCTAACATTTCTCTATCGACGAAGAGCTCAAACAATTCAATAGGAGAGTAATTACCTACAGATAATATGCAAAATGAATCAACACCAATAAGATACTCCGGAATAATTAGAGATTATCTCAACTTACCGTATTTCTCTACCAATACTTTTAAAGTTTTTTGCGACACATCGACTGGAGCATTCAAGTACGCGGATGCTGAAGGCCGATTTCGCCATTTCGGCTGTGCATTGTGTTCTAATAACCGTTGGCTACGAGATGATGATGGTGCTGAATGACGTAATGACAGTGGTATATCATCCTCCGATTCTTCACTGAATTGCATATGTAATTCGGCTCCGCCAGCAATTTCTCTGAGATTGTTAATTTCTTGGCTTGCGGGTTCTTGTGCGCTGTCACCAACTATCTCGTCAGGAATATCCTCAGTGTCAGACATTGCATCCACTCGTTCTGGCGGCAGAACGACAACATCCATCTTCTCTGCATTTTTCAATGCCTTACGAACAGGCGAATAAAAATATGTACTGGTTTCTGGTTCTTCACTTTCACTAGCACTCCACTCATTTTCAATAATTTCTTGTATTTCGGCTAATGTAAAATTTTTTCCTCGGCGAATCATTTTAAAAACAGCACAACGAACACGACTGAACACGACTGACCACGTATAAAATAAAACAATGAATAATGATGTAAGCACTCAGACAGCGGCGCTGTGTCACACTGACCACGCTTTTTATATTGATGCTATGCTAAACTGCTTTTGTTACACTGGTATCGGCACTGTGTGCTTACATTAAGCTTTCATTCATCACTATGTCACTGCGCCGCTGCAAGTGCATTTGCACTCTAAAAAAAATTTCGATCGCAGAAACCCACGAATGAATATAAAATCTTCTCCTTTACTCATCTCGATATCCTTTCTACAGGCTCATGGCAAGCCGTTGCGGCAACCGTTATATTTTGTATTCGTATTTATACATTATTTTTCTTATATATTTTTTCAATACTAATTGGGAACTCACATAAGCCTAAAGGTGCGAAAACGCACCACGGTGTCCTGTGGCCAGATAAGGTAAGTTATCTTTCTGAAATTTTTTAAGTATAAAGAAGACTACTATTAGTTTCGATCCTCATCATTGTTTTTTTTTTCTATTGCATATATATTTTTAAATAAATAAAAAAAACATTTTTTTTTTTAAATTGGAAATTCACCATTTTTGACTACAGATATGGATAGGTAGACGACATCAAAGGACAAAACATGTCAAGAATGAAAAAATATTTCATTCCTCTGCTTCTCAATGCAAAAATAAGATTTCCGATATCTTGTACTGAGTCTAGGCTATGACTATTTAAAAATATGCATTTTTGTGGTGCGTTTTCGCACCCGTAGGGCTTAATGGGTTAAGCAGCTCCCACTACGTCCCTATGCCGTATTAAATTTTTTTTTTTTTAATAAAGTCAAAGAATTAACCTTAACGGTCATACCATTTTTTTAATCATTGCTCTTATACTCAGCGAGTAACGATTCAATGCAACGCAGATGAACTTTTAAAAAATTAATTTTTCAACTTTTTTGAAAACCTGTCCGGTACAACGTAACTTCGTCAGGTCAATATTACAATTAAATCAAATTAAAATAAGGACAAGTAATAGAACAAGGATTAGAAAAAGGATGATACCAAGGATTTGGACAAAAATTACGACCAGGAATATGTTAAAAAAAGGAGTAGGACAAAAATTGGAGCAAAGATTTGAGTATAGAATTGCACAAGGATTAGAACAAGTATTGTGAAAATGACTTCGACAAGGACTAAGACAAAACAATATTTGGGACAAGATTGGGAAAAGTATAAGGACAAGAAATAGAACAAGGAAAAGAACAAAGATTTTAATCCAACTAGGATAAAGATTTTGAAAGAAAGTGAGACAAGGATTAGAAAAGGATTTGAATAAGGATAAGGTCAGGAATTTAGACATGGATTAAAACAAGAGTTTGGACTGGAAATAGGTCAATTATTAGAACAAATATTAGAATAAGAATATGAATGAAGACAAGTTTGGGAACGAATGAATGGATCGGTAGTGTCCACGATACAACCAACTTCTTTTTAACTTTGCCAAATGTTTTTCAATAGAAATAAAAAAAAACAAAGGAAAAATCTATATTGCTATGGTCGAATTTCGACCACAGGCGATCCTAGTTATTTTAAAACAATGAAAACTATATTAAACGTGTAAAAAAAATCTTAGGTACACCGAGTATATCAGCTTGTGATTCTATAAAAACTCAAAAAAAAAAAATAAAAACTAATTTGCTTACCAATAATTTTCACGGTAACCCAAATCTGCCATAAGCTAAAATCTAACTAATTTGATTATGTGGCTTTTCCAACAGAATTGTTTCATACAGCCATTGAATATTATGGAAATTTTCTCTTCTACTCCATACAACATTAAAATCCAGGATCAATGAAATCTTTGTTCAAGACAATGACCTGAGGTCGTAAGTGTACATTTTTTCCCTATTTTGGGAATACTTGTAACTCTTCCGCATGAATATTTTACTGTTTTAGGAAAAAAATATCCTTTTATAATAGTTTTTTTTTTATAAATTTTCTATCTTGTTATTGTTGCTCTCTGCATAAAATCACAAACAGAAGTATGCCCTTTAATGTATTTTGCTCATACCTATGCAAAAACGCATAAATTTCTGCTTCATGCACTGTGAGACACAAAAAGGATTCAAGCCTTTTTGGCACACAAGACAAAATATTAATGGTGGCAAAAGCTACAATAACAATAAAACACAAAAAAGTGCTCCTCTGTTGCAGCGAAATGAAAAATTAACCGCCATAAATTAACTTCTCTCTAGCGTGTGTTTCATAAGAATACAAAACCAGACCCACCTTTCGCCGCCCCTTCCTTTCTTTGTCCATACAGGATACGCACATTTTTGCCAAACAAAGGATTCTCATTTATTGTTTTTGTTGGCCGCGCCTTAAATTTCAGCATGGTTGCATGTGTGAACACGAAAAGGTGAACTTTTTAAACTACAACAGCGTGTGTCGTTAGACATGACTGTGTAAGCAGCATGTTTGTTGTGTACTGTACAAGGATACCCATCCCACAGACACACACACATATATTCACGCATCCACTCGTCATTAACAACATAAATAAAGTTTCCCCCATAGCCTTTGCGGCAATGAGGTTCTGGCAAAAGTTTAAGCTTTACTCTTACCTTTTCTGGCAAAGGTTTCTCATGACGCACACGTCCAAAAAGAAGTCAAAATATGTGCTCGGCGGTCCTTTTACAGGGCAACCATGCTGTGAAATTTTATTATCATTAACATTTTGCATGGAATTTAATATTAAGTATGTTACGTCTTTAAGTTCAAATTTTGTAGGTCGCCTGTGTTGTAGCGGTTACTGACTTGGACTGCCTTGGTACAAGTTAATGCGTTGTCTTGAAGGATCTTTATGTTAATTTTGACACATCACTTAATAACAGCCTACTTGCTATGGGAGCATTAGGCGGAACCAAAGGTTTGAGTAATTAATCAAGTCTCTGCATGATGCTGCCTAAAAATAGAAAAACACACTGAAAAAATAAAGGTTTCGTGGGCTGGAAACAAAGCACTTTGAGAATTGTTGTCTTACTTTCTTTCGAATGTGATGGAAACATTTGTGAAACTTTTCGTTTCTTTCGTTTCGAAATTGATGATTTGGAAGGAATCTAATTTTTCTCATTAAATCATCGAAGTTCACTGCTAGACTTGAAAAATGATGGGCAAAAAATATCGGAAATTTGTTTATAAATAAAACAAAAAAACTTTTTTTATTCTTCTAAATTCATTTCATCCCCTTCAGAGTAGTGTCCCCCGGATGCAATACACTTGTGCCAACGTTTTTTCCAATTTTCAAAACATGCTGCAAAGTCCTCTTCTGGTATTCAATTCCTTCTTCGTTTCGGTTTCTATCTCTTCTATAGTTTCAAAATGGTGTCCATGTGGCGGTCTCTTAAGTTTAGCGAATAGCCAGAAGTCACATGGTGCTAAGTCAGGCGAATACGGTGTTTGCGGAACGATATGGGTCCAGTTTTTGCGAAATGATCACGAATTACAAGTGCAGTGTGAGATGGTTCATTATTGTGATGCAAAAACCAAGAATTGTCTCTCCACAACTCCGGTCTATTTTCACGCTCAGGATTACGCAAACGACGCATAACACCCAAGTAGTATTCCTTATTGACACTTTGGCCGGTTGGAAGGCATTCATAATGCACCACACCACGATAATCGAAGAAAACCGTCTAAACGACCTTGATTTTTGACTTGCTTTGACGTGGTTTTTTCGGTATCGGCTCATCTTTTTCACGGTATTCAGCCGATTGATCGGCTGTTTCCGGGATGTAAGCGTAGACCCAAGTGTCATCTCCACTTATGATGCGTTTCATTTTGTCTTGATAGTCGGAAAGCATTGCTTTACACATATCAACGTGGCTCTGTTTTTCCTTGAAATTTTGCGTTTTTGGTACCAATCCAGATTTCACTTTCCTGAGATCCAAATGGTCACTAAAAATGGTTTTTACTTATCCGTTGATATTCCAACAAAGTGAGTAAGCTCTCGGACTGTCGATCGACGATTTTGGTGCAAAAATTCTTTGATTTTGTTAACGTGTAGCTCATCAGTGGATGTTGATGGTCGTACTGGCCGTGCCTAGTCTTCAACGATTTCTCGACATTTCTCTTTGAACATTTTGTACCACTCATAAACTCTTGTTTTCGATAGAACTTGCTCACCCAAGGCCTTTGCAACATTTTCAACGTTACAGCAGCAGAAATTTCACTCCGCACACAAAATTTAATGGAACTGCGTTGTTGAATATTTTCAGAACTTATAAAAAACGACAAAATTTACTTTTAGCTATTTACAAAAGGACGCGTATCCCAAACATTAATGATTTTGGTACAGATTTCAGTGACAACATAAAAATAAAAACATTTGGTACAGATTTCAGTGACAACATAAAAATAAAAACATTTGTCCCCATCGGAGTCTCCAGAAAATTTAAATTAAAATTTCCCGGTATTTTTACCCCAGAGAAACTAGGTATTTTCAGTAAATTTAATGAATTTTTAATCCCAATTGACCCATCCTATCCACTTTGCATAAAATAAGTTCAAAAGCGTAAGACCATCGCATTGGAGTGGCAGTCGAGCACGTTACCTATTCGGCTAACGAGGCCGCCAATCCTGACTCAACGTCTATTGACTTCCTCAATTCCACCACGACACAATATTTTTTAAAACGCATACCTCGAGGAGAGAAAGCTTTAAAAATATGAGATTGTCCACATATGTCGGAAACATATCAATTATGGGGACTTATGTTAGGTGAAGAGGTTAACCTACATGGCCATCTCCTACACAATTGGCCTGGGTATACGCCATGGCGTGTCATAGCAATCGTCAGATTGAGGGCTAATCGTATTTACGGGTTTCAAGGCGTAAAATGATATGCATCGGGCTTAAAACCAAGCACGTAAAGACGAACTTCAATGACAGAACAATACAGTAACAAAATAAAAATCAATCCCATATCTGATGACGGCAGCTCAGAAACGGCAAAATGACAAACTGACCATGCCCTACTGATATGCACTTGGAACTTTTTGACGTAGAATACGTCATTCTCAGAGGTAAGTAGGGTGGTTGATAGTAATCAGGTGTCGGTATTTATATGACAATTTGAGCCTTTGGTGTGCCTTAAGTACTGATCGTACAATGTTGATGTTAGCACTTGTTGGTCTGCTTGATCCTCACTGGGAGAAAATTCATGTTTGAACTCTCTAACTTATATAAATATTAAACAATTACATGAAATATAAAGCCAACATTTGATGTTTTTGTTTGCTTACGTTTGCTACCTATTTATCGACAGTTTCCGGTTTTATCGACAAAACCATAAAATTTGTATGGGAGCCCCCCTAAGGAGTGGTCAGAGGGAATAGGTGTCAAAGGCAAAAATGTTCCTTTCGCATAAGTAATGGGGGTCGGTCTTACATATTAAACCTTTCCGGCACTCTTTAAAAGGGCATATGCTCAGATGTATGGAACAAATATAAAAAAACCATAAAATTTGTATGGGAGCCCCCTAAGGAGTGGTCGGAGGGAATAGGCGTCGAAAGCAAAAATGCTCCTTTTGCAAAAAAATGGGGGTCGGTCATACATATTAACCCTCTCCGGCACTCTTTTAAAGGTCATATGCTTAGGTGTATGGAATAAATATTTTGCTTTTTCTACGTCTTGTGTTATAGAGTAAGATCCCAGGCCCCCCAGACACTCGTTATTTTCAAAGTTTCGAAATCATGACAAACGAACAGTGCAATATATACTTGAGAATGTATGCGTACCTGCTAGTTTGAGTAGACGGCCCGATTACAGGTAGCAAGTAGAAAAGGTACGTAAAAACATTACATACTTTCTGTAAATTTAAACTGCTAAATTTTTTATATGTTTTAAGGAATATTGTTAATTATCAATATTTAGTATTGCCAGACACTTCTCGTCGGCAGTAATTTCTGCCAGACGCTTTAAAGTTGGCAAAAAAATGACTGAACCTTACTTATTTTCTGAGTAGCAAAATTTAAATATAATATTAAGGGGACTATTTTAAAACATTGTGTAAAGAGCCAGACACATGCGATGGGCAAAACATCCCCCCAGACACCTGTTTAGTGTTAACCGTGTTACAAGTAAATTACAATAAAACTCTTAAATTTAGATTTTTAATTAAAATTTTTCAACAGCAATTCAACAACATCTATTTGCGAAGGTTCAGCATGTTCAACGTCTTTCTCTAAACATTTCATTAAAGCAGATTTTTGGGTTTTACACATAGCACCATCAAAATGACACATGGGTAATGGTACTAGAATTATAGGAAAAGATAAGATTTTTGCAATATCTACTTTATGATCAATTGATATGCCAAGCACACGTCCAAATAAATCCCTTTCAATACGTATCTCTTGCACTTTACCCCCTATTTTTACTTTTTGTTTTTTTGAATAATCAACAGAAAAGTTTTCTAGTGGCGTTCTTTTTATCTCTTCTCAAACCTACTTATATCAGCTTCGCATTCTTCAATAAATGTTTAACGTTTAATGTCTCCATTTTCTTCAATATTAAGAAGAAATTTTCCAACCGTCTCTGAGACTGCTTTGCCAGATGAAGTATTTAACAAGTGATCATTATGTACTACTTCAATGTCGAATGGGTTAATAAATAGATCAAAGGTATCAATAAAATTTTGTAATTGTTTGATACTATTTTTGATACTATGATTGGTCAACTCAGCGGTAACGTCTTAGTCTTTGTGTAAATCCAACTCTTTATAAACAGCTAATTATGGTTGATCTGAAATCATGGCTTCGGGCCCATCGTTGGCGTGCTGAGATGGAATAAGTAAATTGTATTATGCCTAAAAAATAATCATATTATAATAATTAATAATAATAATAGTAACAATAATAATTATAATAATAATTTTAATAATAATAATAACAAAAATAATAATAATAATAATAATAATAATAATAATAATAATAAAAATAATGGTTATAATAATTACAGCGTTTCCTAGGTTAAGTGAGGCCGAAATCAAAGAAAGTATCCTGCACGTTCAAATCTTTTATAAAAGTTATTTATTCATTTCGGTTATTCTAAGGTTTATTTGTGGGCCCACAAATTTGGAAAATTTTCTTGGACACTGATTTCGTTTCTAAATTAAATCCAGTTGAAAAAAGAGCTTGGAATAGTTTTATTTCGTTATGCATTTATTTCCTCGGCAACAAGAAGAGTCGAAATTACTTAGATGTTGTAAATGAATTTTTAAGTGCCTTCGAAGAAATGGGCTGCAATATGTCAATTAAAATACATTTTTTGCACTCCCATATAAACTTTTTCCCGAATAGCCTTGGGCAGTTTAGTGATGAACTAGGAGAAAGGTTCCACCAGGAGATGGAAGCTATAGAAACCGGCTTTCAGGGAAAAAATTCCATAAACATGCTGGCAGACTACTGCTGGTCCCTAAAACGTGAAATAGATTCGATTGACGAAAAAGGTCAAATAAACATTTTTAGAAAAAAAAAAAATTTAATCGCGTTGTATATAGCAGAGAAAAACAAAAATAAAAGTTACGCGATCTGAGACTCACTGTAAAAACCTATTTGAAGTTCAAGCATTTTCATGTGTAATAATGTGCTTACATGTCTAATAATTTTATAATACAAATATCATTCATCACTATAAAATGAAATTTTCAATATTAATTAATTAAAAATCTAAATTTAAAAGTTTTATTGTAATTTACTTGTAACACGGTTAACACTAAACAGGTGTCTGGGGGGATGTTTTGCCCATCGCATGTGTCTGGCTCTTTACACAATGTTTTAAAATAGTCCCCTTAATATTATATTTAAATTTTGCTACTCAGAAAATAAGTAAGGTTCAGTCATTTTTTTGCCAACTTTAAAGCGTCTGGCAGAAATTACTGCCGACGAGAAGTGTCTGGCAATACTAAATATTGATAATTAACAATATTCCTTAAAACATATAAAAAATTTAGCAGTTTAAATTTACAGAAAGTATGTAATGTTTTTACGTACCTTTTCTACTTGCTACCTGTAATCGGGCCGTCTACTCAAACTAGCAGGTACGCATACATTCTCAAGTATATATTGCACTGTTCGTTCGTCATGATTTTGAAACTTTGAAAATAACGAGTGTCTGGGGGGCCTGGGATCTTGGACTATTACGACATAATCGAAACTACAGTATCCTTTTTTATTTATTTTTTATTTTTAAAGCATGATTTTGGATGCGAATTTGTAGTTGACAAGAGAGTACGGCACCATGATATAGGATTCACACCTGTGAATCCGCTTCAGGGCTAAATGCTTCAATATTAGCCCAATATGTGCGCACTCTCAGGTAGAATACAAGGACGATGAAACCAAAGAATGTTTATATGAGTGATTTGAAGACGCCTATTAGTCCCCTTCAGTAGATACAAATCGTGCTTGGCGACTTTAACGCCAAGGTGGACACGGAAAACATATTTTCTTCCGACAATGGTCGGAAAGATCACCTCCGATAAGCAATTGAGGCTAATGTACACTGCCACAACGTGCATCATGGTCCTTAGTGGCACTATATTCAAGCATCCCTATATTCATAAGGCTATCTGACTGACCCCTGATCAAAAGACACGCAACCAAACTGGTCATGTTTTGATTGACGAAAGCCACTCTTCTTTTGTATGAGATTTTCGCATGATATTTGGTGCCAACAGAGTCTCGGGTTATTATCTTATCTCAGCGAAAATTTTGAAATCTTCATTAAGGACTTGACAACTTTTATTTAAATAAAACTCAAACCATTTGAGATATATCAAAAACTTTACTATCGGCTTGGAGTACAATCAAAACATTTAAGAATGAAACTCGACTTCGTTCATATGGCCACTACGGGCACTTATGGAGCGGTCGATTCGTTCGACTCAATTTTCGATGACTCGGCCACACATTTTGGACAAAATGGCCGCTATTTCGCATTCAATGTTGGCTCTGAGCTCGTCCAACGTCGTCGGCTTATTGGCATAGACCAATGACTTGACGGTGCCTCAAAGAAAATAGTCTAGAGGCGTTAAATCGCACGAAAGAGGCGGCCAATCGACTGGCCCATTTCTTGAGATGACACGCTCATCAAACTTACTCTTCAATAAATCGATTGTAACGTGTGCTGTATGGCTTGCGACACCGTCCTGTTAGAACCACATGTCGTCTAAGTCCATGTCTTCCAATTCGGGCCAAAAATAATCGGTAACCATGGCGCGATAACGATGGCCATTCACAGTAACGTACGGAATGAAAACCGCACCAAACAGTTATTTTTTGTGGATGAGGTGGTGATTTATGAAGCACATGTGGATTTTCACCCGACCAATAACGCATATTTTGCTTATTGACGAACCTATTGAGCCAACAATGAGCTTCGTCAACGAAGATGATTTTGCGATGAAATTCATCATCTTGGCGCATCTTTTCCAGAGCCCAATCGGAGAACGTACGTCATTTCAAATGATCCATCGGCTTCAATTCTTGAGTCAGCTTGATCTTGTATGGATGTAAGCCAAGATCCTTACGCAAAATTCGCCATAAAGTGGTCTGGCGATGCCCAATTCTTGAGAACGCCGTGGAATGGACTGTTTTGTATCGTTTGCTACGGACGCCTGAACGGCAGCGACTCAAATTTTTTCACTAAACTTATTATTGTCTGTCTACTAGGGTTAAATCTCTTAAAGTTGCGATCATCGACTCCGAATTTCGGTAGTAAATTTTTATAATTTGCAGACGTTGGTCGTTCGTGTACTTTACCATGATGAAAATGTTGAGCTTACTGAATAAATTGTCAGTGACAGTTTGATCATTAGTGAAAGAATGCGTTCAGAAATTTAATTCAAAGTTGTCAAGTCCCTATTGGAAATCCCTATAGTTATCTATGTGCAGCCAAGAATACTCGCACACAACACGGCTGCAATCAAAGCAAAGCTGCAATCAAAACGGACAGCCAAGATTTTGGCAATTGGACACTGTTGCTAGGAAAAACACTCCTCTGATAGATGAATCTGCACTTAGTGGACAAATTCTGTGCGACTATGTACACCTAGGGTGAGTTCCTAAATGCATTTCTACAACTGCTGTTTACCAGATTCACCAAAACTGCACAACCAAAGCGTGCTTAAAAATAATAATCTAGTTGCGCAGTTTTGGTGAATCTGGTAAGCCACAGTTCAAGGAAAAACACACTGATGCTTTGTAAAAATGAATTAAGGAACTCACCTCTACTCTGTGGCAATTGCTGCTGAAGAGGTAATTGGCTACCACAGTTCTTTACAAAAGAAGTTTCTTAACAGCATGCATTTAAATCAACAAAGCCACCATTCTACAGGCGGTAACGCGTGCTGCTAAAAAGCTATACAAAGAGAAGAATAGAAGAGAAGCCTTTGCAGGCGAGAAAATCGAACTGCAGGAAAACTGAAAACGAACTCACTGCGGGTAAATTTATAAACCTCGATAATTCTTCGAAAAGAAAAAAACCCAGGCCAATTATTTTAAAACCTATTCTTGTAAAGACAAAAATGAAATGGCGACGATGTCATTTAACCCACCAATAGAGATGACATCCTGGAAAGCGCATTCATGGATGACAACGTTGAAGTCCCGCTCCCCGACTATAATCAAGTACTTACAGCTTTAACTCTGCTTAAAGCCAAGGCCCTGTTGAAATGCTTTCTCGAGTTTATATACAGAATGCATTCCAAAAGATTGTAACTTCAATGTGTTTGGTCCAATCCACAAGAAAGACGACCTCACAATTGACATCAAATACCGTAGGACACAATATTTAAGGCTCTGGAGAGCGTATTATGTGAAAGATAAATTAACTGATTGTACCTTTTTAGACTTGAAAAATATACCATCGATATATGTTTTTATGCTTCGAAAAATTTTGGAGAAGACTCAAGAAAAACAACTCGATACACACCAACTTTTTATCTATTAGAAAGTCGACTTCGGCAGACCAATAAGGAATCACCTATTCTCCAACGTTTCTACATTTACTATAACTGCAAAGCTAATATTTATAAGAGTTTTATGCTGCTGCCATATTTTGATAATATCGATATCATTGGTCATAATGCGTGCGAAGTCAATGCAGCCTTCTTTAGACTAGAAAAAGAGTCAGCATGCTTCTATGTTTAAAGTAGACACCTGCCTTGACGGCTTAATTCTACGTGCCTCTTGGCAAAGAGTCCATGTTTCAAAGAATTGATGCCCAACAGATAATCTTCTGAACGTTATTTCCGAAACATTTATTTATCAACGTCCATCCAATTAGATCTTCTGGACGTTAATGCCAACAACGTTCATTTATTAACGTCCATCCGATCATCTCCTGGGCGTCACATTCATGACTCTAACAGTGCCACTAACTCCCTATTACAGTAGTTTTAATACCGGATACGAATGTATCACCTGAACACTCCAAAAATTACTCTAGCATAAAGCTATATAAAGCGCCCTTTTAATACTTCGAAAATACTCTAGTGATAAGCTCTATTTCAACCCTTCGCATCACCACTTCAAAGCTAGGCTGTCAAACAACATTCGGTAGCTCACCATGTAGTTAATGCCCTCAAGCCATTCCAAGGTTTTTTGCCGTTAAATTTCCACCCATTTTTTACAAATATTATATAACCCAAAGACATGTTATGTGCCAAGGTAAGGACCAGAGATCTGCATGAAACCATTCGTCATTTTTTGCCACTCGAATAACATTCGTAAAAATTAATGCATGCATACCACTCGAGTTTGTAAACATCGATTGGTACTAAGAAACGGTTTGTCACGATTGCGACAAACAAAGGCAGCATCCAGACAATGCAGACATTTGGATGGTTCGCTTAAAACTCGAGTGTTTGCTGCTGCATGAATTTTTCATAAAATCATAAAATTTGTATGATAGCTCCCGTAAGGAGTGGTTGGAGCGGATAATTCCCCAAGGAAAAAATTTTCATTTTACAAAAGTAGTGTGGGTCGATCATACATATTAACTCTGCGGTCTTCCTTTAAAGCCCTCCTGTTCAGGTGTTGGGAATAAATATACAAAAATCATTCAATTTGTATGGGAGGCCCTCTAAGGAGTGGTCGTAGGTGATAGGTCCCCAAGGAAAAAATGTTTATTTTGCAAAAGTAATGCAAAATTGTAATGCAAAAAGTAATCTCTTAAAGGTCAGATGCGCAGGTGTATGGAATATATATACAAAAACCATAAAATTTGTAGGGAGGGAATAGGTGTCAAAAGCAAAAATATTCCTTTTGCAAAAGTTATGGGGATCGGTGATACACATTAACCCTTTCCGGCACTCTTTTAAAGTTCATATGCTCAGGTGTATGGAATAAATAAACAAAAACCATAAAATTTGTATGGGAGCCCCCCTTAAGAGTTGTCGGAGGGAATAGGTGTGAAAGGCAAAATGCTCCTATTGCAAAAGTAATGGGGGTCGGTGATACATATTAACCCTTTCCGGCACAAAAACCATAAAATTTGTATGCGAGCCCCCCTAAGGAGTGGTCGGAGGGAATATGTGTCAAAGGCAAAACTGTTCCTTTTGCAAAAGTAATGGGGGTCGGTCATACATATTAACCCCCTCTGGCACTCTTTTAAAGGTCATATGCTCAGGTGTATGGAATAAATATTTTGCTAAATATTTTTTAAAAGAGATGTCATAAAAATCGAATTGAATAATTCTACGTCTTGTGTTACGACATGGTCGAAACTACTGTATCTTTGTTTTAGTGCTTGAATCGTTTCCGGATTGTAGGCATAACATCGGTCCTTCACGGTTCCCCGCAAAAAAAAGTTCAAATCCGTAAAATCGCAGCTCCGAGGCAGCCAATTGACATCACCAAGACAGCTGAAAACACGATTTGGAAATTTTGTGCACAAAAGATCGATTGATCAGATCTTATAGAACGCCATTTTATTTTTTTTAGAACTAAGAACTTTTCTCGACTAAATCAAGAAAGAAATATTCAAATATTATATATATAAATTATTGAGGTAACTTTTTTACATAAGTTACTCTTATAAATGTCTCGTACTATTGCAAAAATCGAGAAATTTCGTGTATCAAGGGTTGAGATTATCGAGTCTGTCTGTTATATTGTATACATATAACAATTTATTATTTATGTACATAGATATATCTGTTAAAATTGGAAAATGGGAAGTTATTACTTCTATCGTGTGGTCATAGGCACACACTTTCTCTTTTTTTTTTTTTTTTGACCCAAAATTGAAGATATGGATCTGGACGATATATCGTTTCAACAAGATGGGGCCACAAGCTGCACAACAGCACCAATTAGGGCTTTGTTGCAACAGAAATTTCAAGGACAACTTATTTCTAGATTTGGTGATGTCAGTTGGCCTCCGAGATCATGTGATTTGACGCCTCTGAAAGAACGTGTTTTCGTGAATAAACCTCAAACTCTTGAGAAATTAAAAGCCAACATTCATCAAGTCATAGCCGAGCTAGTGCCCGAGTTGAGTACAAAAATCATCGAAAATTACTTTAAAAATATTGAGTCCTGCAAAAACTCCCTTAGAGGATATTTGAATTATATAATAGCAAACATTATAACAAAATAGAAAATTTAACGAAATGTACACTTTTTTTTTTTTTTTTTTTTGGTAATTTTACTTTCTGCAGCAGAAAATGGATGACCCTATATATGTGGATTCATAAGAAAAATCGATTTTAATGGGTGTCACACTAGTTTAATTTGATTTAATTTCCATAAATTATAATTTATGAAATTATAACGTGCGTTACGTCACAAGGTGTCTATTCAAAATTTTGTTTTATTTTGCATAAACCCAATTTAACATTTAATCTATCCATTAGCAATGCTAACATTTTTTTTTTCTGTGTCACGTGCCAACAGCTTTCTATCCTAAGCAGTTGCAGAAAATAATCTCCTTAATTTACTAATGAATACCTATACTTCCTTTACAGAAAATTCCACTTCAGATGGAATCAGACACATTCGAGTATTTGTTTCCAAAAAAACTCTTGTGTTAATACAAGCCTTAACGTTGGAAGGAAACTTCGCATTACAAAGAAAAATCTCTTTTAAAACGAGTATATTTTCTTTTTAAGAAAAATTTATTTTTCCGAAAATTTAATGGAAATTTTCAAATTTTCAAAAAATAACTTGAACGTTCGAAAAAAGATTTAATTTCAAGTATAAGATCTATAACAAAGACCTTTTTAAATTATAACACATACCTATTTAAAAATTACAAATAAGTATGTATGTGCAATACATTGTTTAGTTTTTAATTTCAGTGTTTATATATATATAGTAGCAAAAAGTTACCCACGAATAGAACCAAGCTGATGAGTCTTGAGCTGTTAAATCTTCGAACTATTGGAAAATCATTTCACAAAATAAAAATTTTAAGTTAACGAAATATTTTTGCTTGTCTTACTTACTAAAAATGCTTACTTAAAATGCTCCTTTAGTACGGTATCCATTAAAGTATTAACAAAATCCACCCACTTGATTAAAAATATCTTTGTTTGGTTCATATTCATATTCAACCTTGTTTGGATAGGTTGAATTTGAAAATCAAAATTGTCGATATCCGATAGGTTGAATATGAATATTTTATAGTGGATACCTAGCAAGTGTAAAAACATTAAGTGTTCTCACTGTGTTTTGATTAAAACTTTATGGGAAAAAGGTTTACTTTGCAGGGCCACTTTATTGGCCACTTACGAAAAGGACGCACTTTCTAGCAAGATTCTTTCCATAGAATTTTAGATCGGATACCTTAATGTTTTCTTAGTTATTTATCCAATTAGTTATTTTGGCCATTGGAAGTTTCCGTCCCAACCAGTGGCGTTCCTAGGCTTGGTGACACCCGGGGCGGATACTCATGGTGTCACCCCTTTAAAAAATTTCTAAATGCAAAAAGAAACCAATTCGATGAGGTTAAGTGTTTTTATTGAACAAACAATAAGAATTTGTAAAAAACAACAAAAATATTACATTTGCAGGTGTCTACATATTTAGATATGTAGGCATAACGTAAAAAAAAAAACTTATTAACTTCGCAGTCTTAAGAACTGACGGAACAAAAACATTACATTTTCAGGTACATTTTTGTATATGTAGGTATAAGGTTAAACAAAGAAATCTTATTAATGGCGTTGTCTTAAAAACTACCTTTTTTTACTTTAAGAGCTCCAAAATTTGAAATAACCTTATAGAAATCAATATTGGGTCATTTGAAAAAAAAAAAAACGTACACAAAGAGGTTTTCATGTTTTGTTTTTAATGATTTTTAAATTTTCCCGTTGAAATTAAGTGAAAGTTAATGGAGAATTCGAAGTTGTTTTTAGGCCCTGCAAAAAATAATTTTTATACCCCCACGTTTAAAAAACGTAAATGGGGGTATATTAATTTTTTCACTCCGTTTGTAACGCCCATAAGGAGGCGTGGTAGGTATAGAAAAGTATATATATTATTGATCAGCATCACCACCCGAGTTGATTTACCCATGTCCGTCTGTCTGTCCGTCTGTCCGTCTGTCGTCACGATTACAGCCGTAATTTTCAAGCTATCATCACGAAATTCAATATTTAAGCTTTTATCTAAAAAACTAAGATCAAGTTCGAAAATGAGCCAAATCGGATGAAAACCACGCCTACCTCCCATACAAAGTGCATTTATCAAAACGGTAAAATCTCTTAGAATTCCACAAAAATTAATATATGGACTTGAAATTTTGCATATGAGCTCCGATATTTAAACTGCACTCTAAGTATCGGATAAAAACCACGCCTACCTCCCATACAAAGTGACTTCATCAAAAAGGTAAAATCTCTTTAAATTCCACAAAAAATAATATATGGACTAGAAATTTTGCTTATTAACTTTGATATATAACATGCACTTTATGTATAAAATTCAACCAAATCGAGTGAAAACCACACCCACCCCCCATACAAAGTGATTTTATAAAAAATGAAAGCGAATATTTTCTGTTAAAACTATGTAGGTATAACAAAAATGTTTTATACAAATACACATTTTATTGACGGCTTAAGACTTTGAATATAATTCGGTTCGAACGTGGGGGTATTTTAACTTCGGCCCAGTCGAAGATCATTTCTTACTAGTTTCTATGGTTTTTATACGAATTTCTTATTGAACGTCACACAGCAGATATACGGGAAAAATCACTAAAAATTTTAAAAATGTTGTAAATTAAAGCTTACTGTGATGTTTAAGTTATTTAATCAGTTAAATTAGATTTTGCAAAAATCGCCATTTCAGTTACAGAAATAATAATTTTTTACCAAAAATTCCTACATGTTTTACAATTTTAACGGGAAAAAATTAAAATTTTTCTCCAAAAAGACATCAACATAGAAGTTATTTTCAAAGTAGTAGACTTGCAGCAATAAAAAATAAAAAACTGTTAAATAATAAGCCATTTCAGAAAAAACATCAGAGTGACGTTCAATACATTTTGTGACGTTCAATTCATTTTGTTGCGCTTAACCAAATAATTTAAATCAAAGTGGGAGTTTAACAAAAGGCAGGTTTATTCTTTTACAAAAAAAAAAAAGTAAATATAAAGTATATAATTCAGCTATACATAAAATGTTCATCCAATTTTTTTTTCTTTATTTTTTTACAAAAAATTAAAAAATTCAATAGCTAGTTGAATTTGTATTGAAAATTTATTAAGACTTCACGATTTACAATATAACTTCTAAGCCCGTTAAAACCACATCTTCATTTTATATCATTGGAAAGGTATAACCTAACGTAAAAACGTAAAAAAATTAAAATTATAAACATAAAAAAAAAATTATATCTCGTGTTGCTGGCATGGTATTGAACTTAAACAAATTAAGAATGAGTCAACTTATCGCAATATTTTCAAAAATTTTGTACTTTTCCTCAAAATATATGAAATAACTTTTCCAATGATACTATATTACCGGTTATAGCGGTCTTAAGTTGATTGAGCTATGTTGTCTCAAAATAGACCCTATTTTGGCCGCGAACAATTATTCTAAAAATTTATAACTTCAAATTTGGTTTTCAAATCAATAAACCAATGCAAAAAAAAATATTTGAGAGAAATCGGAGATGGTCAGTGCATCTGATCACTTCAATGTGAAATGGGCGATATCAGTTAGTAAACACAAAAAGCAAAAATGAGGTCAAAGTCATACATAGGTACCATTATTTTTGCTTTCGTTTATATTCTTCATTTCGTTCCTTATCTAGCTTTATTTTTTCCGGCGTTAACTTTGCTATTTTAATCTCAGAGGAGGATTTTGTATGCAATTGACCCTATTACTTGCAAGCTCGTTTTCCATGGAAGACCACGTTTCACGTTCCACGTTTTCTCGTGTCCATGGAAGACCTTAAATAAGTCGTAATTAATTTTAGCTTTGAAAAACTTCTTTCGCATGAAGCTACTGATACACAAATTGTTGAAATAATTTCAATGCGACAAAATGGGACACAAATTTTTTAACGTAATGTATTTGTACCTTTTTCTTTAAAAGGTAAAGAAATAAAAAAAAAAAACGAAATGGTGTCACCCCTAAAATGGTGGTACCCGGGGCGGACCGCCCCCCCCCGCCCCCCCCTAGGAACGCCACTGGTCCCAACCAGCAATTGAAATGCCTTTTTTGAAAGAGCCTATTTCGTCATCATTTGTGCAAACCTTCTTTGAAGTTAATTTGGAGCATTTAAGTATAAAATGCCTCTTACAAGTAATGTTGAATCAGCTTGAAAGCGTATAAAACTTCTAAAAGATTCTTCGCTTAAACCTATAAGCAGCAAACTAACGAGCATTAACGCTAAACTGATTGACAGAACATAATATGAAATGTTTGCTAATTTTTTAAATCCTCTCAAAAACACATTTTTATTCGTGCACCTGTAAATTTTCTTTTATTATTTTTCTTAATTGTCATATTGCTATCCCTATACTAGACTCACAATTCGAACACAAACTGCTAGTTGCATTTAACCTTAATATTAGATTTTTAAATATGGTCTGCAATTTCCGCAACTGTACCATAAAGGGAGAATCTGACCGAATTGTAAATTGCTGGTTATGTGAATCCTTTTTTCACACTAAGTGTGTAGCACTAAATGCGCGTGTCTCCGACGCACTGGGTGAAAATAAGGGTCTCCGTTGGGCATGCGAAGATTGCAGAGCAACCGATTTAGAAATACTAAAACTTATAAGGCAATCGAGGAAGGGCTTCTTGGAGGTTTCTAAAGACCTAGAGGCGGCTCAGATTAGATTGGCGGAGTACGAAAAGTCTTTCAAATCGTTTAAGTGCATGGATGAGGCTTTTGTCTCTCCTAAGCGAAAGCGTAACAGCAAAAACCTTCGAAGCTCTGCCAAATCTTTTCAAAAACAGCCACTCCGTCTACAAGTGTTACTCCTAAGGCTAACCCTGAAACTAATGCTGAGCCTTCACCCAACTTAAACTTAAACACTTCATGTGAAGCATTTTCAACTGAGAATGTAACTACAGCTCGAAATACTGATGTTGCGGCTCTTTCTAGAGCTCCCGCATCAGTCAGTGAGAATTTACTGTTGACAGAAGCCTCTGCTGTACACACAATAAATTTAATTACTGACTCTCCTTCTACTTCTGACGCAAAGGTAACTTATGCTAAGACTTGTGCCTTATCAAGTGCTGCCACTTCTCCTGCATTACTCAAAACTAATAACACAGGCGCAATACCAAAACAAATATCGATAAGCAGTTTAAATCAGCCGGTTCACAAAAATCTTGTGATAATTCCGCCTGCAAGATCAATATTTGTATCCCGTTTTGCAGCTGATACGCAATTGAATTTAAATCTTTTAAATAAAAGAATTTCGATTTTTAAATTCAAGTTACCTCATGAACGCGTCACGTCTTCATTTAAAATAACTCTACCTGATGATCTCTACAATAAAGTAATCAGTCAAAGTTTTTGGCCTGAATATACTTTAGTTCATGAATACGTCCCTAGATCACAACCTAGAACTGTACTAGCTTCTTTACCTGTTCGCAACATGAACCAAAAAAACTAGATTGCTGCCTTCAGTTCCTAATCTTATATCAAAACGTTCGTGGCATAAATACTAAATTGATTAATTTATTCATTATGAGTCACAACATTCATTATGATATAATTACTTTCAGTGAGACTTGGCTAAAACCTAACACTTTAAATTCAGAAATTCTTTGCAACAAATTTAACATTTATCGTAAAGATAGAAACTCCATTCCTGGCAATTCCTCTAACGGTGGAGGTGTGTTGATTGCGGTCAAATCAACACATTACTCTCAAGAAATAGACATCCGAGAAGCTGCAGACATAGAATTTTGCTGTGTTCACGTAAAGTCCGGTCCCTTGAGTATCTACATTACATGCTCATATATCCCACCATTTTCTAACTTAGAAGTTTATAGCAAACATTTGCTCTCTATTAGTAAAGTTTGCCTACAGCTTCATCCAAATGATCATATATTAATAACTGGTGACTTTAATCTGCCCAACGTTTCTTGGAACTGTTGTTCCGAAAACCCTACAATATTTTTACCTTGCTCTGAAAGCTCATCTGACAATTGCTTTTTAAACGACCTCTCAAACCAAGGTCTTTTCCAACTAAACTGTCACTTGAACAAGAATAAACGTTTGCTCGATCTGGTATTTTTTGATGATAGCAATACTGCTTCAGTGTCAAGGTCTGATCCCTTGGTCACTCCCGAAGATTCTCACCATCCGACTATAGAAATCTGTTTAAATTTTCCTAAACCATCTGTGCAGAACCATACTATTCAACCGCTCACCGAATTCAACTTTAAGAAAACTAATTATGTTACTTTGAAAAATAGTTTGTCTAATATAAATTGGTCACCTATACTGAATCTAAATACAAAATGCTTATCATCACAGAATCTGGATGCCGCGGTCTATGCGTTTAACTCAACGCTCATGGATTGCTTTCTTAAATCAATTCCTCAACGAAAAGCCTCTATAATTTCTGGCCCCGTATGGTATACCAATGAATTACGAAAATTGAGAAACTTGAAAACTAAATATTATAAAAAATATCAAAAAACACATAATATATGTGATATTGCACGTTATACTTCAACTAAATATAGTTACCAACAGTTGTGCAAGCAATCCTATAACATCTACCTCACAAAAGTAAAATTAAACATTAAGTCTGATGCAAAATCATTCTGGAGCTTTGTTAACACAAAACGCAAAATTGATTCATATCCTTCTTTTATGAAATACAATAATGTGGAATCCGATAATGACAATAGTATCTGCAACCTTTTTGCTGATTTTTTTAAGTCGACTTATTCATTATCTTCTTTCAATAAGGGCAGCTATCCCCATTATGTTCAATCTGGTGATATTTGTCTCCCAATAGTTGATATCAGTACAGTTCTAGCCTTCTTAATTGAAATACTGTTGCGAAGAATTAGTAACGCCTATCACTTTACTTTTTACTTCTTCTTTAAAATCTTGTTATTTTCCAGCTGCATGGAAATCTTCATTTATTATTCCGTTGCATAAATCTGGTAACAGGTCTTTAATTGATAATTATCGTGGAATTGCTAAATTAAGTACTTTGCCCAAACTTTTTGAGGCAATTGTTACATCACAATTATCACATAGTGTAAAGTCTTTGATGTCTCCATGTCAACATGGATTTCTTTCTGGAAAATCGACTGTCACTAACCTACTTGAATTTACATCTAAGACCATAGAGAATTTTGGAAAAGGTCTTCAGACAGATGTCATCTATACGGATTTTAGTAAAGCTTTTGATGTTGTAAATCACAAACTCTTAATTTTAAAATTATCTCTTATCGGATTTCCCATACAGCTGCTGAGGTGGATTGAATCGTATCTCAGTAATAGAACTCAATCTGTTTTATTTAAACTCGTGAAATCTTACGAGTTCCCGGTTACCTCAGGAGTGCCTCAAGGGAGTCACATCGGGCCTCTTCTCTTTCTACTTTTCATAAATGATTTGCCAACTATAATAATGCATTCTAACGTCTTGATGTACGCTGACGACGTCAAACTATTTCTTTCTTACAAAAATGAAAATGACGCCAAATTCTTACAAATTGACATCAATAATCTTTATAACTGGTGCAAAATGAATCATATGAATCTCAATATGAAAAAATGTAAGCACATGTCCTTCTCGCGTAAGCCATGGCTTGGAAGCACGTACAAAATCTGCGATTACACATTAGAATCTCTAGATAGTTTTCATGATCTTGGAGTTACCATGGATCCTAAACTTCGCTTTCATATTCATATAACTAAAATAATAAATAGAGCAAATAGTACCCTTGGATTTATCAAACGATGGGCAAAAGAGTTTAATGATCCTCTTATTACGAAATCTTTGTTCACTTCACTGGTGCGGCCTATCTTAGAATATGCCTCAATTGTATGGTGTCCACGATATGGTTGTTACATTGATGACATTGAATCAGTTCAGAAAAAATTTCTCCTGTTCTGCTTAAGCAATTTGTACTGTAGAACTGACTTTCATCTTCCACCTTATGAATATCGATTACAGCTATTAAATCTTCCTACTTTAAAAAATCGGAGAACTATGCTTAATGTTAGCTGGATTGTTAAACTTCTGTATGGATTTGTTGACAGTCCATATTTATTAAGTAAAATTTACTTTAATATTCCTATTCGTCCTAGAAGATCTTTTGAGTTACTTTACATGAACTTTTGTAGAACAAACTACTTGCAAAATGAACCACTGAGAAGTGCTTGTGGTGACTTTAATTTTGTTTCAGATGTAATTTCTTTAAATGAATCCATATACTCAATTAAACTTAAAATTCTAGATTATCTCCAGTACCGAGGTTGATTTGGATTATGCTCTCCCAAGAATACTTTATTTTTTCCTGGCTATGTGTGGTAATACTAATAAGCTGATTTAATTTATGATTATCCAGAGCGAGACCACGTCCGTCTCGCCTGGCATATGCCGGAGGTAGACCCCGTCCGTCTACCCTTGCATATGTGAGCTTTGCTCTAATCCCTATTTACATGAATCTACATACATCAGAATAGTATTTGATTATCAGCCTCATATATGGGAGCGATGCTCTAATCAATTGATATAGTAAATCTCAAGATGTGCTCTGGAATATGCTACTTCACGTCATACCTGGAATTTTACACCAAGCTGATTAAATTCAAACATTTATCCAGAGCGAGACCATGTCCGTCTCGCCTGGCATATGCCGGAGGTAGACCCCGTCCGTCTACCCTTGCATATGTGAGCTTTGCTCTAATCACTGTTTCTACACACATTATAGAACTTGGTTATCAGCCTCACATATGTGAGCACTGCTCTAATCAATTGATCAATTAATATCAAAATGTTGATCCGGAATATATACAATTTATTTTTACTATTATATATAAAATCTGAAATCCTTTAAATTAATTATCAAATGTATAATGAAATCTATAGTATTTAAGTTAATCAAACAAATTGTTGAATTTTTTAAAATGCTATAAAGCTTTAGGGCTTAGCATCTCAATAAATAATAATAATAATAATAACCATGCTACACGATATGTCTTTAACAGTGTCGATCCCAGCAATCACAGCATTTGTCTCATTTACTCTTTCGTGTTTACGTAAAAAGACGAAATGTCACTTACCTCCAGAGGGTACTCCGTGATCGAAACTGGTCTATAAAATTTACAGATTTGATCAAATATCACATTTTTAGAAAAGTATTTTTGTTTGTTTCTTGACATAAACTTATTTACACCAAGACTCCTTTGTATCTCTATGAGAAACTATCATTTTGTCTGTTAATAAGGAGCAATACAATTATAATGCACACCTGAATATATCTTAACTTTACTATGCTTTTTTAACAGACTTCAAATAGGAGGAGGTTCCCAAGCTCGTTGGTTTCTTTTTTTATTTAAAATTTATGTGCATCGATAACTCCGAAAGCACTTGCCCGATTGCCGTAATTTCTTGTCAACAGCTAGTGACTATGAACACGAAGGTCCCCATCTAAAAAAGTATTCGACAAAGGGGCATGTCACTATTAAAAAACGCTATTAAAAAAAAGACACTATAAAAAAAACTATTATATTTAGTACAGGGGTAGGAAGAATTAGTTATTACAAGTAATGGTCAATAAACTGGACAAAATTCAACAAAAGGGGCGTAGGTAGGAAAAACACTGCTTCTCGAATAATAATGACACAAGTACGCTACTGTCGATATTAACCGATAGGCAGAATTATTACATATTGCGGCCAAGAAAGTGAATGTTTTTTTTTAGTTTTGAACCAAAGATTTCAGGTGTAACACCTATTCAGTCAAGTCTGCCTTGGTTGTAGGTTATCAGTAGTCTTGCATGACTTTTCACTGTGATCCACTCAAGCTACTAAGGTCCTTTGTATGCTGCCAATATGCGGACAATATGGCAATATGCTTGAGTGGATCACAGTGAAAAGTCATGCAAGACCACTCATGAGTTGGTGTAGCGGCCAACAACACAATCTGTCTAGTCTGCTGTTTGATTTGCTTTATACAGAGCCATTGTTGTTGTTGTTGGTTGTTGCCTTCTTTGTCTTCATGTTGTCTTGTTGTCAACGTACTTGGCCTAAAACTCAAATTTGTTTTCAATATAAATAATGAAAAGGAGAGCACGCCAATATTCAAATGTTAAGAAAAATAAAATTAGCACTTCGATCCAGCACACTGTCTAATACATATATATTAATGTTTGTTTGTTTTTTTTTTTCGTTATTTATGCGCTGCAATACCATTCATAAATTTATTGCTTGTACCTGAGCAAAGGCTTAAGACATAGTGCTGTGGGCATTAGACAAGGGGCGTGTAACCTCTCATACAACCCAAATTTGGAATACGTAATAGCTTTGGAATTATTGATCGCACACCCTCAGAATTCGGAATTTGACCTCAATTTACACTTTACGTGTCAATGGTAACATTTTATGGGAGTTTTACGAGAGGCATGTCACTTTTTCAGCAGCTCAAATTTTCGGTATAACTTTCAAAATATAAGTTACACTCAATGAAACACGGTAAGAACTTGTTATTAAGTCGTTGCATCCAACTGGAAAAATTGAGCGAGCATTGGACAAGTGAGCGTGGTACCGCCCATATAATTCAATTTTTCGATATTGAATAGCTTTGGAATTAAACGTTCGCATAATAATGCATACTGATATGGAGTGATGTCCTTCTAGATCACTTCGTGATGTCATTCTTCTAAAATACGGCGACGGGTATTGGAAAAGGGGGTAGGCTCTGCCCATACAAGATAAAATTTTTGATATCTTGTTTGGAACAATATGTCGCATAACAATGAAATTCAGTATGGAGTTACTAATTGGCCAGGTTGTTCTACTGGAAAACTGGAACGGATTTCAAAGAATGGGGCGTAGTAAGATAAAATAAAAAACAGTTCAATTTCAGCTAAGCTAAGCAAAACGTATATTGTGTTGCTCTTAAAACAGAGGTAACAATTTTTTTCAATAGTTTTTTTGATCGACTGAATTTATCGTGTTTTATGCCAACTACTCAACACAAATTCAAGGTAATATAAGGTTATATTTCGTGAATGGTAACACTTAGCACATGTCTGATTTGACAGATAATTAGTTTTATCCTTCCGCTGAACGAATATGGTTGTGTATACGCTTGAACAACGCTGGGAAATATTGTGACATTACTTTGAAAATCATGGAAATCATTTGCCAAAAAAATCATCTTTTCAGATAAAGCTCATTTTGATCTTGGCGGCTATGTAAACAAGCAAAATTGTCGCATTTGGGGCACAGAAAACCCGCACGCATACATTGAAAACCCAAAACGAGTCACTGTTTGGTGCGGATTTTGGTCCAGAGGCATAATTGTGCCATTTTTCTTCGAAAATGAGCAAGGAGTGGCCGTTACAGTCAATGGCCATCGTTATCGGGCCATGTTGAACGAATTTTTGTTCAAAAATTGAAGAGGAGGATATTGGGAACATTTGATTTCAACAGGACGGCGCTACGTGCCACACAGCCGAAGCTACACTCTTTTTTTTATAGCATTATCAAAAAAAAAAAAAAGTTATTTGGCGGACTCTTTATATATCAGTCGTATTAGTTTAGTGTTGTTCTTAAAAAATATGAAGAGTTTGTGAAATATCTATCGAGTGGTTATGTGATGCCAGCCGTGTTTCAAAAATGAAACATTTCATTCCACAAACTCAGTTTTAATGCTTATTTAGTGTTTTTTTTTGTGTGTGTAATAATTTTTTTATTGGTTTTTTTGGGATTTTTCAATTCTTTACAACAAATGTAACTGGCCATATGACTTGAAATCCGTCGACATGGGCAGAAATATATATAAGGTCGCTCACAAATATGTGAAATTACGTTCGCAAGTACTTTAATAAGTATCGCAAGTACTAGGAAGTATTCAAGAGGAGAAACGTACTTTCGGTAATAAATTCAGGGAGGCTTCGATCCAACTTCGCTTCAGAAGCGTTTGCGGGTTTGAAACGAGTTCTTACTCTCAGGACCTCCATAAATTACTTTGCAAAAACTTCTCGAGAAGCAAAAAAAAAACAAAATTTGTTTAAAACATTGGAAACTTGCATTTAGCTGCCCCATTTTGAGATGGGAAACCATGTGACTGTTACATTTTGGGTATAGGATGTGTTCAGCAGATTTATGTAAAATAATTCGAGAAACATTTTTGTGCAACATTTTAACCCTCTAACTTTACAATGTATGGGTCTTTTTTAACCTTTTGTGATATAGGGCAAAGAATATCCATAAAATAAGGATATAATGGGTTAAAATATCCAACAAAAATATTTGTCATAAGCTTCTACTATAACTCTTTGAATACCCCAAAGCTGAAAATTCAACTTAAACTCCACAATAAGTCAAAATTGAAATTGTGTGTAAGGGTAACTTTCGTGTTTTTTGCCCCCACTACCAGAATCCATTGTCGGAACCAGAGAACTGCACAAGGCTATTGTCGGGTCTAAAAGTTGCTTGAACTTCAAGTACTTGAAATATTGAATGTATCCATATGTTACTTGAAAAACAAAGCTCTAGCCTGCTTACAAAAATAGCAAACAGATACAAGTCATATCCCTGCTTTTTCGTTGACTTGACTTGTTGTGACTTACATTGTCGGGTCTGAAAGTTGGAAGGCTTGAAACGATCGGCAAAAACTTGTACGCTCTTAAGTATCCAATTATTTCAAGTATCCAAATTATTCAAGTATCCAAATAATTTAATGAAGTGAAGGAAAAACTTAAGCGTATTAAGACCATTTAGGGTTCTGTAGATTTCGTGTTTAGCAGTTTTAGTTGGTCGCTGATTTCGAATCTGATGTTAGAATTTTAAAATTTTAAATGGCTGATAGGGTTGCCACTGTGACGACTAAAATATCGCAGACGATTTTTAGCCGCACAACAGCCGAGGTGCGAGAAGACACTTGGCGAACACCACCAGTGTTGTTTATTTAGTTGTAATTTACACACACATACATTTACAACACACACACATAAACACTGAATTTATTAAATAAACCTAACCAGCATTTGGAAGATTGTTTTGTCACCAATTACCTAAACGAGTCTTTTTTGAGTCCTCTTGGTGATCTACAAAAACCAAATACATATCGTGTGTGGAAGCATATTTTGATCCCCGCACTGATTAAAAACTAACTGTTTTTTTTTCGTGGCATCTAACGGAATATTGAAAAAAATCGTGTGTGGAAACATATTTTGATCTCTTGTTTGTTCGTGACACTCGTAATTAACGGGAAATCGGACAAATTGAAACAAAAGAATTATTTAAAAAGCATTTCGTTAAGTTTCAGCAGAGCAGTCGTAGTTTAAAGTCGTTTGAGTCGTGACATTAAAACTTAAAATTAATTTTAAAATTAATTTATTCAATTATTTTGTATTAATAATGAATTAAATTAAAAATTACTCGGAAATGAGTCGTTTTTTAGTCCTTCTTCATTGTTTTCAAGATCAAAAAACGACTTGAAAAAGACTCGTCAAGAAGAGTCGCGCGTACGGTACCATTTTCTCCCGAACAAAGAGTCTTTTCTGATCAGAAAATGAGCGCGCTTTTGACTATCACCATCGCGGAAAAGAGTCGAAAGAGTGTTCAAAAATTTCAAAAAATGCTAGTTGGGAAGAAACACATGAATACAAAAAATTAACACCCATACACTTGTCTTCCATGAAAACAAAGAGAGAGAAAGGGAGCATACAGAAAAGTTGGAAACTTGCAAACGTGCGTAAATACATGCGCAAAGCTGGCGTGATCTTACGCAGAGTCGAGTAGCGGATCACATAATAAAGCAACAGAAGGCAAATTGCTGGGGAAAAATGTGGAAAATTTCTGACGGAAGGCAACAACAAAGCTGAACCGTACGGGACTTTATGTACGGGAAAATAAGCCCAGAACTTTCGATTGCGGTACCTTGTTCGTCACAAACAAGAAGAGGAATCTTATATATTAATACGCAAACATCGAATGTTGTCGTACACTTTTTCAATATTTATTTTAGAATAAGGACAATGAAACGTATATCATTCGAAAGGTGCTGCACCATAGATGTGCCGAATTATATTAGATTTTAAATTGATAACCTTTGACTTTCGAAATATTAACGTTGAAAGTTTATATTAATTTAAGTTAGAGATCTCAGAACTGGGCAGAGGTAGAATGAAGAATGAGGTATCGGATGAAAGGTCTGGCTGCGAAATATGATTCAATATTATATTGGTAACCTTTGACCTCAAATATGAGCGGAAAAAGAGCATTTATTAAATAAAAGCTAAACTGTAAGGGATGGAAAAACATGATATAAGAGAAAAATTAAGACCTTCATAAGATGTGCAAAAAATACTTTGATATTTTTTACCATCGTTTACGTACAATAAGCACTTTTTCATGTAACAAGTGTCAATATATATTGTGATGGTAAAATTGCTTACAAATAGTAAATTTGGAAAATTTCCGTTAGTTTGACATCAAAATTATTGTGATATCTCGAAAACTATAGATGTTCTCAGTACAACGGTTTTTGTATGAAAATGCGTTTGTTGAGAAAAATAACGGTATACGAAAACTTTTTTGCTAATATTTTTCACGAATAGTATGTTAAAAAAGTTTCCCGTTATTATGACATCAAAAGTATTGCGATATTTCGAAACCTGTAGATTATTTCCATGCAATGCATTTCTTAAAGCAATGTCATTGCCTCAGAATGAGGAAAAAACAATTGATATTTCAAATTTTGATTTTGCATGTAAATATCTCAGCCATTTTTCAATCGATTTTCCTTAAATTTTCTTTGTCTGAAAGTTTAATAAAATGACTTTGGAGAAATAAGAAAATATTTACCGTTATCTCTCCAATTCAATTTCTTATGTGTTTTCAAAATAACTCTAAAAAATTCAATTTTTGCTCAAAAATTAGACCAGATAGTCTTTTTTTGTAATTTTACTTTTTTATTTCTATTTTCTTCTCTCACCCTCTTTCATATAATATATCATTTATTTGCAAAAATTGCTTCATTTTGATATATAATTTAATAAAATGTTTCTATCATCGAAAATCATGAGCCCCCCTATGATTTTATTGATGACAATTACATTTTTCAAAATGTTGTTTTTGTATTTTTTTACCAAGTTCTACAGCTTAAAAAATTATTTCTGTGAAAAAATTTTTCAAATATTTCAAACCACTCCAAAGTTATATACACAAATCTATGTTTTAAGCCATTTCCTTATCTACTTCATATATTATACATATTATTATTATATATCTATATATAACTAGGTGTACGCAGAACAGTTAAGAAACATTTTCTCCCGTGTTTCTCAACCAATTTTGATATTTTTTTTTTAAATCAATAAGAGTAGGGAAAAGGAGTGCATCGAATATCTATGGTGGGCAATTCGATCTCAAATCAGACGTTCCAATCCACTGGTTACATTTCATGAGCGTTGAAATAAAGGCGAGGCACTTTTCATCAGCCCAAATTTTCGGTATAACTTTTGAACTTTTGAACTATAAGTCACAAATCAATGAAACTTGGTAAGAACTTCCTTCTTTGACAAAGGGGCGTGGAAAAACTCATACAACTCAAAGTTGTTATATCAAATAGCTTTGGAAGCATTTCTACTAGAAAGTAGAATAAGGGAAGTAGGGTACTGTGACGGACATTGGACAAAGGGGTGTGGCTCCGCATATATATGCCACATTTTTGATATCGAATAGCTTTGAAAGTAAAAATCACAGAACGTGGAAAATCAGAATTGAGTTACTGTTTTGTGATTTCCTGCTGGTGGTGCGTTTGGTGCGGTATGAGTTCGGTTACGTTTGCATATGAGTGAAGAAACAAAAAAAAAAATGTTTCCAATAAAAATACAAAAAAAAAAATTAATTTTTAAATGGTCGAATCTCGACCAAAGGTGATACTAGTATGATATAAATAGGCCGCAATTGAAACAATCGACACAGAATGTATTGTACATTTAAAGTGCGCAGTGTGAAAGAAAAGTGAAATTCAAAGTTATTAAAGTAAACAATAAGACAGTGAAGCAGTGCAGCAGTTAGATCAAAAAGTATTTAACCCTGCATTACCCTGTTGCGTACCTAAATTTGACGAGAGCGGTCGCGCGGATTACATATATAATCCGTTTTTTCAAGTTTAAAGTAAGAGATGGCAATTTGAAAATGCTTAGTTATTTGTTTTAATTTTTATTATTACTTTATTTTATATTATATTTATTTAAAAAAACAACATAAACATAATTCTTATAGTACGTAAAATCAATGAATATCGATTGCAGACAATTGTGAAATTCATAATTTTGCATGACTGGATTACATATGTAATCCGCGCGACTACTGCAGGGTTAAGGGGGCATATAGGTTACAAATTTTTTTTCATAGTAAAAATTTTTCGTTTGAAAAAAGTCGATTTTCGAGGTTACAAAATCGTTCGCCAATTTGTTTCTTTTCGGCGGAAAAAAATTATCTTAGTTCAGGAGGTAGCCACTTGAACAAGGATAAATTTGGTTGTTTTTTATTTTTCCTCAGATGTTCCAGACTGGTAAAAAAAAAATCAAATAACGTTAAAAACCGCTTCAAAAATTCTGAAAAAAATTTGTTTGTATTCTTTAAATGTTAGTCAATATATATGCAAAATTTGAAAACGATATCTTTTTTCCTCCTATGAAAAAAAATCCCGGAAAAAATCTTTTTTTTTTTAAATTTGTAACCTATTTGCCCCCTTAAGGAAAATACGACGACCAAAGAAGGGACACAGTGGAAAGATGCAAAGGCAGAGGAGGTGAGATTTTGAGAAGTGAGATGTTTTTTATTAAAAGCAGAGTCGTTGGCTTGTAGGCCCACCTGCAAAGGGATCGATAGACATTTCGGTGGCTTGTAGGCCCACTGGCTTACCCAACGAAAAAAGCAGAGTTGTTGGCTTGTAGGCCCAACTGCAAAGATAATCGGTAAACATTTCAGTGACTTGTACGCCCACTTGTTTATCCAACGGCAAGAGCAGAGTCGGTGGCTTGTAGGTAAACAACAACAAGCAGCGTCGGTGGCTTGTAGGCCCGTCTGCAGTAGCAATAGACAGAGTCAGTGGCTTGTAGGCCAACCCGTCTTCACACTTTTTTTTAACAGCGTCCGTGGCTTGTATGCCTGCTTGCTCAAACCAGAACATTGTCCGTGGCTTGTAAGCCTGCGTGTTCACAATTTTTTCATCGAGTAACAGTGCCGCGGCTTGTATACCCGCCTGTTAAGCCGAGACAAAGAAGAGAAGTGGCAGATCCGGAGAAATAAGGTCCATTAAACGAAAATACATAAATATATAAATTCATATATCTCAAATTGTATAAAAGATAAAGGCCTCATTTTAATAAAAGAACAGATTTAAAAAGAAGAAAACATTGTGTATTTTCTTGTTAGAACTTTGGAGACCCGCTGAGCTTACCCCAGCAAAAACAAAAGAACCAGCGGAGGGTCGTTACACCACCCAATGTTTTTTATTTTTGCTCCAATTTTATCTAGTGTTCACTCCAACACCGAATTCGTAAAAATACAAAAACTAGGTTGGCAACCCTATCCGCCATCTTTAATTTTAAAATAATAAATCATAAATTTTTGTCCAAGTAGTCCACAGAATCCTAAAAAGTCGTAACACGATTAAGTGTTTTCCACACAAGCTCATTGAATTATTTGGTTACTTGATTTAATCGGATACTTGCTTTTAATTTTGAGCTTTTCAAGCGTTTTGCCGAACACATCAAGTTTTTCCTTTACTTGGGACTTCGTGTAATTCGCTTGTAAGCTAGCGTAGTTGCAACTCACAAGCTGACGTGGGCTTACATAACTAAGTACAAGCTTTGATTGATTTAAAATTATCAAGTTCAAGCAAGCTTAAACTCATATTTTAGGCAAGTACTTGAAATAGGTTTCAAGTAGGCTTTTGCAGTTCTCTGGTAGGAACCTTATTTTTTTGGAAAAAATTGATTTTGTTGTTCAATGTTATTAAAGGGAAAAAATTTCCAAATTTTATTCCTAGTGTCTTTGAAGTTATAAAATAATAATAAATACTAGGTCGTAGCAGTCGCTTAGCAAACACTTACGCGTTTGCTAGCTAGCCACATAAATTGGTACGTTGTGGAGGCAATTTAGTTGAGTTGCTAGCTCCAATAAATTTTTCTAAAAACTATATAAGCAAAGATATTAAATAGGTTTTGTTATTTCAATTAAATGAGGATTCTACTTTTTGTCAATAAAATTACCAGATCTCAAACATTCAATTACAAAAAAATGTTAATATATTTTAGTTGAAATACAATATTTTATTGTATTCGGTGTTTTTGAATCAATCCTTTCTTTTTATTTATTTTCTTATCATAAGGAATAGCCTATCATAAGGAATATAACGTAAATTTCCTTTCTCTAATATCGAAAACTGCTTGATTGAGAGTTAATCCTTGCGATTTTTAATATTAAAGGCATACGCATGTTGTAGTGAAAATTTCTTGCGAGTAAAATTGTTTGATCCTTTTTTGAATGATACTACTACGGAAGAAATAAGTAAAACATTTAAATTGTTGTATTTTGGTCCAGAATAATTTGGAAACTTGATCATAATGCACAAAGGAAATTCCTCTATAAATCGGCCACTTTCGCAATTGTTATAGAAAATTTCAACAACCTCACCTATGGCCCATTGCACAGTCCACTAATAGAAAAAGATTTTGACTCATTAATTTAAGTCTCAATTTTTGGCTTAAGCCTCTTGCATCGTCGAAGGAGTCTGACAACGCTCGTGGGTGCGTAAAGCATTGATGATTGTCACAGCATTGCCAACATTTTTCAGCTTCTTAATGTTGTATTCTTCAATTTCAGTGCTTTTTGTGATTATTCACGTTAAACATTTTCAAAAATGTGTCTCAAAATGCACCGGAAGTTTACCGTTTACATACAATTTGGCCACAAAGTAACAAATGGTAACATTGATGTCACAAATGCGGTAAATGTGCGTCAAACGTGATCAACTGCCACCCCAGAGGTCCCGGGTTCGAATCCCAGCTAGGCCATGATCCTACGCTTAGACCTTTCGCGTTTGCAATTTTCATTCATTATGTAAACAGCTGAAATTGAAAACTCATCAATATTTACGACTTGGAGTCGTAGTTTGTGGATGAGATTGCCTTATTACTTGAATTGAATTGATTGCCCCTTCGCTCACGCTAATCTACCACCCCATTTCGAACCAAAGCAGACTTGACTGAATAGGTATTACACCAAAAAACCTTGGTTCAAAGCTTAAAAAAAAATGATAAGGTTATGTATGTTATACTCTGAAGTACAAATCATACTCCATTATGTGTGTCAAATTAAGTAAATTAAACAATACAATAGAAAGCTTACGTTTTATTATAAAATTGACGTTATTAATGCTATAGAACTTACAAAAAATAATAGCTTTACATTAGGAAATAATTGTGTACAAATAAATGTACATACTAAAATAATCAAAAATTATGAATAAAATCATAATATATATATCAATCAATACAAGTACAAGTAAGTAACCTGTTCAATAATGCTTTATCTACATTAGCGAAGATTGTCAAAAAAATATTCAATAATAATGGAAATATTGGATTACAGGGGGTGCCGAATTAGTCAGGGGCCGGATTACCGGGGGTCCAGTGTAAAAAAAAGATGAACGCTGATTGTTGATTAAAAATTTGATTTGTAGACAGTTCTTCTAATGATACTCTTAATAAACATTCCCTGAAAGTTTGTTGTTCTGTCCAATTTGCCTCATTATCTGGTTCATCACGAACACTTTCCTTATTTAATTTAGTATTGCGTATTGTTGTGTTAAATTGTTGTTTAAAGCAATGTGAACAAAAACCAAGACTCGACTTTCATCTCTATTCAAATGCTGAGTGCTCCCTCTTGATGCTCCTGAATATACGAAACCGTCTAGTGCAGTTTTAATGAACTAAATGTTGAAAATATTTAGAAACATTTCTAAGTCTATATTTCAATCCATGTCGCGATCAATATCACAATATCCTAGATCCTAGGACCTACAAATTAGAATATCGTGATATTGATCGCAACATGGATAGGAATGGAGGCTTAGAATTATTTCCAAATATTGTCGAAAAAATTCATTTTATTAAAACTTCTAAAGACGATTTTATAACATTTATTGGTTTTTTTTTGTTAATTATTTGAATTTAAATCTATTGGTGTTTTCGTTTCTACAAAAAAATGTTGTCCTACCACAGTGCAACATTTTTCAAGTGTTGTACTCAACCCTCAAAAAGTGCAGGTTTTGAACACAAAATACTACCCTGCTTACTCAATCAGCTGATATATTTGTGTGCGTCAAAAATAAAAAATTTGCTTTATTAAAAATATTATTTAAGTGCCAAATTATGAATGCATATATTTAACCTTGTCTAACACACGCATTTCATAATATTTTCGTTTAAAGCAATCAGCTGATTTTCAGGGCAACATTCTCCCCTCAAAAAGTTTCGCAGGGCAAGAAATGTGCCTTTTTTGCCCAATATAAATGTAACATTTTAAGAAACGAACACAGATTTTTTCACCCGTTTGCACTAATATAACAATCGAACACGAAAAAAGAAGAGGGCAATGAAAACGTAACATTTTTTGGTAGAAACGAAAACACCATAAGTTATAGTCATGAATTGATAGAATCTGATAATGGTTTCATGAGTTGGTGTTAAAATCAGCACATTCTTAGGGGAAGCAATGAAAGCTAATAAGCCTACCAGTCACCAAATAATGAAAAATTAAAAAAAATTGCAAATTTCTTTTATTTTACAGGGTTTACCAACACATGCAAATAAAAACATTAAACAATTTAATTTTAATGTATTTGCATCCATTTACAAACTTCAGCATAGCAGTTATTTATTTTAGTTAGTAATAAACAGCTGTTGCAGTGAACAACATTCGCCTTAATATTTTTGTTGTTGTTGTTGTTCCATGCGTTCGGTTATTTATAGCGAGCGAGCGAAGCGAACGACGGATACATACAGAAGCAGGCAAGCAGCAAACTGAATTAAGCGAATATGTATCAACAAAGAAAGATATGGAAATATTTTTTTCAATAAATTTCTAAACTAAACAGAATTTCCAAATTTGGGCTTCGCAGGCACCTAATTTAAGACCAGTAGAACAGTTTAGAAAAAGAAATATTAAAATCGGTCAACCCATTTCAGAGTTCTGTTCCTTTAAACATTCTTCATGCAAGTTGTTCCATGGGAGCTTCGCTCGCTTCGCTCGCTCGCTCCAATAAAATCTTTGAAGTTATACTGAAAAGAAAACCTCTAAGAATCCCAAAAACGGAACCTCTTTAAATTTCAATCGTTAGTTAGGTTCGTAAGGGTTAGTAAGGGTCGGATGAATACGTCGAAAACATTTTTTGTTTTTTATTTTATAAATCAAGATATCCTATAAAAACATATAAAACACATCCTTACTGGAGGTCACTAAACTCAATGAAGGATACATGACTCAGTCTTCTCAGACTACTCAAAAATAAAATAAAAACAAACCTTGAGCAATTTATGAGGTGCAAATAATAAAAGAAAAGCCTTCAATTTCTTTAAAAGCCTCTCAAATATTTCATCTCTTGAAAAACTTTCCGCCTGTTTTATTATCCTGATAAAGAACAAATACATTGAAAGCATTTTAATAAATTAAAATTGCTCCTTAAGTTGAGATTATTTTGATATTGCTATTGATTTCTTTATTAAAAATCTTTGGCTTCACTTGAGCTCAAGTTCGCTGAAAAGTATTATGTATAAATAACCAAAAAAGAAAACCAAAAATGCTACCATACGTTCATCTGAAACTTCCTTCATTTCAAACTCGATAGCAGGCATAAGGTACGCACGTAAATTTCGTCAATCACGATACTTGAAGCAATTTTCCCTGCGAAATCACATGACTACACATCATATTTCATGCCACCACCAACTGTTCGCCTTGGAGTCTTTGTACTCCCATCAGACTGACAGCAAGAACCGTTTAGAAGACTTTAAGTAAATTTCTTTAATGTGAGCCACATGAGCTACAGCGCGGAGCAGCTGCTCTACTCATGGTTTATGTTGGATTTTAGCAGTTATAAAAAGCTGAGGAAAATCTCGCCCCGTCTACTTGTCAGCGAGTAAAACATGCGGTTTTGTATCCGTTTTTGTGTGGTTTTCTTTTACACGTTCGCAAACAATGTCTACATTTAACATTAACGATATAAAACTGTGAGTTGTTAAATATTTGGTTTACAATCTGGCAAAAATTTCGTATAAAATGCGCAATTTTTCATGCCACTTTCAGCATGAGAATTTTGAGTAATGTTAATTAAAGTAAATAAAATAAATCTTAGAAAGTGATGAAGTAGGCGGGCATGAGTTAAGAAGATGTTTCAGGGCGTTTCGTAATTGAATCTCTGGCTTGTCTCATAAATTTATATGAAGATATGGGCAAGTAGGATAGGTAATCAAGCAAGACGCCTTTGTTTTTCACATAACCATTTGGTAATTAGAACCATAGGCTGTTATAACTCATTCAAATGTATTTTATTTTGTTTTCTATAAGCATGCCTTTGGGCTTATCATAATAATATTATGAACTCTTAAGATGTAATAAATGATATTTGTATGGCAGATAAATATTTGTTTTGTACAGACCGAAGATTTTGCTACAAGGTTACATGGTTTATAATTTCTTTAGGATGATGGTTAGGAAGAATTACTAAGTAGCTGCCAAACATAAGTTGAGGAGTTTTTTGACTGGTGTTTACAAGACCTTGGAAAATACCACTTGTTAAATAAGTTTGTATGTAGAATAGAAATAAAAAACCGCATTTTATGGCTTGAAATGCTTTTCGTTATTCAGTATATTCTCCCAGAAGCTCAATACACTCGTTCCAACGTTCCTCTTATTTATGGATCACATTGCTGTGGTGGCCTTTCTGAAGATCTCCAAAATTCCCTTCGGTCGCTGCTATTACCTCTTTGTTTGATAAAAATCTTTTTCCGCGCATGAACTTTTTGAGATGTGAGAACAGCCAGAAGTCGGAGGTAGCTAGATCTGGTGAATTTGGTGGATTTTGCAACAATTCGTCCTTTGATTTACTGATTTTAGAGATAGTTTTTTTAATTTTGTAAGAAGGATCCTTGATCTGATGAAAAATTAATTTTTTCTTCTGCAAACCGGGTCTTTTTTCAAGAATCTTTGCGTCGAGCTGGTCCAAAAGGTTTCAATAATATTCAGAATTAATTGTTTTTTTAGTTTAGGGGTAATTCACCAACAAAATCCCTTTTGCATCTCAAAAAACTGATGCCATAGCCTCCTTATAGATTTTTGAACACGAACTCGCTTAGGAGCCGAAGTAACATGTTTACACCACTCTTTAGCGTCTGGTTTTGATTCAGGATAGTAGTGTTAGACCCAATCCGCATTCATAGGGATAAATCGACGAATAAAATCTACCCGTTGTGCCCCACACACCTTTTTGAAACCAAAAACTTCACTTGAAATATGGCTCGCACTGCCATTATCAGATCATTATGGCTTCTACGAAATCTCTCTCAGTCAATCAACGATCTTTCAAAATTATATCCAGTATTTTTGCTTTGGTTCCTGGTGCTGAGGCACTTTTTGGATGTCCTTGACGTCGATTGTTTTCAAAACTTATAGAACCAAGTTTAAACTCAGCAACAAAGTTGCACACTATTGCTGGTGAAGAGTCCTTATACACTTCAAATAATTGTTCATGAATATCTTTTGGTTGTATGTACGCTAGAACGGAACGAAATGTATGGAAGCAAAAACTCTTCATGGGCTTCATATGTTTTTAAAAATTACGCTTGAAAAAAATAAATATGTGCATATTTCGTTTTTTTCCGCGATATAACTTTTGACTGCGTTTGGGGGTTTCTATATTTCATTGCCAGACTTTTTTTTTATCTTCTGAAACCCCCAAAAAAAGAAATAGGAGCTAATTTTTTTATTGCATTCCTCTTCATTAACGTATAAAAAAAAACTTGTCAAAAGTTTGCTATGATACCATGCATGCGCTAGAAGATATTCAGGTTCAAAGATCACCGAAATCGGTCATTCGCTTATATCTCCTCTACTCTTTGTAGGACAGAACAAATATGATCAGGACAAAATTAATCAGGACAAAATTGTAGATTAAATTATTCTCTACAAAAATGTCCTTAACAGTTTTAACATAAAACAAACAGTTTCCACACTATGCGACTAGATATATTTGAATAGCGCAAAGTAGATATTTCATATTAACTTTGAGCAGAACGGAAAACCGATTTCGGTGATCTTTGAACCTGAATATCTACTAGCGCATACATGTTTTCATGGGGAACTCTTAACAAGTTGTTATTTATGAGTATAAATAATTTATCTGATTTAATTGTCGAAGGGGAATCGCATTATTATAACAGGAATTAGAAAAATATACCAAAATAAGTATTTAATGGGGACAAATTGCTTTTTGGAGCACAAGTTTAGTTACAACTACGAAAGCTAATTGGCCTCTCCCCCCATTAAAGTTAAAATTTTGAATGAATTGTTATTTTATATCAAAAATAAATGCATAATTATACGAATATGAATTTTTCATAGTTAAGTGAATATTTTGTTGAATAAAATTTTGTGTTGAAAAATATTTAAATCCAAAGACTAATCCCAAAAACATTTGGATCATTTTATTGGCCACATATTTGTTTATACAGTGCATTAAAGTTAAATGGAGACCATGTGCAAATTTTGCAGTAAGACGGCTTAATTTGTTTATTTGTGCACAAATTCGAATTTAGAATGGATTTTGTAAGCAAATAAATAATAAACACACATACAGGATTAATATCAATTTTAATGTTCATTTCAAACGAATTTGTACAAACGACAAGAAGAATTTGTACAGACGAACATCAAAGTAAGTACCAGTATGCATCAGTTAATTTAAAAGTAAAATTATAAATGTTTATGTGTTGAAAATTACTTTGTTTCGGCTACAGGTCAGCGCTGAGAAAAGATATTTCAAAAACCTTATTTTTGATTTATTAAAAGTTTATTTTTATTATTTTGACTCGATATTTCGAACTATCATCGCCAGTTCATCATCAGGAGATTAGCTTAGATGTTGTTTGCCTGCTTATAATTTAAGAGTGCAAGCAAAAAACATCTAAGCTAATCTCCTGATGATGAACTGTCGATGATAGTTCGAAATATCGAGTCAAAATAATAAACATACACTTTAAATAAATCAAAAATAAGGTTCTTGAAATATTTTCTCTCAACGCCGACCTGTAGCCGAAACATTATTATTAATAAGTAAAAAAGTCACACTGCTGTTACATGGTTACATAATGGTCAAGAGCAAGTTGTAATACAACCCGTAGGTATTAACGTGACGGTGTTTTATGTTGTTGTTGTTGATGTTGATGTTGATGTTGATGTTGATGTTGATGTTGATGTTGATGTTGATGTTGATGTTGATGTTTATGTTGATGTTGATGTTGATGTTGATGTTGATGTTTATGTTGATGTTGATGTTGATGTTGATGTTGATGTTGATGTTGATGTTGATATTGATGTTGATGTTGATGTTGATGTTGATGTTGATGTTAATGTTGATGTTGATGTTGATGTTGATGTTGATGTTGATGTTGATGTTGATGTTGATGTTTTTGTTGATGTTAATGTTGATGTTGATGTTTATGTTGATGTTGATGTTGATGTTGATGTTGATGTTGATGTTGATGTTGATGTTGATGTTGATATTGATGTTGATGTTGATGTTGATGTTGATGTTAATGTTGATGTTGATGTTGATGTTGATGTTCATGTTGATGTTCATGTTTTTGTTGATGTTAATGTTGATGTTGATGTTGATGTTGATGTTGATGTTGATGTTGATGTTGATGTTGATGTTGATGTTGATGTTGATGTTGATGTTGATGTTGATGTTGATGTTGATGTTGATGTTGATGTTGATGTTGATGTTGATGTTGATGTTGATGTTAATGTTGATGTTGATGTTGATGTTGATGTTGATGTTGATATTTTTGTTGATGTTAATGTTGATGTTGATGTTGATGTTGATGTTGATGTTGATGTTGATGTTGATGTTGATGTTGATGTTGATGTTGATGTTGATGTTGATGTTGATGTTGATGTTGATATTGATGTTGATGTTGATGTTAATGTTGATGGTGATGTTGATGTTGGTGTTGATGTTGATGTTGATGTTGATGTTGATGTTGATGTTGATGTTGAAGTTGATGTTGATGTTGATGTTGATGTTTATGTTGATGTTGATGTTGATGTTGATGTTGATGTTGATGTTGATGTTGATGTTGATGTTGATGTTGATGTTGATGTTGATGTTGATGTTAATGTTGATGGTGATGTTGATGTTGGTGTTGATGTTGATGTTGATGTTGATGTTGATGTTGATGTTGATGTTGATGTTGATGTTGATGTTGATGTTGATGTTGATGTTGATGTTGATGTTGATGTTGATGTTGATGTTGATGTTGATGTTTATGTTGATGTTGATGTTGATGTTGATGTTGATGTTGATGTTGATATTGATGTTGATGTTGATGTTGATGTTGATGTTGATGTTGATGTTGATGTTGATGTTGATGTTAATGTTGATGTTGATGTTGATGTTGATGTTGATGTTGATGTTGATGTTGATGTTGATGTTGATGTTGATGTTGATGTTGATGTTGATATTGATGTTGATGTTGATGTTGATGTTGATGTTGATGTTGATGTTGATGTTGATATTGATGTTGATGTTGATGTTGATGTTGATGTTGATGTTGATGTTGATGTTGATGTTGATGTTGATGTTGATGTTGATGTTGATATTGATGTTGATGTTGATGTTAATGTTGATATTGATGTTGATGTTGATGTTAATGTTGATGGTGATGGTGATGTTGGTGTTGATGTTGATGTTGATGTTGATGTTGATGTTGATGTTGATGTTGATGTTGATGTTGATGTTGATGTTGATGTTGATGTTGATGTTGATGTTGATGTTGATGTTGATGTTGATGTTGATGTTGATGTTGATGTTGATGTTGATGTTGATGTTGATGTTGATGTTGATGTTGATGTTGATGTTGATGTTGATGTTGATGTTGATGTTGATGTTGATGTTGATGTTGATGTTGATGTTGATGTTGATGTTGATGTTGATGTTGATGTTGATGTTGATGTTGATGTTGATGTTGATGTTGATGTTGATGTTGATGTTGATGATGATGTTGATGTTGATGTTGTTGTTAATGTTGATGTTGATGTTGATTTTGATGTTGATGTTGATGTTGATGTTGATGTTGATGTTGGTGTTGATGTTGATGTTGATGTTGATGTTGATGTTGATGTTGATGTTGATGTTGATGTTGATGTTGATGTTGATGTTGATGTTGATGTTGATGTTGATGTTGATGTTGATGTTGATGTTGATGTTGATGTTGATGTTGATGTTGATGTTGATGTTGATGTTGATGTTGATGTTGATGTTGATGTTGATGTTGATGTTGATGTTGATGTTGATGTTGATGTTGATGTTGATGTTGATGTTAATGTTGATGTTGATGTTGATGTTGATGTTGATGTTGATGTTGATGTTGATGTTGATGTTGATGTTGATGTTGATGTTGATGTTGATGTTGATGTTGATGTTGATGTTGATGTTAATGTTGATGTTGATGTTGATGTTGATGTTGATGTTGATGTTGATGTTGATGTTGATGTTGATGTTGATGTTGATGTTGATGTTGATGTTGATGTTGATGTTGATGTTGATGTTGATGTTGATGTTGATGTTGATGTTGATGTTGATGTTGATGTTGATGTTGATGTTGATGTTGATGTTGATGTTGATGTTGATGTTGATGTTGATGTTGATGTTGATGTTGATGTTGATGTTGATGTTGATGTTGATGTTGATGTTGATGTTGATGTTGATGTTGATGTTGATGTTGATGTTGATGTTGATGTTGATGTTGATGTTGATGTTGATGTTGGTGTTGGTGTTGATGTTGATGTTGATGTTGATGTTGATGTTGATGTTGATGTTGATGTTGATGTTGATGTTGATGTTGATGTTGATGTTGATGTTGATGTTGATGTTGATGTTGATGTTGATGTTGATGTTGATGTTGATGTTGATGTTGATGTTGATGTTGATGTTTATGTTGATGTTGATGTGTTTTGTTTTTTTTTTTTGGTTTTTTTTTTAACGAGGAGTAAAAGCATCGAAAGCCTTAGTCAGTGCGAGACTTTAACCCGTTAAATATCTCTTCAGACGAACGGTTGGATCCTCCAGGAACCTGCGTTAGGTATTTCGTCTGGAGGCCGTCAGAGCATTATTTACTCAATCGTCAGTTATTGATCATCAGATCGTCGGTCCGGTTGTCCGTCATCAGAAAAGAGGGGACTGCCGTTGATTGCGCCTGCGTTGCGTAGGTTCGTGCGCTCGTTGTGTCGTACCCGTGCAATTCGGCGAAGCTCAATCATAATTTTTGCAGCTGCTGCCTGAAACGCTTCCCATTTCTGCAGTGTGTCGCAAATCTAATCCACAATATTTCCTAGGGTAGGAACCTCACCAAAAGCTTCCGCTAATTTAGCTCGTTCTACGATGAAGCGCGGACAACTGAATAAAATATGCCCAGCATCTTCAATCTCCTCAGGACAGTTTGTGCAGAACTGGTCGTCTTCATGTTTAAAACGGTGAAGGTACTGCTTGAAGCAGACATGTCCGCTGATAAGCTGTGTGACGTAGTAGTCCACTTCACCAGGGATAAGAGCAAATGTCCATCTCCCCTTTTGTGATTGCTCCCAGCGACGTCGCCAGGACTCAATAGTGCTCCGTCTCTCGTCAGCCTTTGATGAGTTTGCGCCAGCTTGAAAGGAGCGCTGAAGTTCGCACGCCAGTATGTCTATCGGCGGCATTGCCGTTATCACTCCGATTGCTTCGTCTGATACTGTGCGAAATGCGCTGGCAACCCTCAATGCACTAAGGCGATATGTGGCCCGAATACCCGATATGTACGACGCTTTGTGTGTGGGATGTGAGAATGATGGAACTTGTGAATCTAGGAAGGAGTTTCCGTCTGCTGGATCTTGGTCCACCGATGTTCGCCATGATGCGCGATAGTGCACTGTTAACCTTCGACGCCTTTTCACTAATTGCCAGTAGGTGCTCCTTAAAGGACATACGAATATGCTCATTGATACTTCATCATACACCGACATGTATGACGGTGCATCATTGATACACCGACATAGCGCAAGTATGGTAGTGAGGTTATGATATGCTCTTCTGCTCTAAGGGTAATGCTTTCGCGTACTTTACGAGAGCTAAGGAGAACCACCTCAGTTTTTTGCGCTGACAAATTTAGATCAACACTTCGCAGCCACGTTGTTACTTTGGATATCGCTTCGCTGAATGATGCTTCAAGCGTATGAAGATGTTTTGCCACAGATACCAAAGCCACAGATGCCTTCCGCGTAGCCGATTAAAGTGGTATTCACAGGGAGATCAATGCCAAAAACGTCATCATACATGACGTTCCATAAAGTTGGACCAAGCACTGAGCCTTGTGGAACACCTCTAGAGACTTTGTAACGTTTCACACCATCGTCAGTGTCGTAAAGCCGCCATCTGTCTTGGAGATAATTGGCGATAATTCGCTGTAGATACCCTGATGTGCCGAACCTGCACACCAGTATTCGCGTCCAGCTCGCTGAGGTAAAAGCATTTTTGACGTCGAGATGTTGTTGTTGTTGGTGTTGGTGTTGGTGTTGGTGTTGATGTTGGTGTTGGTGTTGATGTTGGTGTTGGTAATGATGTTGGTGTTGGTAATGGTGTTGGTAATGGTTTTGGTGTTGGTGTTGGTTTTGGTGTTGTTGTTGGTGTTGGTGTTGGTGTTGGTGTTGGTAATGGTGTTGGTAATGGTGTTGGTAATGGTGTTGGTAATGGTGTTGGTAATGGTGTTAGTGTTGGTGTTGGTGTTGGTGTTGGTGTTGGTGTTGGTGTTGGTGTTGGTGTTGGTGTTGGTGTTGGTGTTGGTGTTGGTGTTGGTGTTGGTGTTGATGTTGGTGTTGGTGTTGGTGGTGGTGTTGGTGTTGGTGTTGGTGTTGGTGTTGTTGTTGGTGTTGTTGTTGGTGTTGTTGTTAGTGTTGGTGTTGGTGTTGGTGTTGGTGTTGGTGTTTGTGTTGGTGTTGGTGTTGGTGTTGGTGTTGTTGGTCTTGTTGCTTTTTCTATTGCTTTTTTTATTTGCTTCTCCATTTATTGTGCTTTTCCTTGGTGCATTAACTTTTCCTTAGCTTCATGCAATTAATCCATCAAAAGTGATGCATGTATATGCTTCACTTTAGGCCTCATGTATATGCATGAGAGGCCTCATGGCGCCGTAAATTTTTTTTGTATTTTTATCATGTGCCCGAAGACCTCACCTTAATTTTCGGTCCTTAAAATTTACCGTTACGCCAGTAGTCATGACGATAAGAACTTTTTTTGTATTTTTGTTATGAGGCGTAATAACACATCTATGCTCTCGTAAAATAAAATTTACCGCAGCACGTCTTTTGAGTGAGTAATAATTCCATGCAACGATATTACATTTCTGTTACATATGCTGCTATATACACGACCTGGTGCCGTCAGAATTTTTTTTTTTATTTTTATCATAAGGCTAATTATAAATCCTTCATTTTCCTTTTTATGCATTTATCGTAGCTTATATACTCACCGAGTAAGAATTCAATGCAATGCGCCGCTGCATCAATGTTGCGTTGTCGATCTTTGAGAGGCTCTCTCTGTGTCCCCATGACGACAGAAATTTTTTGCCTAATTTTGTTATGAGGACTTAGAGCAGACCTTTAGTGATGTATCATAATTTTAGTCCTAGCGCTAATACTCAGCGAGTAATAATTCCATGTAACAAATTTTCAGTTGTGTTGCTTAAGCAGCTTCCACCGTGTCCCCATGACGTTTTGAATTTTTATTTTATGTTTGTAATGAAGTCAAAGAATCAACCTTTACGATCGTACCATTCTTTTAGTCATATCTCTTATACTTAGCGAGTAAAAATTCAATGCAACGCTCATGAATTTTGAAAAAATTCATTTTTCAACTTTTTTGGAAACCTGCGCGTTAAAACGTAACTTCGTCACGTCAAAAAAAGGCAAATGAACACATTGTGTTCAATTTTAAGCTAATCTTTTTTTCAGTGTATTGACCCAATTTCTTTGGAAGAAAAAGTAGAAATGTTTATGACCAATTATAAAAACCTTACAAAAACACAAGCTAGATTAGAGTTTCTAAGCCTTTTATCTCTCGTTGAAAAAACATATGGTCCATAAATTCTTAAATATTTTGATATTTAATGTAAGAATATTGATTGATATAAGCCGGAAAATTTAACATTCAAGAAACCCACTTGTCGTCAAATCAATTTGGATGAGTTTGACTTTATACTCGATAACAGCTCTCTTGGAGTTGGTATTGCAATCAGAAAAAGTTTTTAGTTTTCTACTGTAAAAATTCCCGAAGTGTCATTCCAAATATTTTTATTTTAATTAATTTCTCGTTGAATGGCCAGATAAGAAAATATTTATTTGGTAGTATTTATCTTCCATATAATTTCTCATCATCTGGAATTATCAATGGCCCTACGGAAATTTACAGCTATTCCAATAATTTTCATGGCACTTTTATCGGTGCTTACTATTAACTTTAAATTTGGCAACCATCATTTTTATTCATCAATCGCCGTTCTCAAGATACTGAAAAACTAAAATTGGTGCCATAATTATGCAACGGACCTAAGAAACTAACATAAATAAAGGTATTCTCATCGATTTACCCAAAATGCTGGTGTTGCAACTCAATTTCTAATAAATCGCTTAAATTACTTACATTTATTCGAATAATAGAAATATTTTAACCGTGGAATAAGCGCCAAAATGTGTACAGATTCAAAATTTATTATCATTGAAATAGAATAAAAATGCATTTTAAAGTTTTTCACTTTATTTAATTGATCGGCAATTTGCACGGCCACACCTACCCAACTATAACGAGGTGATTACTTAAACTGGGGGTTATAAATATTTGCACGCTAGAATATAACCAAATTCCATACTAATCGAAATGTTAGAAAAAAATAGCGAATAAAATTTGCAAACGATCTAAAAATAGCAACAAAAACCACTTTAAAACAACAACAACAATAACAACGATGGCAAAACAAAAACAAACAAATAAAACAAAATATGTGGGCTCTATTTTTCCCTCTGACATTTTGTGTGCAACGTGCACCACATTTCAAATGGTATCGAATGTTTTTGAGCTCCTAAATATATGCAACATTTACCGCAATAACGCCATGAAAGACGTACTGCATTTGTGTATGAGTGTGCTTGTGTTTGTGTTGGTGTACATACATTGAAGTTGCGCGCAGTCTGCATATTTAAAATAGCTCGAAATAGATTTCGCTATAGACTGGTTCGGCTAGCGCCATACGCCGCAGGGATATTTTTATTTACCGCTTAATACAGCATGAAACGAACTGCATTAGAATTGTGCTGTTTGTGTCTATCATGATGTTGTTTTGATGTTGTTCTTGTTGTTGTTTGTGTTTTTGTTGGTCTATTGTTGTCGTTATTGCAGCCCTAAATGCGCTCATTCGCTTGTTTGTTGCCCAATTTTAAATTTATTGAAGTTAACTGAGTGCTTAATATGCTCCATCCACACAAAGGTGGATTGGTGGAGCCCATTCACTGGGGGGTCTCTATTGTTTTTGTGCTTTTCGAATACATGGCTAATACCGTAAAACGCACAATGGTATTAATTACCATTCACAATGATTAGAGCTCTTTAAAATTTGACAGTTTAGTATTGTGAGTGGGGAATCATCAACGTAAGCGTTTCTAAAAATTTCTATTGTTTCTTTGTTGTGCCATACAGCCGATGCAGCTTAATAATGTAGTTCTGTTAATTCGTTCAGTTGATGACTTTTAAATAACTTAAAACTGTATAAAATGACGACGAATTTGTTTGATTTTAAAGAGGATTCGAAATCTTCATAACTATTTTGGTATGAAACTTACAAAACCCCAATATAATGAACAGGGTGACTCAACTCATGGTTTTGAAGCTTATAATTGCTAAATTTGCTCTTTAAAGTGTTACGCTATTCTAGAGCTAGAGACCACAAGCATATTTTGGAAACTTTTGCCTATATAAGAAGACTATGAAATAACTGAAATTTTCAAAAAGGTTACTTTTTAGATTGCTAATGATCTGTAAGAATAAAATTTCTTGAATTAATAATCCCTTCTATTTTAATATTTATTTTAATACGCATTTATGTATTCTCACAACATGATGACTCCTTGACTCAAAGCTCACTTGGAAAAGCAGGGGATGAGACCCAATGTCATCTATTGGATGTACACGGCTATCGTCAGGCCCATACTAACCTATGGCTCGATTGTATGGTGGAAAGCCACTGAGAAGACAAGCTACCTCAACTCTCTCTAGTATAGAGATATAGTATAGAAGTATAGTCCTGAGGATCTCGCCACCACCTCCGATTACATCACCCCGGAAATAGATTTTCGGCAGAACATGTCATTCTCCTTTCCAAAAAGAGAAGAATGGGATTCGAACCACCCTTTTAGTGAACACGATATCCAGATCTTCACTGATGGATCCAAAATAGAGAATGGCACGGGAGCCGGAGTCTACTGTAATACACTACAAATATCCCTGTCATACAGACTTCCAGATTACTGTAGTGTCTTTCAAGCAGAAATTTTTGCGATCGAGAAAGCAGCTACGACAATCCTAATCAAGGAACATCAATCCATCAAGGATTACAATCTTTGTGGACAGCCAGGCTGCGATAAAAGCACTCCGCAGCGAAACAACTAAATCGAAATCTGTACTGAGCTGCCGGCAAGCTCTAATCAGAATCAATCCTCCTCACAAGATCAATATCTGCTGGGTCCCCGGTCATCGTGACATAGAGGAAAACGAAATAGCAGACAGACTGGCTAGGGAGGGCTCTAAACTGGAAAGAAGTTGCATGATTGGTCGATCATGGCTCCAATCGGAGAATTCAAGAATAAAATAAATGATAAAGCCAGATATAACACAAATAACTCTTGGTCAAATAGAGACGACTGTGTTATCTCTCGCCATCTCTGGCCTAAACTCTGCGAAAAAAGGACCCAATCCCTACTTTCAATGAATAAAAATGAAACTCGCATCTTAATAGGGGTCCTCACGAGGCATTATTGTATAGGCACAATGGCCTCGTGACTAGGAATCCCACACCCAGACTTCTGCATAAGCTGTGGAGATGTCGAGGAAACAGAAACCATCAAGCATCTACTTTGCGAGTTTCCCAATCTCCAACAATGCTGACTTCGCCACATGGGAGGCAGAGTTTACGGAGAACTGCAAGAGCTCGTGGACGTACCACTGATGGATCTTTTCAGATTTAAACGGAGCGCCGGTTGTTTCAACCAACCTTGCTCCAGTGCCTAAGACTCTATTTGGTTTTGCCACAGTAGGTTCACAGACATAGGGAACCACAATGGACCAATAGGCCCCCGTGTAGGCAACTTAAGGCTGCCCTTCTCTCCTAACCTAACCTAACCTAACCTATGTATTTTCAAGATCGCAAAAGGTAGTTACATATCAATTGAAAGTGCTCATTGTATGTACTATATTTCAGATTGGTGGCCTATGACCTGATCCTATAATGCTCCTGAGCCTATAATGCTCCTGAGAATTACACTACACCCTACACTATCACCCTACAATAATTATTGGAGAGTTAATATGTAGATTTACAAAAATAATGGAAGGTAATGTAGACCTCGGTAGTCAAGTAGGTAGCGTGCTTGACTGCCACCCCTGGTTGGGGCCCCACGTTGAGATTCCAGGTTGAAGTTCCGGGTTGGAGTCTCGACCAGGCCATGGTCCTATACTTTAACTTTTCTTCATTTCTAATCAATCTATATCTATACAATTATATAAAATAAAAGTGATAATTTTTTGTGGCCACTAAGCTCAAAAAGCACAAGTCCGATTTTTATGAAATAAGTTTTAAAAAATCACATTTGTGCTAAAAAGGGATATTGGGATATTTTCTCTACGAAATTTTAATAACAAGTATCTTTAGTTTAAGTGTAAAGTTTCTTTAAAAACCATCCACAATGCCATGCATTGCTTAATCGTAAACTTTTTTGCTGCTAGAGCTTGAATTAACTCTATGTTGCTCTCTACTCTATTCTCTGTTTGTTCTCGGCAAGTACAACACAACTAAATAAACAAACAAACAAATACATATACATACATACTTTTTTGCTCTTCAAACCATGGTTGAGTTAATTAGGTTTTCTCGGGGCAGATCGTACTCTCTTCTCAGTACCCACAATTGTCAAAATCAATGAAAAGCAACAACAATAACTTCATCGGTTTCAATTTTCATCATCAATTTTCACTTTCAGATTTTGTATGAGCTGTCAACTTCGATTTGACATCTATGGGCACTCGCTCTCACCCTTGCGAGAACCTTATTAATTCAATCACGCTAAAAACAAAAGAATAAACGACTTCACCACAATAATTGCGGTTTTTGACGTTACTTGATTTTTTTTTTTAAAAATGCCAAAAAATTGACAGTGTGCAGGATAACACCAGTCTAGAACACCTGAGGAAAAAATAAAAAAACCAAATTAAATTAATCCTTGTTTAAGTGGAAGAGTACCAGTAGTCATGATTCATGACTTAAGTATACTTATTTCATTAGTACTCATTGTAGATCTCTAGTTTGGAGGCAAAGGCCGGCCCAACCAGTCCCTTTTTGGTGTTCAAGGATCTCGTGTGAATTCTTCGTTCCCCAAAAGCGGAAATTTTCTTGTTAACGGAGCCAGAGGGTACGAAATGGGCCTCGTCGGTCGTCAAAATTTACCTCCAAAAATCAGGTTCAGTGTCAATTATTCGAGCTACTGTTTCGCCATATTCCAAGCGACGTGTACAGTCTGTCGCCAATATTCTTTGCATGAATTGCACTTTATATGGAACAAATGCAAATTATCCTTCAAAATTCGCCGCAAAGTAGTTCCTTTTACGCTAAACTGCTGAGCGCGGTGACGATACAACACATTTGGGTTCTCGGCAACACTCTCTCTTACCACTTAAACCATTTCATTAGAAGTCTTGGGAGTTGATGAACGACATGTGAATGTCCTTCCACTACCGTGCTCAGCAAAACTCGACACCAAACGACCAATTGTGTTGTCGGACGGTGCTTGTTGGCCACGATATTTTCAACGATATTTAACTAACACAATTGAACGACTATTTTCAATGTACATAGTCACTATTTCGGCACGTTCTTTTGGTGTGAAGGGATTCATAGTTGAAATTGTATTGAATTGACGTTGACAAAAAAACTTTCTAATCAAGTCAATTGGCTGATGCATGATACAATTATACAAGGTAGGAGTGACAGTTCTTTCGTCTTGCGGCAACTGTCAAAAATAGTATAAATTAGAGAACGAAAAAAGAAGAAAAGAAAATAGAAAACAAAATATACAGGCAAATGACAGTCGGTGCAAGGTACTGGTGAGAAAAAGTCAAGTTGTCACTCCTACCTTGTATAATTGTATCATGGGCTGATGGAAGTCAAAGCTTTTCAATGTCTACATACCGACATAAACTATGGCATACCCTGTATGTACAAGTTACTCTCTACAGGGTGGACCATATAGTAGTTTCTTTTTAAATCATAGGTTATTTTGATACTGACAGCTGTTTCCCGCTCGAAATCTTGACATAAAATCAGTTTTTATTTATTTATTTATTATAAGCTTAAGACAAGTAGATAGATACCTACTTAACATTAATTTCTTAATCTTAGGGTTTTTTTTTTTTTTTTTTTTTGTAAGGTAGGGAATTTACATTTACGTGGGCAATAGTCTGCCCACAAGACGTATGAGAAAAAGACGTATGAGAAGACGTATGAGAAAGTTGGTATTAAGGGATATCAATTGGAGCAGTGTAGGGCAGTAAATGGTGCCGTCTAGTAGTTGATGGATGAAGAGGATATCGTTTATCGGATATCGGATAAACAACATCAAACGATCAGCATAAGGAGGTAGATTGAAGCTGTCGGAACCAGGGAGGCCGCGTAACACAAATCGAAGGAATCTACGCTGTACAGCTTCAATACGCAACGATTGAGAAACATAGAGCGGTGACCAAACTTGGCTAGCATATTCGAGTATCGGCCTCACAAAGGTTAGGTAGAGTGATTTTGTAACATATGGGTTAGAGAATTCCCTGGATCAATGTTTTATAAAAACAAGAGTAAAGTTGGTTCTACTAATGATATTATCGATATGGGATCGAAAATAAAGTTCTTTATCGCAAATTAACCCAAGTCTCGCAAAGAACTTACTAAGAGAATCGGCTCACCAAATATGTAATAAGTTCGCGATGGAGATTGGGGTCTCTTACGCGAGTATGTCATAGCTTGGCATTTGTTAATATTGAGTTCCAGGAAGTTTTTTTGGCACCAAGTGGAAAAACTGATTAGATCATCTTGAAGGCGGGTTGAGTCAGTATTAGTATGTATGCGTTGATAGATTTTCATGTCATCAGCATAAACAGAAAGATTTGAACAGAAAGATCAAAGCTCCGTTGAAATAAATGAGTCGCTTTACGCTTGAACAATGTTGGAAAGTATTGGAAAATTATCTCCAAAGTGAGTGCTGTATAGCCCAAATGATTTTTGGCGAAAAATCATATTTTCTGACGAGACGTATTTTCATCTCGGCGGCAACGTTAAAAAGCAAAATTGCCGCATCTGGGGCTCGGATAACCCGTACGTTATTGTCGAGAAGCCGATACATCCGAGTTTGGTGCAGATTGGACCATTTTAGACAGCCCATTCCACAATCGATTCCACAGCCGTCTTGGCGATGTCAATTGGCTGTCTTGGAGCTGCGATTTGACCCCATTGGGCTTTTTTTTTGGGAGGAACTTTGAAGGACCGATGTTATGCGAACAATCCGGAAACGATTCAAGTACTTTAGGCCAATATCATCCAAACAATCCGTGAGCTACAACTCAATATCAACAACAAGTTCTTAGAAAAGTGACAGAATGCGCTACCATGAAGCCAGCCGAGACAGGCACTTGAACGACATTGTGTCCCATAATTAATGGGAATGTTCGTTCTTACTAATAAAGCCATAATTCATGGAAAAAGTTTAATTTTGTTCATTTTATTGTATATTTTAAAAGAAACTTGCATTTGGCCCACCCTGTTTATGCAATCAGCTCTTTCTCAGAGTAACATTTACACAGTTATGAACAGTTGTAATTAATAACATAAATTACTACAAGAAATAAAAAAGTATTTCACATTAAAGAGCTATATTTATTGAATTTCAACTTAACAATTGAAATGTTTTCCAATAAATGTTGTATCACATTGTATCAGGGTGAAAACCCTTTCGACTTTCATGTTTCATTGTGTTGCTTCCAAACTTTGAAATGTAATAAGAAAATTTGCCAACTGCCTAAAAACATCTAAGGTAATAACATGTAGAAATAACATGGTTAAAAGGCTCAGTGCACTGCAAAACATGTTTGTTGAAAGTTGAACATGAAATATTAATGAGGAAAAACTTGAATTTCTGCCAAGCTCAAAAATACGTATTTCAACATAGCACATTTTGGTGATAAAGTTTGGAAATGTATAGCATCAACAACGACCTTGAAATTTTTGCTCAAGACTTCAAAAGCGCCTTATAAAATATTTATGACGCAAGTATTTATTAACTAGTTTTTCATCTTGTTTAATAATTGCCTTGCTGGCAAAGTGTTCACATTAAATTTTTAGAATACTAATGAATATTCTTTGATATATTATTTGTTGGAAAATGTGCTGTGAAAAAAGTTATGCAACAAGTCTTCTACGACAGTCAATTTGAATCAAAGATGCTACCGTCTTTACTTCCTCACTCAATTTACATGAATGCAGAACCATCAGAACCATGCGAACCATTAAACAGCAACGCCTCAGTGCTTAGAGCTTGTCACTTGTTAATGTTTAGTTGAATGGTTACTTGCTTGGTTGACTCGCTAGATGGGTGCTGGCTCTTGGTTTTGCTCATAGCCATCTGTCGATTCAGTGCCATTCGAAGAGTGCTGGGGACAGCAACAGATACCAAAGTGATTTCCACGTTTAAAATACGATAATTGGCAAAAGTTTTTCCTCTGAATAAGACTGTTGATGGAACGATTCGATTCTATTAAAAGTTAAAAGCACACCACATTCTGCGTTCCATTCGAAGGAAGAAGCTTCCGTTTCTTCAGATGTTGTGCTACCGTAACTGCTGGCTTTACATAAAGTAAAGTCTTATATAGATTTTATAAAATTGAATATTTTTGCACAATTTGTTCGATTAAAAAGAGCAACAGTTTGAGTGGCTAACATGTGTCACTTCCATAATACCAGATGAATTAACTCGATGGATGCTGGCGCGAGAACAGAGGATAATGATATTCGAGGGTTATGAGGCGTAAAATAAAACGATTGGAGTATTCTCTGAGAAAAAAAAAACAGATTAACTTAAACTTTATTGCGGCTTTATTTTAGAGTATCCCTGTTTTATAAGTTATGTGATGACCCAAATTTCGAGTAGATTTCTTAAGAAACTTAATAGGAAATAAGGTATAAATAAACAAAATGTTTCGTAAGGATTTATAGAAGCGCCCTCTAAACAGGTAGAAAATAAAGTAAAAAAGTAAGAAATGTACATGAATTTAATACTTGGAGTCATAAATAAAAATCCGTGCTTCAGTAACACTTATCAAATACCTTAAAATTAACAGGTCATTCAATAAGTCCGTAGGATAAGTAAGAAAAAAACGAAATTTTGATAAAACTCGATTATAGTATTCAACAAAGTTGCCTTCGAGAGCGATACGATTTCTCTTTCTCTTTCTCGTCAAAACAGGCCTCAGTTTCAGCGATTACTTCATCACTGGACTTAAATTTCTTTTCAGCAAGCATTCTTCTGAGATCTGAAAACAGGAAAAAGTCGATGGGGGCTAAATCTAGAGAAAACGGTAGGTGGGTAAGCAATTCGTAGGCCATTTCATTCAATTTTGCCATCGTTTTCATCGATTTGTGACACGGTGCAACAACACTTTTTGTCTTGGTGAAACAACACTTTTTTGACGTGACGAAGTTACGTTTTACTGCGCAGGTTTCCAAAAAAGTTGAAAAATGCATTTTTTCAAAATTCATCGGCGTTGCATTGAATTGTTTCTCGCTGAGTATAAGAGCTATGATTACAAAAAATGTACTGCTTAAGCAACGCAACTGAAAATTAGTTACATGGAATTCTTATTCACTGAGTATTAGTACTAGGATTAAAAGTATGATACAGCAATAAAGGCCTGTTCTAAGCCCTCAAAACAAAATTAAACAAAAAATTTTTAACGCCATGGGGACACAGAGAGAGCCGCTTAAAGATCAACAATGCAACATTCATGCAGTGGCGTTGCATTGAATTTTTACTCGGTAAGTATATCAGCTACGATAAATGTTTGAAAAGGAAAATGCAGGATTTATAATTGGCCTTACGATAAAAATAAAAAACAAAAAGTTCTGATTTCACCAGGTCGTGAATATAGCAGCTTATATAAGAGTCAATCCTCGACCATTTTTAAAACGTTTATATTGTTATTAAAATTTTTTCAATGTATTGACATCTCAGAACCGCATTCAAAATATTGACATTCAACTATACTTTCAAAATGGCGGCCATATTTGCCTTGCTACCTGCAGAGATTTATGCGTTTGTAAGCGTTTGCGGTTACTTTAATTTCTCAGCTCCTGTTAAACATAGAGTGATGAATTAAAAACCATAACATTAAGCACACTTTAAACTTTAACCTGGCGTACAAGAAGTGATAATGAAATAATTAATTCATATTAAAAAAAAGAGTTGGCTGTGCCGTGGACACACCCGTAGGTTTTGACGTGACGAAGTTTCTTGTTGTTGTTGTTGCTGTTGATGTTGATGTTGATGTTGATATTGATGTTGATGTTGATGTTGATGTTGATGTTGATGTTGATGTTGATGTTCATTTTGATGTTGATGTTGATGTTGATGTTGATGTTGATGTTGATGTTGATGTTGATGTTGATGTTGATGTTGATGTTAATGTTGATGTTGATGTTGATGTTAATGTTGATGTTGATGTTGATGTCAATGTTGATGTTGATGTAAATGTTGATGTTGATGTTGATGTTGATGTTGATGTTGGTGTTGGTGTTGGTGTTGGTGTTGGTGTTGGTATTGGTGTTGGTGTTGGTGTTGGTGTTGGCATTGGTGTTGGTGTTGGTGTTGGTGTTGGTGTTGGTGTTGGTGTTGGTGTTGGTGTTGGTGTTGGTGTTGGTGTTGGTGTTGGTGTTGGTGTTGGTGTTGGTGTTGGTGTTGGTGTTGGTGTTGGTGTTGGGTGTTGGTGTTGGTGTTGGTGTTGGTGTTGGTGTTGGTATTTGTGTTGGTGTTGGTGTTGGTGTTGGTGTTGGTATTTGTGTTGGTGTTGGTGTTGGTGTTGGTGTTGGTGTAGGTGTTGGTGTTGGTATTGGTGTTGGTGTTGGTGTTGGTGTTGGTGTTGGTGTTGGTGTTGGTGTTGGTGTTGATGTTGGGTGTTGGTGTTGGTGTTGGTGTTGGTGTTGGTATTTGTGTTGGTGTTGGTGTTGGTGTTGGTGTTGGTGTTGGTGTTGGTGTTGGTGTTGGCGTTGGTGTTGGTGTTGGTGTTGGTGTTGGTGTTGGTGTTGGTGTTGGTGTTGGTGTTAGTGTTGGTGTTGGTGTTGGAGTTGTTGTTGGACTTGGAGTTGGTGCTTTTCGTTTAGCTTGTTTTTTGCTTCCCCATTGGTTGTGCTCTAATTTCAATTAATCCAGCAAAAGTGATGCATATGCGTCATATTAGGACACGCCGTCAAATTTTTTTTTATTTTTGTCATATGCCCGAAGACCTCACCTTTGTTTTCGTTCCTTAAAATTTGCCTTTGCAGCAGTAGTCACAGAGTTAAAAATCCATGCAACGTTTTTTCATGGCTGTAGCATTTTTACTGCATTATGTGATTGCATCCCTGAAATCATGACAACAGAATTTTTTTTGTAATTTAGTTGTGAAGCGTAATAACACACCCTGCTGTCGTAAAACAAAATTTACAGTAGCACTCCTCCTGAGTGAGTAATAATTCCATGCAGCGATATTACATTTCTGTTACATAAGCTGCTATATTCACGACCTGACGACGCCGAAATTTTTTTTTATTTTTGTCGTAGCCATGTATAAAACCTTCATTTTCCTTTTTTAACTTTTATCGTAGGTTATATACTCATTGAGTAAAAATTCAATGCAACGCCGCTGCATGAATGTTGCGTTATCGATCTTTGAGCGGCTCTCTCAGCGTCCCCATGATGTCAGAAATTTTTTGTCTAATTTTGTTGTGAGGGCTTCCAGTAGGCCTTTATTGGCGTATCGTATTTTTAATCCTGGCACTAATACTCAGCGAGTAATAATGCCATGTAACAAATTTTCAGTTGCGTTGCTTACGCAGCTCCCACTACGTCCCTATGCCATATTAAATTTTTTTTTTGTTTTTTTAATATAGTCAAAGAATTAACCTTTATGGTCATACTATTTTTTTAATCATAGTTCCTATATCCAGCGAGTAACAATTCAATGCAACGCAGATGAATTTTTAAAAAATTCATTTTTCAACTTTTTTGGAAACATGAGCAGTACAACGTATCTTCGTCACGTCAAAAAATCGTGAAACTTTTTTGTTCAAATGCTTATATTTTGCAACTTTAAGAATTTTTTTTTTTATAGAAAGCAATTACTTGTCGACTTATTTTTTCTTTTTTAAAGTACATCTTAGCAAGTAGTTTAAATATAATTTTTTTTTAACTTTCTGACTTATCAAGTTTTTTTTTAACAGCCTCTTAAAAATGGAAATTTTGAGAAGTTAACTAGTTTTGGGGTCAAATATCTCTAGTGGGCATAAGTTTAAAAACTTCAAATTTATTCACAATAAAGTACATAATAATATCTTACTTCAGTTATAACTCTGAGTTTGGTATTCGCTTCGTTTGGAAGATACAGCCCTTCAAACTTAATGATATTTCACCTTGTATAATATGTGTTTTTTAAGATATTCTTGAGATTTTTTTCCAATAAAAGCTGAATTCTTTCGTTTGGAATGTAACTAAACATAAATATTGAAACACTGAATATAATTTCGGGAATATAACCTCAAATAACTAACCATTTTCGTACTTTACACTCTTTCGTTTATAATGATGAGCACAAGTTTTATGACTTTGTAGATTTATGGTTTACTTCTTTATTTTCTCATATATATAAATATTTTTTAGCATTAATAAAAAACATGAAAGCAAATTGAACATCAACTGAAAAAATTTGATAAGGAAAATATTTATGTTAACACGAAAAATATTTTAAATATCTATTTTAACCTACCTATTTAGCTTTGATGACTTGATGATCCTCATATTCTTCGGATTTAGAAATGAAAAAGCATCGCATTATTGTGTCGGAAATTGGAACGAAACGATGGAAGTGCCGTGAACACACCACATTTTCATTTCTACATACGAAGAATATGAGGATCATCAAGTCATCAATGCTAAATAGGTAGGATAAAAAAGATATTTAAAATATTTTACGTGTTAACATAAATATCCTTCTCAAATTTTTTCAGTTGATGTTCAATTTGCTTTCATGGTAAAATGAAAACAAGGTAGAAGCATTTCAGAGAGGCAGACTGCCGCAACTGTCAAAACGAAATTGACTGCCCATAGAAAATCTGAAAAAGATTATTTTTTTTGTTTTTTTATTTTCAAATTACTATGGAAAGACAATTTTGGCTATGAGGAAGAGAGCGCAGTCCGAAATGCGTCTACCTCTGTTATTCTACCATGTTTGCTTTAATGTTTTTATTAATGCTAAAAAATATTTATATATATGAGAAAATAAAGAAGTAAACCATAAATCTACAAAGTCATAAAACTTGTGCTCATCATTATAAACGAAAGAGTGTAAAGTACGAAAATGGTTAGTTATTTGAGGTTATATTCACGAAATTATATTCAATGTTTCAATATTTATGTTTAGTTACATTCCAAACGAAAGATTTCAGCTTTTATTAGAAAAAAATCTCAAGAATATCTTATATACAAGGTGAAATATCATTAAGTTTGAAGGGCTGTATCTTCCAAACAAAGCGAATACCAAACGCAGAGTTATAACTGAAGTAAGATATTATTATGTATTTTATTGTGAATACATTTGAAATTTTTAAACTTATGCCCACCAGAGATATTTGACCCCAAAATTAATTAAATTCTCAAAATTTCCATTTTTAAGAGGCTGTTAAGAAAAAACTTGATAAGTCAGAAAGTTAAAAAAAATTATATTTAAACTACTTGCTAAGATGTACTTTAAAAAAGAAAAAATAAGTCGACAAGTAATTGCTTTCTATAAAAAAAAAAATTCTTAAAGTTGCAAAATATAAGCATTTGAACAAAAAAGTTTCACCATTTTTTTTAATATGAATAAATTATTTCATTATCACTTCTTGTACGCCAGGTTAAAGTTTGAAGTGTGCTTAGTGTTATGGTTTTCAATTCATCACTCTATGTTTAACAGGAGCTGAGAAATTAAAGTAACCGCAAACGCTTACAAAAGCATAAATCTCTACAGGTAGCAAGGCAAATATGGTCGCCATTTTGAAAGTATAGTTGAATGCCAATATTTTGAATGCGGTTCTGAGATGTCAATACATTGAACAAATTTTAATAAAAATATAAACTTTTTAAAAATGGCCGAGCAACAAGCTCTGGACCACTTGATATGGACTGACCCATAAGAGAAATGTAACATCGTTGCATGGAATTATTACTCACTCAGGAGAAGTGCTATGGTAAATTTTGTTTTACAACAGCATAGATGTGTTATTACGATTCATAACTAAATTACAAAAAAAAATCTTGTCGTTCTGATTTCAGGGTTACAACCACATAATGCAGTAAAAATGTTACAACCATGAAAAAACGTTGCATGGAATTTTAACTCTGAGACTACTGGCGTAAAGGTAAATTTTAAGGAACAAAAATTAAGGTGAGGTCTTTTGGCACATGATAAAAATAAAAACATAAATTGGCGGCGTCATGAGACCTCTCAACATCAACATCAACACAACATCAACATCAACATCAACATCAACATCAACATCAACATCAACATCAACATCAACATCAACATCAACATCAACATCAACATCAACATCAACATCAACATCAACATCAGCATCAACATCAACATCAACATCAACATCAACATCAACATCAACATCAACATCAACATCAACATCAACATCAACATCAACATCAACATCAACATCAACATCAACATCAACATCAACATCAACATCAACATCAGCATCAACATCAACATCAACATCAACATCAACATCAACATCAACATCAACATGAACATCAACATCAACATCAACATCAACATCAACATCAACATCAACATCAACATCAACATCAACATCAACATGAACATCAACATCAACATCAACATCAACATCAACATCAACATCAACATCAACATCAACATCAACATCAACATCAACATCAACTTCAACATCAACATCAACATCAACATCAACATCAACATCAACATCAACATCAACATCAACATCAACATCAACATCAACATCAACATCAACATCAACATCAACATCAACATCAACATCAACATCAACATCAACATCAACATCAACATCAACATCAACATCAACATCAACATCAACATCAACATCAACATCAACATCAACATCAACATCAACATCAACATCAACATCAACATCAACATCAACATCAACATCAACATCAACATCAACATCAACATCAACTTCAACTTCAACATCAACATCAACATCAACATCAACATCAACATCAACATCAACATCAACATCAACATCAACATCAACATCAACATCAACATTAACAACAACAACAAGAAACTTCGTCACGTCAAAACCTACGGGTGTGTTCACGACACAGCCAACTCCTTTTTTTTCAGTTTCAAAAAATCCTAAAGTTATTTATAACTCTCAAGTTATAAAAGTGAATAAAACGGCCCTAAATATTTTTCAACTTCGAATAGTTCAATGTGGATTTCTACACACTCTAAAACTTAATTTTAGCTGTTGCTAATTCAATTTTTATATCTGTGATAACTTTACAACATCAACTATTTCTTCTACTCCCAAGCTCACAATGACTTGTTGAACAGAGATTTGAAAGTTAATTGAAAAAAAATTTTTTTTAATCTCGCTTCAACATGGAAAATCTCATCGAACTAGTTTAAATACCGAGATAATCGAAACATTTCAGCCGCAACAACAATTTTGACGACTATCATTGACATTTGTTTGCAATTTAAAGTTTAATATTGTGGAAATATTTGCTCAAATATGCAATTTATATTTTAATTGATGCTTCAATATTAACAGAAATATTTGGCCAACGATGGTGCATGAAATCTCATTCAGATCATTGGCCATTTTCCTATGCTACATATTTTAACTAGAGCATCACTTGACAGAGCACTTGATGTTTGGTATTCAGCCAAGCATAAAATTATAGACCCTTAGCCCTGCTTCGCTTAGTTTTGTGCATTTCGAATGTCATTCTGAGTATGGTGGACTAAAGTTATGCAATCAAACTTTTGCTATTAAAGTTTTGGAAAAAAAGTGCTTATTGCAAATAAAAATTTTTGGCAAACAATAAAATATTATAGCATAAAGCTTCTAAGGGACAACTTTTTTGGAATGCTGAAATAACAGTTAATTGGACTGATTCTCGAAATTCTTAGAAGCAAGAATTGATTTCAGAGTATTAAAAATTGTTGTGTTAATTACGAGAAGTTTAAAGGATCAGGCAGAGTCATTGGAGAGTTAGTGGTTTTGCAGAATTTCAGTTGGTTGCCATGACACTTTATTGAGCATTTAACAAAAAACACCATCAAATAAATCTTTAATCCGCTACATCAGCTGTCTGCCTTTTGCTGCAATTTGACAAATGTTGCTGGCATCATCGCGTTTGTGACTTAAACGTTTGCCGTTGCGATGACTCGAACATAATTCTCCCCCGTGGCATTTACGATAAACACTCCAAATGCAAACATCAATTGCATGACTAGAGCCAAGATGAGCTCGCGGCACATCATAATAAAGTACAGTTGTACGGCTTCCGAGTGCAGTAGAGTTGGTTTAATATATCAACAGCCGATTACCACCCATTCAGTGCAGCCAGCAATCGGTGATTATGTCAAACGATTTAAGAGTGCTTCTGAGCATAGTTCTGTTGAAATTTAAACAAGCGGGATGAATGACCAAAGGTTGTGCTTGGGGAGCAGTAAGGAAAACTGTAATGAGTTTAGAGTTATTATGATGAATAATCGGTATTAAGGGCTGTGATGATAGTTTAGTGTCATTCGGTTATTATTGAGAAAAACTAGACATTTTAAAAACACGCAATCAAAAGCAAATTGTTAATTTTTCCAGGATTAACGTGTTATCTAGTTGCTGTAAAACAAATTTCAATACCATCACCTGTATTTAAGATGAGTTCAGAGGCAAACAGTAAAGAAAAAAGGACACAGTTCACTGTAATTTGACTGAAGCAGTTGATTCTGCAGTTGAACACTACCGTCGATTTTCGCAATACAACACATCTTTACACCTTATTCATATCCGTATTCTTATTTCTATCCTTTACCTTCTTCCTTAACTGGTTCCATTTTTATCCTTATTATTTTACTTGTCCTTGTACTTGTCTAATTTATTGTTCAACTGCTTGCAAAAATTCTTATTTAATCCTAAAATCCAGACCTAATTTAAATCGTTTTTCTAATAATTTTCGGACTTTTTGTGTCAGAAGTTCAAATCCTTACCCTTAATCATGTCTTAAGTGTATCGAAATCCTTGTCCTTTATCATGTTTTAAATGTATCCAAATCCTTGCCGTAATTCTTTTCCCAATCCTGGCCTAAATACTTGTCCTAGTTCTTATCATTATCCTTGGCCAAGTGCATGGTTTTGTCATTGCTGAAACTTTTGCTGAATCTTATTCCTGGTTCTTTTTGTCCAAATCATTGCGCTGATATTTTTTTCTAATCCTTGTCCTTATCCTTATTCTCACAAAGAGTTATGCATTTCAGGTCTCGGAAAGTGCAATCCTGTCATTTGGCAGCTGTCAAATGTTCATGTCGGCCAATCTGGTTTTTGTGTAGTTCCAGGTTTGCCGTTTTACAATATGAAACGTTTTACTACCGAACAACGCGTTAAAATTGTTAAATTGTTGATTTTTTTCAATGCTGATCTTTCGAATCAAATTTTCTTTAGCGATGAGGCTATTCATTTCACACTTGGTGGATACGTTCATAAGCGAAATTTCCTTATATGGAGCTCTGAAAATCCCCAAGCGATTGTGGAGAAAGCATTGCATCCGCAAAAAGTGACTGTCTGGTGTGCATTACGATCTGCAAATGCTATTGCTCCGCATTTCTTAAAAAACGATTAAGGAGCAACCGTTATAGTCAATTCTGAGAGCTATGGTCGTATGTTAACCGATTTGTTTTTGGCCTGAAATTGAAAACATGGATATAGTAGATAGGTGGTTCTAGCAAGATGTTTCCTTCATAACATCAGTGTACTCTGGATATCTGCCACTACATTCCCTTACAGGAAGGGCCACTGGTCTTAAAACTATCGGTCAGGCGTCTTTCTTTTAAAAACATTTTCGGGCGCCATTACTGACACCATACATCCCAATTTTCTTGCACTTAGCTTTTCTGCTTCTGTTTTCTTTCGCCTGAATATGCATCTCTCTTCCCTTCTCCTATCTTTGTATCGCTCCTTAGCAACACGCGTTACAATCGACTTCAAGGTGGCTTTGTAGGCGGTGCATAGTGCGATATTTTCAGATCGTAGAGACATGCAATTATGCTTATAGCTTAATAAGGCAAACAAAAATAATTTTTACAAAAATTGGCGTAATCGGTCAACTTCAACACCTACCTCCCATACAAATGGAGCATATATTACGACCGTATACAACGATATAACTTGGGTTGTATACATGCTATGACAATAAAATTTGGTTTCTTCGTTTGATTTGCCACTTAAAACCGTTTGTCAAAACAAAAATGGGTGTAATCTATCAATTATCACGTCTATCTCCCATACAACTGTAACATGTATAATGACCAAACTTGGGTTGTATACATGATATAACAATAAAATTCGATTTGTTAATTTTTGTTACAACGAAAAGGAATTTCACACAATATGGAGATGGCTGGTTATCTTAAAAGAAAAACAAATCAAACATTTTTTAATAAGTCATACTTCTGCTTCTAAGGGTCACATATGTTAGAGCCGACTTTCTGTTTGCTTGTTTGTTTGCATTACTTTGTTCTTAAGCATATGTTCGTGTTGTTGTTGTTAAAGAATTAAGAACAATCAAATTATCCATGACAAATAATGTTATATCCTAAAAAGTATTTATGATTGAAATATGAAATTTTAAACACAGATAGTTTATATTGTCATATAATAAAAAATTATTTAATATTAATATTTGTATACGGCCTCTTATTATTTATATTGAAAACAAATTTTTCGAGCTTTAGGCTAAGCATGTTGACAACAAGACAACATAAAGAACAAAGAAGGCAACAACCAACAACAACAAAAAGTGCAGATAAGATGCATGCATCAAAAAGTAGATAAGAACTCAGTTACGAAAATTCAAGCGTTCTCTGCCAAAAACAAATTCCGGGTAACTTTCTCGGCATATTGGCAGTATATGTAGAACCTAAGTAGCTTGAGTGGATCACAGTGTAAAGTCATACAAAGGCTACTGATGAGTTGGTGTAGCGGCCAATGAAACAGTCTGTATAGTCAAGCTGTGTGATTTGCTCTATACAGAGCCGTTGTTGTTGTTGTTGGTTGTTGCCTTCTTTGTTCTTCATGTTGTCTTGTTGTCAACATAAAAAATTATTTTCTTTTGCTTAGTAGTTTGCCCGTCATAGAGAAAAGTAGATTTACATCATAAAATCGATATAGATATGATTAATGCTAATAAATACTTAAATATTTTATCCAGCTTGTTAAACTTACGATATCTAATATTTCTACAAAAAATAAACTCAATACAATTTCAGTTAAACATTTTTTCTAATATATGTGTTAAAAGTTGCAAAAGATTGCAAAATTAAGATTTTATGACTCTCTTGAATGAAGTTGCTTTTTATTTTTTTAAATGGAGAAATGAAGAGCAACTATTCGCAAAATATTTTCTCATAAATGCATAGTACAAATACATCAATTTCTTGAAGTTATAATCATCACCTTAGATATCGTTGTACTCATTCTTTTTTTTTTCTTACTGAAAATCGCATTTTATCCAGTGGCGTCCGTGGCGTAGATGGTTAAAGTGCGTGGCCGCTATGTCAAAGAACTTTGGAAACCCAGGTTCGAACCCCAGCAGTGACAGAAAATTATTTGAATTAAAATAATTTTTCTGTACGGCCGCCACCTCTCTGCAGACAATGGCAAACCTCAGAGAGTAATCACAATGCCATGTAAAGCTTCTTGAGAACGAGAACTTTCTGTTCATCGCCGTTCGGAGTCGGCGTTAAGCATGTACAATTGTACGGTCAATGTACGGTCAATTGTGTACAAACTTAATAATACGCACAACACAATTGATCATAAGAAGCTAGGTCAAAGTCCTTTCAAGGGCTGAAATGGTCAGTTATTTATTTATTTTTTTTTTTTTTGAAAATCGCATTTTAAAAATATTTGAGAAAAAAAAAATATTTTTTACTTCAATTTTTAAAATTTTTTTTATTTTTTTTTCTGTTTAGACCTAGACTTAAGGCCCAGTTTCAATTTTTTGAGTAAATAAACGGGCTTGTTTGAATGTCTGTATTTTTTTATTTTATTAAATATCAAAACAATTTTTTTTCTGCCATATTTACGGTTATACAGCGCGTAAAAGTTGAGGTCTCTAGCACGAGGCCTCTTGCACGATATAACCTCTTCAGGTGGTTTAATAAGAAAAAACACAAACAACCAAAATTTTATAACAGTTTTGTCTTGTGCGTGAACCTACAAAAAGTGTAAAATTAAAAAAAAATAAAAAAATGCCGCCTAAAAGAAAATTCAATTTTTCATACACGAAATTGGACCTTATAAATGAAATAAAGAGAAAAAAAAAAATATGTTTTTATATGATTTTGTTAGTTCACACACTGCGTATTGAATTATTTTACAAAATGAAAAAAGATTTAAGTTAATCGGACAAAGAGTGCAAGCCGTTTCAAAAAATGTCATTTCGAGAAAAACGCGTTTAAAGTTTAAATGAGAGCCAATATCAAGCTGTCTGATAGAACTGCAACAAGGTGTATGTCTTAAACGGCTTCGAATTATATTCTGAAATTTTTTTTACACATTCTTAGGATGTTTTTGAAAATAATAAAATAAAAAAGAGCTGGCTGTGCCGTGGACACACCCGTAGGTTTTGACGTGACGAAGTTTCTTGCTGTTGTTGTTAATGTTGATGTTGATATTGATGTGGATGTTGATGTTGATGTTGATGTTGATGTTGATGTTGATGTTGATGTTGATGTTGATGTTGATGTTGATGTTGATGTTGATGTTGATGTTGATGTTGATGTTGATGTTGATGTTGATGTTGATGTTGATGTTGATGTTGATGTTGATGTTGATGTTGATGTTGATGTTGATGTTGATGTTGATGTTGATGTTGATGTTGATGTTGATGTTGATGTTGATGTTGATGTTGATGTTGATGTTGATGTTGATGTTGATGTTGATGTTGATGTTGATGTTCATGTTGATGTTGATGTTGATGTTGATGTTGATGTTCATGTTGATGTTGATGTTGATGTTGATGTTGATGTTGATGTTGATGTTAATGTTGATGTTGATGTTGATGTTGATGTTGATGTTGATGTTGATGTTGATGTTGATGTTGATGTTGATGTTGATGTTGATGTTGATGTTGATGTTGATGTTGATGTTGATGTTGATGTTGATGTTGATGTTGGTGTTGGTGTTAGTGTTGGTATTGGTGTTGGTGTTGGTGTTGGTGTTGGTGTTGGTGTTGGTGTTGGTGTTCGTGTTGGTGTTGGTGTTGGTGTTGGTGTTGGTGTTGGTGTTGGTGTTGGTGTTGGTGTTGGTGTTGGTGTTGATGTTGGTGTTGGTGTTGGTGTTGGTGTTGGTGTTGGTGTTGGTGTTGGTGTTGGTGTTGGTGTTGATGTTGGTGTTGGTGTTGGTGTTGGTGTTAGTGTTGGTGTTGGTGTTGGTGTTGGTGCTGGTGTTGGTGTTGGTGTTGGTGTTGGTGTTGGTGTTGGTGTTGGTTTTGGTGTTGGTGTTGGTGTTGGTGTTGGTGTTTGTGTTGGTGTTGGTGTTGGTGTTGGTGTTGGAGTTGTTGTTGCATTTGGAGTTGGTGCTTTTCGTTTAGCTTTTTTTTTGCTTCCCCATTGCTTGTGCTCTAATTTCAATTAATCCAGCAAAAGTGATGCATATTCGTCACATTAGGCGGTTCCCTTAGGGTCTTTGACACGCCGTCAATTTTTTTTTTATTTTTGTCATATGCCCGAAGACCTCACCTTTGTTTTCGTTCCTTAAAATTTACCGTTGCTCCAGTAGTCACAGAGTTAAAAATCCATGCAACGTTTTTTCATGGCTGTAGCATTTTTACTGCATTATGTGATTGCATCCCTGAAATCATGACAACAAAATTTTTTTGTAATTTAGTTTTAAAACGTAATAACACATCCCTGCTGTCGTAAAACAAAATTTACTGTAGCACTCCTCCTGAGTGAGTAATAATTCCATGCAACGATATTACATTTCTGTTACATAAGCTGCTATATTCACGACCTGACGACGCCGGAATTTTTTTTTTATTTTTGTCGTAAAGCCATGTATAAAACCTTCATTTTCCTTTTTAAACTTTTATCGTAGGTTATATACTCATTGAGTAAAAATTCAATGCAACGCCGCTGCATGAATATTGCGTTATTAATCTTTGAGCGGCTCTCTCGGCGTCCCCATGATGGCAGAAATTTTTTGTCTAATTTTGTTGTGAGGGCTTCCAGTAGGCCTTTTTTGGCGTATCGTACTTTTAATCCTAGCAGTAATACTCAGCGAGTAATAATTCCATGTAACAAATTTTCAGTTGCGTTGCTTACGCAGCTCCCACTACGTCCCTATGCCGCATTAAATTTTTTTTTTGTTTTTTTAATATAGTCAAAGAATTAACCTTTATGGTCATACTATTTTTTTAATCATAGCTCTTATACCCAGCGAGTAACAATCCAATGAAACGCAGATGAATTTTTAAAAAATTCATTTTTCAACTTTTTTGGAAACTAGAGCAGTACAACGTAACTTCGTCACGTCAAAAGTTATAATATTTATTTCAAATATTGTAACTCAGTTATTTTTAGGATTCTAATCACCATATTCCTTGAATTTTTTAATTTCTGAAGTTCTAATTAAATGCAGGTACCATTTCCATTTTATTTTTATTTTTTTTTTAAAGTAAACCGTCTTTTATTCTTTGGAAGAGAACTACGTTTCCTCATGTACAACAGGGCGTATGAGTAACATTAATTTTATTTAATTTGTGTTCGATCAAATATCATGCTACGAGTAAATATTTACGTATCTACATAAGTGCTTTGAAATCCAATCTTTCGAAGTGTTGGAAAACGTATTGTTTTTTTTTACTAACGAAGCTGTTCCACATATATTTCCCGAATTCCATGAACAACAAAAACTTTAAACGTATTGTGTTTATATATAAATTTTTTGTAGTGTATCACAACGCCATAGTAGACTCGTAGTAAAACTAACCCATAAACAGTGTATGGAAGAGTACCTCGTTAGCTAGGACTGACTGAAGAGAGACTGAAAGCTTCTAACTAAACGTAAAGCATTTGATTTTTTTGCATGGATTGTGTTTTTGTATAATTTTGTACTCACTGATATAAGTTGACGTTTTATTTTACATATGATGCTAGACTTGAATTACATTTGCATCTTATAAAGGTGTAAACACTGCAACATGCACAAGAGTGTGTCTTCGCTTCAAGGTAGTAGGAAAAAAAAACAAAGTTATCCTTAGCAACAAGAAATAAACGTATGAGCTCTAAGATATTTTATTCCTACGCTATTTACGAGACTTTTTAAAACAAAATCAGAAATGAAATATGTTAATTTCCGGCATAAAAAGCTAAGAATAAGTCGAATACATTGGAGAGAAAATGTGAATGAAAAAGGAGGCGAATTGTGAAAATTTCATAAAAAAGTGATGGGAAAATACTTGAATAAATTTATCTTGTATCTTTTTTAAATCGTTGGTTAAGCTTACAAATATGATGAAGTCAAAAATTTAATTTTTGGGAATGTCGATTTTGGTTTTAAATTTCAATAAAAATCATTCCTCCAATTTCTACGACAAGATCTCTATGGTTATTCACTAGCTAAAAGTTTTAATAACATCAGAACACTTGTTGATGTCTTGAAAAATTCTGTACAAAGACTTTTTATCACATTTCTGCGCTTAACTATCGATATACGAGGGTTGTCCCAGAAGTACTAGACCTGTTCTGACGCAAAGATGGGGGTTGCTGTTTGAAAATAATGACTATGATAGAAAATAACAACCTGATGCAGCTTAAGTTTGAAGTTTGATGTCGCTACAATGTTCAGTGTTTGTTTGGCATCCATCAATAGAGAACGCTATTCGTGATTTGTAAACAAGAAGAAAATTAGCCATCGTTTGTGATACAATACTATAATATACTGCTAGCTGGAAGCAATTTTATGCAAGATATGCAAAGCTTAGGACTTGTCCCAGTAAATAAAACTATGCCGAATCATTTTACCAAAAGCAATAATTCTTTGCTGGACCTTTTCTTTGTAAACACTGAAATTAAAATTCTTCTATATGATCAAATTTCTGTTCCTAATTTCTCAAAGCATGATCTGATATCCTTACCTATGATTTCCAGTTCACTGATAAGGACCATTGCTTTAGCTTCCGCGACTTTAAGAACATTAATTATGAACGCCTTGAAACTGCTGTACGTAATGTGGACTGGGAACTGATTTACGAAATGGACTCAGTCCATGACCAAGTGAAATTTCTCAAAAGTAACGTCAACAAGCTCTGTAGCGAATTTGTTCCTCTTAAGTGCAAAAAAAACTAGACAAAATCAACGGCCTTGGTTTTGCAAGACAATTGAGAATCTCATTTTGCAGCGCTATAGTGCATACAATCTGTGGAAACGGTTCAAAACCTCAACCTTATATAATGAATTCAAAATCCTGCGATTGAAAGTTACAACGGAGGTATTATGTTCGTATATTTGAATCTGCAGTGGGTAGTAAGCAAAAGTGGCGAGAGATACGTAATATTGGTCTTTGTAAAAAAAAACACTTGTTCTTGTGATATTGTACATGCTGAGAATTCAAATAAAAAATTTGTCAATATTCCAATGTCTGTAGTCACTCACAATGTCTATCTAAGCATTATTAGCTCATTTTACCCCAGTTTTAGCTTCAGTTTTCCTTGTATCAGCCAAGATGATGTTTTAAAAAGTTTCCTATCAATCAGATTAAATGCTGTTGGATATAATGAAATCAATCCAGTTTTCTTAAAAATCCTGCTTCCGAAAATACTCTCTTTTCTAACTCATGTTTTTAATACCGTGCTCACCAAATCAGTCTACCCGGAGGAATGGAAAAAAGCAAAAATCATCCCTGAACCAAAATCGCAGAATGAGTATCGTCCAATCGCAATCCTTTCGTTCATATCCAAATCATTGGAGTCGTTATTAAGTCAGCAAATTAACAGACACTTTCTCAATATGACCTTATAACTAACAGACAATGAGGATTTAGGGCCAAGAATAGCTGTATAACTACTCTCCTTGATGTGACTGAAGACTTGCGTGTGGGTTTGGACAATAATGAGGTGGGTTTTTTAGTTCTACTGGATCATTCAAAAGCCTTCGACACTGTCGACCATGACATTTTACTGACAAAGCTTTCCAAAATGTTCAATTTTTCATCAACTGCTCTGAACCTCATTGCGTCATATCTCTCGAATAAGTCGCAAGCAGTTTCTGCAAAGAATGTCTCATCAGTTTTTCTCCCTATTAAAAGAGGTGTACCCTTAAGGGTCAGTGTTGGGACCTCTATTTTTTTCAATGTACATCAATGACCTTCCGAGTGCTCTTAAAGATTGTAAGGTTCACATGTACGCGGACGATGTCCAAGTATATGTGAGTTGTAAACATGAAAAATTACTAGACCGCATCACTAACCTAAATACTGTTCTTGAAAATATCTTTGATTGGGCACAAAAAAACATTTTAAGCCTTAATCCTCAAAAGTCGAAATGTCTAGTAATCTCAAAAAAAATCATTGATATCTCAAATGTTCCTCGCCTTGTGTTAAACGGTTGCAGTATAGATTTCGTCAACACTGTAAAAAACCTAGGGGTAACCTTTAATAGAACGCTGACTTGGCACAATCATGTTAATATTACTGTCGAAAAGGTCTACAGCATGCTACGTGTATTATGGACAACCCAATATTTTACACCTTTACATATAAGAATGCTGCTGGCAAAAACCTATATTATACCAACAATGCTCTATGGCTGTGAAGTGTTCGCTAACTGTGACAGCTCAAGTAAACGTTAATTAAACGTCCTTTTCAATAATATTGCTCGGTACTTATATGGGTTAAAAAGAAGAGATCATGTCTCTCAATATGATAAGAAAATCTATGGCATGACCTGGGATAATTTGCTAGATTTCCGTACACTCCTGTTGCTATACGCGATAATCAACACTACTGAACCGAAATATTTGTTCACCAGGTTAACTTTTCCCGGTCTAAAAAAAAAGTTCGGTCTAGTCGCACGAATAAAATTAACTCATCACGTCATGCTTGCTTTACCTCTGAAAGGCAATTCTTTGTTTATTCTGTTCGTCTTTGGAACGCTCTTCCTAATAATCTAAGATTTAGCAATAACGCTGTGCAATTTAAAAATAAATTAGCTTTGCATTTCTCTTCGTTGTAATAAGAGTAGTTATAAATACTTAAGGATCCCTATATCGATTCAATGTTAACTTGAAAATTTATGTTGTTCGAACAATTCTTCTCTTCTAAGATATTAATATTTTCAAGATGTCTTAAATTCACTAGTTTTAAGTTTTATTATTATCTATGTAAGTTTAATCTATAAATGTTATAAATGCTTTGTACTTTTATGCTGCCAGTACTGTCATAAAAGGTTAATTAACTTTGTTGTGCTGGTTATGCAAAAGAAATAAATAAATACAAATACAAATAATAATAAAATATAAATATAATAAAAATATATAAAATAATTTAAAAGGGCTCAATCCCACCAATATCAAAGTGGAACTAGATTCTACCTTGGGGAAAGTCTGCTCATTCGTTTGCAATACGAGCTCCCAGGACGAACATTGCATTGGTCAACCAACTGAGGAGACAACGCCAGAAATACTGAAGAAAATCCAAAAAAATGGTATTGGTCGACCTTCGACTGAATGATCGCTAGATAACAGACATGATAGACATATCAAAAAGTGCTGTATATCGCATATTGATAAAAAATTTCGACATGAGAAAGCTGTAAAAAGATCTGAGACGAAGAACAGTCAAAACAATGGACTGAAAGTGGAGAATCGGCTGCAAAGAAGGCGAAGACAGTTTCATATGCAGGCAAGGTTATGGCCTCCATTTTTTGGGATAGGATAATTTTCATTAATTATCTGCAGAAAGGAAAAACAATCAAAGGCGAGTACTATGCGAACTTATTGCATGGTTTGAGCGGTGAAGTCACCAAAAACCGCCAGCATTTGGTGAAAAATAAACTTTTTTTCGTCAAGATAATGCACTTAGGACATTTTCTGTTTCAAAACTTGTAAAAAATGGCTCTACGATCCTCACAAGGCAACGTGTGAGGGTCAGGGGAGCGATCTTCACATGGCAACGTGTCTGACTGCCTCAACCTGGTGAGGCCAGCATTATCCATGTCACACTCGTCTCAAGTCGACTCAAACCTCTCCGTGGTGTCCTCTAGGAACGGAAAACTGGCAACCGTTAGTTTGACGGCTAATCTGAGCGGCGGGCTAACTGCCTTTAAAGGGTTGTGCGTTGGGTTTGAAGCCCACCACGTAAAAAAACAATTTCAATGAAACGTAAAAGAATAAAGATAAAAATTATCCCCAAATCTGATAATACTACCGCAAACGAAAAACCGACAATGATTTACGGATATGCACTTGGAACGTCCGAACCCTTAATTGGAATGGTGCCTCTATCCAACTGATAGATATCTTAGAAAAACACAAAGCAGATATCACTGCAATCCAAGAAATACGATGGAAGGGACAGAGTTGCTCACGGCAAGCATCCTGTGATATCTACTACAGCAGCCATGCGGAGAAGCACGAGCTTGGATTTGGATTCGTGGTTGGCAAGAGACTACGGCATCATGTCCTGCGATTCACACCTTTGAACGAGCGACTTGCCATAATCCGTTTCAAGGCAAAATTTTTCAATATAAGCCTGATATGTGCGCATGCTCCGACAGAAGACAAAGACGATGAGACCAAAGACAGCTTCTACGAGCGTCTTGAAGAGGCCTATGAGCGCAGCCCCTGCCACGACATAATAATCGTGCTTGGTGACTTCAACGCCAAGGTGGGAAAAGAAAATATCTTTGGTCCGACAGTCGGAAAGTTCAGCCTCAATGATAATACCACCGATAATGGAATGAGGCTGATTGACTTTGCCGCAGCGCGAAACATGGTCGTTAGTAGCACTAGATTCAAGCATCTCAATATTCATAAAGCCACTTGGCTGTCTCCTGATAAAAGACGCGCAACCAAATTGATCACATTTTGATTGACGGAAGGTACTCTTTCAGTGTTGTATGTGCACGCACGATCCGTGGTGCTAATATAGACTCGGATGATTGGCTATCACCGCCCTCGCCGAAACCAGTGTCACGACCAAAAGTGTGGCGACGCCACTGCAGAAAAAGACGCCGCCTACAAAGCCACCCTGCTGTCGGTTGTAACGCGTACTGCTAAGGAGCGATACAAAGAGAAGAAGAGGGAAGACAGACGCATATTCAGGCGAAAGAAAAGAGTAGCGGAAATTCGTGAGTGCGAGAAAATTGAGATGCATGATGACAGGAATGATATCCGAAAATTTTTCGAAAAAATAAGACGCTTGTCCGATGGTTTCAGGAGCGGGGCCTCTTCCTGCAAGGATGAAAATGGGAATCTAGAGACAGATGTCCAGAGTACACTGATGATGTGGAGGGAACGCTTCTCTAGGCTTCTGAATGGTGACAACGACAACAATCCCGCCAATATAGATGATATCCCGGAATCCCCAATTTTGCACGACAGCGTTGAAATTCCGCTACCCGACCATAGTGAAGTCTTGAAAGCTTTAGCTCGGCTTAAAAACAACAAAGCCACAGGAGCCGATGGCTTACCTGCTGAGCTCTTCAAGTATGGAGGCGAAGCTCTACTTAAATGCATTCATAAGCTTCTATGCAGAATATAGTCGGAAGAATTCATTCCAAACGATTGGAACCTCAGTGTGCTTTGTCAAATCCACAAGAAAGGCGATCCCACAAGTTGCGCCAACTACCGTGGGATAAGCCTTCTTAATATCGCATATAAGGTCCTGTCGAGCGTACTATGTGAAAGACTGAAGCCCATCGTAAACCAGCTATTTATTTTAAAATTTTGGCCAATTTTCGGCTATTTAGGTCGAAACCGAAGCCTAAAATTTGGTCGGACTCTTGTAGCAACCAATGAAACAGCTTTAGAGTCTATTAGTGCTTAGAACTGTAAAGAATTTTCTTAATTGTCGCAACATGAATAAACATTCCTTCTTCTGTCCATGAACATATTGACCAGAGATCTGCAACAAGTCAATTGAAAATCAAGTAACTTGAAAATAATCAAGTTTCGTCTTGTTGAAACTTGATATGTTTCTACCCTCCAAGCCACGACTTGCTTCTGAAAAACGAATCATTAGTCAGACTTGATTCTATTTTGTTTCTAACCTACATTAATTGGTAAAAAAAAACCAAGCTTTCTACTTTTCAAGTCTGTTTTCAAGTCTATGCGACTGCGCTGCCGCAGAAAGCCACTGACGATCGTCTGCTTATACTTCTTTTTACAAATTGACAAAATAAAAAATAAACAACAACAACAACAAAAAAAAACAAACAAACATACTTCAATCCAATGCTTTAAAGCAGTGGTCATCAAACTCTATACAAGCATACTTTGTTTATGTATAAAAGCTCATTGAAAGCTTTGCACTGAAAAAAAAATACTACTTGAGTCTGAGTCCAGCTTTCATGCAAGACGATGGTTCACTTGTTTGATTATTCAGTGGCGCCGGAAAAAATTTTCATCTGGTGTATTTAAAATCTATGGGAGATTGGAAATGCTTTTAAAAAGTTTTGGGATTTACGTATGCTTACTACTGTTCATAATAACATAATTCATATCGAAGAAACATATTAAAATTCACTATTTTATGCACTGTTACAAAAAAGGAGAAAACTTTAAAATAGTAAAGGTTAATTTAATATTTTTACTTCAATTTTTAAAATTAAATTTTTATTTAGTTTTTACTTAATTTAAATTTAAATTTTTATTCCAGTAGCACACCATACATTGAGGTTCAGAAAAAATATTTTCTGCAAAAAAGAATTGCAACTCCCATTCAAGTAGAGACATTTTGCATAGAAATAGCAAAAACTGATATTTTTATGAGTGTAGCATAAGTTACGTATGCTCAGCAAAAAAAACAATCTGCCAAACATGCTTTTTTTTTTTTTTTTTTTTTATTATTGAGTCTTAATAAATTTTGAGATTTACAATGCATCTTAATTAATATGTTACTTTTTAGATTGTATTGTATTATCTAAAGCAAGATGGTAAAGTTTTATAATGCAACGAGCTAATAATGAATGTTTACAGTTAACAGATGATTTATAACAATTTTATAGCAAAGGTTAAAAGAGTGATCAAGTTTTGCTCATAACTCGGAGGTTAGACATTGAGCAATTTTTCTCATAATGAACTATATATAACTTAAAACTAATATACAAAAAATTATTTATAAAATTGTATAAAACTATGTGTACATACAAGTATATATGTATAGATATATATATATATATATATATATATATACTTATATATATATATATATATACTTATATATATATATATAAATATATATATATAAATATATATAACATATTGTTGATTTTAACCTCTGTGTGTGTTTGGAAGTTTATTTTTGTAAAATTCGGGCAGAGTGTTGTGTTGATCAGAATTAGATAACGATTCATTTATGATGCCAATTGGCAATTATATTCCTTTTCGTGAATGTATGTTTCATTCATTAAAAAGTTGTCATGGAATTCAAGTTTGTGGACAAATCTTTTTTGAAGATCAAAAGCATAGTTACAAAGAGGAACTACAAGAGCCCTGTTGTAAATATAATTATTGCTAAATCTTTTAGTTGGCGATTCATAGTTTCTGTCCACACACAATCTTAGGACTTTTCTTTCGGATATTTCTAATTTTCTGGCTACCGTTGGAGAGATTGAGAACCAAATGGGAAATGCATATAAAACCGCAGCGCGAATACTAACTTTATATATAGTAATTTTGTTCTTTGGCTAAGTGATTTGCTATAAAATAGTCTCGAAAACATTGCCGTGATCTTTGCAAATTTTTTAAGAGCTAGTTGCGCATGTTCATTAAACTTGAACAATTTATTAAACGTGATTCCAAGATATTTTATTTTATCATGAAAAGGGATATTAGAGCCATTAAATTTTAATTTTAGATTTTTGCTCTCTGGAACAACCTGCCTTTTACATTTACCTGAAGCATTTCTTATACATATGGCCTGTGACTTTAAAGGATTAACAGTGATACCCCAAGACTTATAATATTCCTTTATAACTCTGAGATGAATTTTAACTAAACGAAGAGCTTCAACAGGAGACTTATTATGTGCGTAAATTAGTGAATCGTCAGCATAAAGAATGCTTTTTGAGCCATTAATTTCATGAGGGAAATCGTGAGTTAAGATGTTATAAAGATGGGGGGCCAAAATAGCACCTTGAGGAACGCCACTTTTAATAGAACCATAATCTGAATTTGAATTTTTAATTTGAACAAAAAAAGCCCTGTCAGTAAGAAAACTTGAAAATAATTTTATTATAAAAGGATCAAAACTAATATTAATTAATTTATAAATAATTCCTTTATGAAATGCTTTATCAAAAGCTTTTTCTATATCTAGAGAAACTGCTACTGTACAAGATTTTTCTCTTAAATTTTTTACAACGTCATCATGTAATTTAAGTAACGCATGCATAGTCGAGTGACCTGGCTTGAAACCAAATTGATGATGAGGAATATAGTTGGGGTAAATATTTAAATCCATCTTAGATTTTATAATTCTTTCAAACAGTTTCCCAAGATTTGAAAGTAATGATATAGGCCTGAAGTTATTCAAAGTAAAAGAATTTGGCTTTTTTTTAATAGGAATGACTTTAGCAATTTTCCATGCCAAAGGAAAATAGCCATTATTGATACAGTTGTTAAAAATGATTGATAAAAATTTAAAAGCTGAATTTGGAAATTTTTTAATTATAAAATTAGAAATTAAATCAGGGCCCGCAGATTTTTTTGTATTTAAGTTTTTTGCTAATTCTTGCAAATTATTCGCATTGATGAAATGATGATTAGGAATGTCTTGAACAGAATTAAAATTGTCGTTAAAATTAATAATTGGATCAGTGAACTCTGCCAAAACTTCGTTTATTTTTGTATCAATCAAATTTAAATTTGCTGCAATGGGGATGTTTTCCCTATAAATGTCTAAAAAGTGGTTTTTGAACTTTTGTCCAATTTCAAAACTATCATGGATGAAATTACCATTAAACTCAATCTTATGACAAAATTTCGAATATTTCATTCCAATAAATTTATACAGTTCTTTATAAGCAAATGGCCCAGGCTTTATTTTAGATAATTTATTATTAAGCATAATTGCTTGATGAGTTTTAATTTGATTTCTTATCATATTATTCAGTAATTTTATCTGCGCTGATAGCAATTGATACTCAGGATTTTTTCTATTATAATTTCTATGATAAATATTTTTCAAATGTTTTTGCCATTGATACTTTAAATACAAGATATTTTTGATGTTAGCTGGAATTAAAAATTTTTTATTTTTAAGTTCAATAGTTTCCGAATGAGAGTTCATTGTGTCGATAACCGCTTTCGAAAATAACTCAATTGATTGATCTATTTCAGAATTTGAAAGATTTCGATTTGAGGGGGGAGAAATTTCTTCTAAAACATTATCTAGGTCTGAACGAAAATTATTCCAGATTGTATTTTTATAAGATATGTAAGAACGTGGAGAGTTAATGATAAAATCAAATTCTGGTAATGTTATTTCAATTTTCAAAGGAAAGTGGTCCGAGAAGGTAGGGATACTCACAACTGAAAAATTATTATTTATAGTGTCAATAATATTCGTACTTATTAAAAAGTGATCAAGATATGAAGAACCATTTGGAAACGAAGGATTTATATCACAGACTCTATGAAAGTCAAGAGAATTAGAATGAAGCCAATCTTTTAAAGTTTTACCATTTAGATTTTCCAGGGAATCGCCCCAGTCAGGACTTTTAGCATTGAAATCACCTCCAAGTATTGTACCGTCAAAATTTTTTGAAAAATTCCGAATTTTGATTAATGTGTTTACCATTTGAGATGGTGAAGCATTACTTTGAAAATACAAACTACCCAATAATATTTCCTTTAAGACAGAATTCATCATCAAAGAAATAATAATAAAACAGTGTGGAAATAAAAGATTAGGAATGGACGTTGTTATATATGTAAAATTCGTTTTAATTGCTATTCCTACTCCCTGGGAAGAATTGTCACGAATAAAATTATAATTATTAATATAAATATTTTTTTTTGAGGTGAGTTTCTTGAAGAAAAGCAATGTCTATGTTATTTTGATTAAGAGTTGTTTCTAAATCAACCTGTCTGCTTTTATCAATTAAGGATCTAACGTTGAAAGTAAGAATTGCAAGCTTATTATGGCCCATAAGTAATCAAAACTTCTTTGAGTAAAATCATGTACTCATTTTTGTCTGCCAAACATGCATGTGCCGCAGATATGTTCTGCACACCGTTGCCAGATTGGGCGATTAATCGCCAATTGGGCGCTTTTTTTCTTGTTTTTGCGCTTAAATTTTTAGGAAATCGCCTGGCGATTTTTTGGGCGATTTTTGTAAAAACAATATTTTTTCATAAACTCATCTAATGTGTTTAAAATTTCAATTAAAGAAAATAACAATTGTTTTAAGTGTTTAGAACACTCTGTTAACAATGCGACTGAACACAGCTCACAAGCCCTTACCGATAATTTATTTATATCGAAATGCTTATTTTTTTGAGACCGTTTCTTCAAAACATCAACTCACTTAATTTATATTTTCAATGAGAAAAAGTTGACTTTTTTCAAGCTTACGTTGAAATCAAGGTATATTCAACAAGGTAGTCTCGTCTCGGAGTGGTGGGTACAGTAGCTGTCAAACATAAGAAGAACGTAAAAAAAAACAAAAAACCAGTGAATAGAAAACTGTCAAATGTGTTAAAATTCATAGTTTTAATTTGTGTGCGTGCTGAATGTTTTTTTTTTAGTATTTATCGTGAAGGTAAAATAACACTAAGGAAGGCACTGCTCCTGGCTGCAACCGAAGTGGACCGCAATTATTCCCCGGAAGATTTATAAAATCCGTTTTATAAAAATGCTTTTCGTAGACCCGCGCTGATTGGGAAAATGTTGTGGAACAAGCAACGTTGCAGCGATTGCGTCTTGCTTCATTAAGGGGCACACAAAAGACGAGCTATTTTCTTTTTGAAAAGGCTTCTTACAAATTGCACAACTTCTGGGCATTAAATCGCTTAAATAATTGTCATCAACAACACAAGTCTAATTGGAAAATTTTATTTGTTTTGCTTTTTTTCGTTCAATAGCCGATTTTGACAGGTGCTATACCCACCACAAGAGAGAATTTCAACTACTAACTCTACCTTCCTTAATATACCTTGGTTGAAATTACAACATTTATTCAAAGACTTCTTTCAAAAATTATAAAACAAGACATTGTCAAAAATTTCAATTTTGAAATTTCAGCTTAAATAAAATTTTGCGGATAAAAGCAATTATAAAAGAATTAATGACCTTACATTTCATTATCAGTTCCATGAAGAAATTCACAAATTAAGTGATGATATTGTTATGATAGACATACTATCAAAATGCCAGAATTTCATTATAGTTTTAATCAAGGAAATGTTATAACGATTACCTAGTCTGTTAGAAATTTTTGAAAATGCTTTTATTTTCTGTCCTGAAAGATGTTTAAACTATATAAGACCTTCTTTCCGTGAACTCCCTCTTCATTATCTATCTCTTGAAGAGCGACGTGCAGAAGAAATCGAATACGAATCTTTGTTAAAATTTCCATGGAGCAATGTTTTCAAAAACAAAGTGCCATCTGAAAGTGAAGAATTTTGGTAATCGGCATACAAAATTAAGACAGCCGTAGGCGGAAAAATGTTTGACAATATTTGTAAGTTGGCATCTTGTATAAACTAAAACAATGTATGAAGTAAACAAAACTTCGAGAATTGACGAAACGGAGGAAGAGTCTAATATGGCTGAAGGAACTACGTTTTTTGCAAAAAGTTTTTTTTTAAAGTTGCATATTGAAAAATTCTAAAAAGTTAGTCTCTATAAAAATGTTCTTTAACGATCAAAATTCTCGTATAAAATGAAGTAGCTTTTTTATTATTTTTTATAGATCTCAAAAATATGAAAATAAGAATATCTAATACTATTAACAGATCTCAATATTATTTGAAAAAAATGTATATAATTTGTTTTGTTTTTTCTAATATAATAAATTTCTTAGAAAAAATGGCGATTTTTGGCGATTTTTTTTTTCATTGGGTGATTTTGGGCGATATTTTTTTTAAATCTCGCGCTTTTCTCAAAAAAGTTCTGGCAACACTGGTTCTGCATGAAATTTCAATAGATACTGACGCAGTTTAGTGCTCGTCCGTGAGTTAATATGTATACAGAAAGCTTTTAAGCACATCAAGCAGGCTTTGATGATCACTGCTTTAAAGCATTGTTGACCGCGTAGTACACATAAATGTGGAGCAAAACTTTGTCTTTTTGCGTATACACGAAAGAGTAAATGAGACAAAAGCTATTGTTGTGGTCGGTTCTTTAAAGTTAAACTGTTTTCTCAACTCGAGAAACGAAGTTTGCATTGACGACACGAAGTTAATTCCACGAACTTCGTAAACAGCCTTGAAAATAAATGATTTGTAGGCAAAATAATTGAGTTTTCCCTATATTTCAAGTTTCTACATTTCGAGTTTTCTACACATCAAGTTTATACATTTTAAGTTTTTAACATTTGGCGACTTGATTTTTGCTGTCTTTGATTCGCGCAAACTTGTTGCTTGCCTGCCTCGACTTGCAGGGAGTTGAAAAATTAAAGGAACTTGAAACAGCAAATGAATCCATTCATGCAGATCTCTGATATTGACCTGTAATATTGTCAAGAACTCCGTTTTTGTTTTCATACAACTTTTCATTTTTGAATCAATTTGCAGGAAAATAATCAAGCAACACTAGGTCTTGAGTACTTGAAACATATTTTCTAATTTATTTTAGCCCATGTTCTCTACCACATATTGAGTTTTAATATGAAATTATTCTCCCTATAATCTTAATAAGTATTAAACTGACATTATAGGTGCTATTTTTTTTCTTTTATATCACTTCAAAAGCCGATAAATTGCTTATGATTCAAATGATGCCAGCCCTTATAACTCGTTTATTTTATCAAACAAACGTATAGCATAGAAAATGAGAGGATAAAATAGCTTAAGAAAATTAAGCTGTCAACCCGGAAAAGAAGGTCAAAACTAAACAAAAGAAAAAGTACGCAAAACAAACACTTTATGCGAGCCCCACAACTATCCCGCCGACTTCACCGATCTCACCCAAACTGTGGACCAACTGTAGTGAAATGATGCGATAAGTAAATTTGATAACATTCAGGGTGAAACCCAAGGGAAAGCAAACATATGGACACATACCATAATACATATAAAGCGTACGACCAGGCACTGCATGTACCGTTGCTAGGATGAAAGCCAAGCATGATATACAAACAAGTAAAAAAGATGAGTGGCAAGATTTCCATAGCTCAGGTGTTTGCATAAAATATTAGACTGTATGATAAGCAACATAGCCGAGCAGGATGTCCAATGCTATCCAACTATAGCGTACGTCATGTTGACTCAAAATGCCGTTTGCCCACTCAAGCTATTCCGACAAACGCCCACATCAACTATGCGTTGCGGTAGCTTTAATCTACTGCCAAGGAATTTCAATTATGGCACTGTTTGCCAAACAGGTAGTAGTTAGAATGATATGTCGAGGTCAAAACGAATGTCGACATATTGTCAAATCAATATGCGGAATATATTTATATCGGCATTTCATTAAGAGAAGAGAACGACTTGGTGATTCAAGGACATAGAATAAAATTTTTCGATTTATTTTTAAGTGACTTTCTTCAGTCTTGGTGCTCGGCGTGAGCATGAATTGATGCCCGAATAAATTTTCGTTCTAGCCAAAATTTATGCAAAAACAATCTACTTGAATTTTGATATTCATTTTCCATTTTTTAATGAACTGGAGGAATCGAAGCTGCTCATATTTATCAAAACCTGTGTGTATTTTAGGCATACAGTAGTAGTAGTAGTGGTAGTAGGCACAAAGAAGCAGCAAGAAAAGCAATATCCTTGCCAGCAGGATGTGCCGTTTGTACTGTGGAAACAAAAAGAAGAGATGCAGAAGAGGAGGGCAGAATTTTGATGTGTTGCTTATACCGTAGAACGTAACTAAATTGATTGCAAGCCTAGACGTGACGGATAGAACGTTGTTATTAGCCTAACTTGGAGTAACCGCACAGCAAACATGGATAGCTCGAGTTACTTTTATTGTGCCTGGTGTCGAATGAGTCTTTTATGCCACTGTTGTTGTTGCGTTAATGATTGCGTAACGTACGTTACTCGTGTCATACATGCACTGTGTCTGAGTATGAGGCATGGTGTTGATTTGAGCCACCTTCCGGCATATCAGCTTTCTACCATTTCTACCAGTTTTATGATTGCAATCGCTACTAAATTGAATTTCCAAGTAGGCAATTTGTTTCTTGAACCGAGAATGACTTTGCCACAATTGGATTGACTTAGGAGTGAATGAAAGAGAGCGATAGAGGGGAGTGGGTTTGGATATGCGGTGCGTTTGGTGGAGTAACACTGGTTGCATATCTGGTTACATTACAAGCATTGCTGTGTGTGTTAGGAATGCAAGCGCCTATTCTTATTACAAGGTCCTTTAACCTAATTTGTAAATTGGAAATAGAATTACAAACAACAAGAAAATCAATGTCGGAATTGTCAGAGAAAATAGCTGCACTGCCGACTATTTCTTCTATTTGCGGATGGTTATGATTGGTTTTTGTACTGTTTTTATGGAATCATTATTTTTATTAAGGAATATTTTTATTTATGCTTTTATCAAGAACTAATTGTGAAAATACCACAAAAACTCATCCTTGTCCTAACGATCTCAAATAATATCTTAAGTATCCCAATTTTACATCGTAAGGCCTTTGTTCTGTTTCTAAGAAATTCAGCTGTTAAATAGCTAACGTAATTCCATAAGGTTGCATTTAGTATTAAGTAAAAATTCTAATCGAAAAGCGTTTTCGCGGTGAAATAGCAAAAAACAACGGTGGTAGACATTCGTTTACACGCAATCATTTCTTTTAATTAACTGGGAGAACATGAAAGTTTTCAAAATCTGAACTTTTTTTGCATATACTGAGTGTGATATGAATATTGATATGAATATTCGTGATAACGGGACTTTCCTTAGTATAGCTAGCGATCAGCAGGACGTGCATATATTCAGCAGCAGGACGTGCATATATAGGATGCCTTTTAAGTCTTGCGCTCGGCAACACTCAGCATTGCAAGATGAATCTTGAGAGTTTCATTTGAAAATCTGACATTTTCTAAAATAAACGTACTCACAACGTTTTGGTGTACATGCGATTATGGTGTTGCTTAATGAAATTTTAAAAGTGTATTTCAGCAAAACAAAAAATAGTACCTAAATCTTTTCGGGTGATAATTTGTTACGATTTTCGACTCAGATTGACAAGAAAAAGATGCATCGATCAACCTAGTTCGACTTTCGGTGATGAAGAATCATACCCAGCGAGTATGGCTTAAGGGCTGGCTTAATTAATTCGAGCGTGGTTGTCGTTCTCTCCAAGACAAATTTGGTATAGGTCTCCCAACAACGGCTACTGTGGCCGGAAACATCGATACTGTGCGCAAACTGTTGGAAGAAGACTAGTATCCCAGCAGTTATTTTCGAGTCAATTGACATAGTGAACTAGTTCATTTCTAGCGCAGTTCGCACTAGTTCTGAAAAAGTACAAAAGGCGTTCAGTGTAGAACAGTTATTTTTGTTTTTGTTTTCAAAAGTATTGCTGAAAAAAATAAACGCGTTCTGGCTACTTTTTAAAATTTGCTGCGCACAAGAAAAAATAATAAAAAAAAGAAATGTTTATATACAAAATGTTTTCTGGAATGTGGATGGAAAAGATGGTACAAATGAGATCTTTAGGACCTTTCCGTTGCACTAAATTTTTACACTTTTAATATGTTCACTTTAAAACTAGTCAAAAAAGAACCACTTGCAGGCTACTGCGAAAGCAACCAGTTTAAAAATGTTCCTAATGCAACTAGTTCAAATATGGGGAAAAAGGAGTGTTTCTGGGGACAATTGTCTTTTCCTATGACATCAACCCGCAAAAAGCGTCAGTTCGTTCAATGCTAAAGGGTATTGTAGTGGAACTAGTACTGGTCCTTTTTGGAACTAGTTCAGAACTATTTCAAGTTTGGTCCACTTTTCTGCTGGGATGTGACATATCGTGAGATAAAGTCATCTTTGGGCATTAGTATGACTAGCATATATTTGATTTTACATGAGCATTAAGGCGTAAAGAAAATTTTTTTCCGTTGGGTAACCCAACGGTTACTCAAAAAATGGCTCGTTTCGATTGGTGCAAGGAAATGCTGAAAAAATAAAAAGCAGTTAGTTCGAAATACGTCTACAACATCACCACAGGTCAAGAATCATGAATCTTTGCTTATGAGACCGAAATAAACAGCAATCCACTGTTTGGATCTTTCAAAGTGAGTAAAACCCGATAAAAGTTGATCGCGGGCGGAACACACCCAAGCAAATGGTAGCTTTTTTCAGAAAAACCGGCAGGTTGCAAGTGTATCACTTAGCCACGTAAAACTGTTAATACTAAATAGAATTTTTCGCAGAAGTTTTCGAAAAATTAAAGAAACCCCACCACCGAATGAAGATCATCCTCCATCACGAAAATGCGAGTTTCCACACATCAGCTCAAACAGAAGAGTTTTTGAGCACTAAAAACATAGAATTGATGGGTCATTGATGTTGATGTTGGTGTAGGTGTTGGTGTTGGTACAAAGTTAGTAAGTAAGACAAAGTTAATGAAACAAGGAAAAGCACAAAGAATAAAGAAGCAAATAAAAAAAAACAAAATCAAAAGCAATAACACCAACACCAACACCAACACCAACACCAACACCAACACCAACACCAACACCAACACCAACATCAACACCAACACCAACACCAACACCAACACCAACACCAACACCAACACCAACACCAACACCAACACCAACACCAATACCAACACAAACACCAACAACATCAACATAAACATCAACATCAACATTAACATCAACATCAACATCAACATCAACATCAACATCAAAATCAACATCAACATCAACATCAACATCAACATTAACATCAACATCAACATCAACATCAACATCAACATCAACATCAACATCAACATCAACATCAACATCAAGATCAACATCAACATCAACATCAACATCGACATCAACATCAACATCAACATCAACATCAACATCAACATCAACATCAACATCAACATCAACATCAACATCAACATCAACATCAACATCAACATCAACATCTACATCAACATCAACATCAACATCAACATCAACATCAACATCAACATCAACATCAACATCAACATCAACATCAACATCAACATCAACATCAACATCAACATCAACACCAACATCAACATCAACATCAACATCAACATCAACATTTACATCAACATCAACATCAACATCAACATCAACATCAACATCAACATCAACATCAACATCAACATCAACATCAACATCAACATCAACATCAACATCAACATCAACATCAACACCAACATCGACACCAACATCAACATCAACATCAACATGAACATCAACATCAACATCAACATCAACATCAACATCAACATCAACATCAACATCAACATCAACATCAACATCAACATCAACATCAACATCAACATCAACATCAACATCAACATCAACATCAACATCAACATCAACATCAACATCAACATCAACATCAACATCAACATCAACATCAACATCAACATCAACATCAACATCAACATCAACATCAACATCAACATCAACATCAACATCAACATCAACATCAACATCAACATCAACATCAACATCAACATCAACATCAACATCAACATCAACATCAACATCAACATCAACATCAATATCAACATCAACATCAACGTCAACATCAACATCAACATCACTATCAACATCAATATCAACATCAACATCAACATCAACATCACCATCAATATCAATATCAACATCAACATCAACATCTACTTCAATATCAACATCAACATCAATATCAATATCAATATCAACATCAACATCAATATCAACATCAACATCAACATCAACATCTACATCAATATCAACATCAACATCAATATCAATATCAATATCAATATCAATATCAATATCAACATCAACATCAACAACAACAACAACAACAACAACAACAACAACAACAACAACAACAACAACAAGAAAAACAACATTAACAACAACAACAACAACAACAAGAAATACCGTCACGTCAAAACCTACGGTTGTGTACACGACACAGCCAACTCTTTTTGAAAACCTACGCGGTAAAACGTATATTCGTGACGTCAAAAGATGGAAAGAACTACTTAACTGTTGTGATGATGATATTTTGCAACTACAACACAATATTAACTTATTTTATTGTCGGCACATTCATTTCCCTACGGAGAAAAGAACCGGTTCTGAACCTATCACGTGAAAGGTCCCCAAGGGAGAGGGATCAGTCCCAATTCTGCCACCAGATATGAAACCGACTGGTCACTTTAACAGGGCGTTGTCATTGACTGGGGTCAATTGCCACCTGCTGCGTCATCTTGGACCTGTCCCATGATCGGCCTCGAAGAACAAATTTGTGACCTATCCTAACTATCGAGTAGTTCGTGGAGCAATTTCGTTTGTTCGCTAAACAATCATTGGATATTGCCCTCACTTTACAAAATAATTATTCTATGACAGATGCAAATTTTTTTTCTCTCCAACTTGAATATCCACACGATACAAATACAGCTTTGAATTTAAATCGATCTGTCTACACTTGCATCATATTAAATTGGTCCCGTGCTGAGTAAAATTAAATCTGTCCCGTATCAGGAACAAAGAGGCTGTTCCGTGACTTGTTATATCAGACCTGTCCTGTGATAGCTTACATTTGTGCTGTCACGGAATCATTCACTTAAGAGCAATTGACTCTGCCTTCTCCGTAGGGTTGTTTGGCTAAAATGCGAAATACTTTGATACATATATACATACATATTACAAATCAAACAAAAAACTGACTTTGACATTTTTAAATTTAAAAAAATTCACAACTGAAGTGAATTTATTACCTCATTTAGAAAATGTTTTTGTGTGAGTTCTGTAGCTCAAAGCGTAAAGCGATCGCCCTATAATCGCTAGTTAGTGACTTCGAACCTCGACAATGTTAACGAATTTTTTTGAATTTTTTTGTTTTTTTGTGAAAAAAATTAAAATTTTAAAAACTTCACCACAGAAGGTGGAAAAAAAAATGTGAAAAGTAGTTCGTTTGATTTATAATCGTGAGGTTGAGAGTTCGAGCCTCGACAATGTCAATGAATTTCTTCAGTTTTTTTTTTTATACATTTCAGTACATACATGTATATTCAATACATATATGCTGTGTAATACGTGGATTCACACACACATATTGAAAATATGATTACTTCTCTAGGGTTAATATGTATTTTTAAAACATCTTTTATACTGATAAATACATTAAACCTTCAAAATCGATTGTAAAATTTTGCACAAGAGTAAAAACTAGAAAATAATAATTGAAGTAAAAAAATAAATTTAATATATCACGTATAAACGAACTAAAAAGTTGAAAATAATTTCTGCTAGAGTGGAACTTTTAGTTCTCATAAAAACGTGGAACGGATGCTATAGTGAATATTGAGGAGTAAAGAAAATCTTGGTTAAGAAAACATTTGTCCACTAACATATTAAAATTTGTAATTGCTAACAAATAATTTCTCAATAATTCATCAAAGATTGGTATAGATACAACGCAGTAGATATGGGGGTTCTGGGGGTTCAAAGCGCCCCCCCCCACCTTAGCAATCCAGAATATTTTTCTATATTAAATAAAAACGCAAATATTCCAAAATATTTCATTGTGCCATATTATATGTGAAGATAAATTGCAAATTGTGTATTTTAAACTGTTTATTTTTAATAGCAGATATTAAGTTAAATATAATTTAATATATAATTTTATTTTGCTTCAGTAAACCCCCTCCTTATGAAGTACCTATCTACGGCGTTGCATAGATAGGAATATTTTTAACAAAAACACTCGTCAGCTTTGATAACTTTGATTACATTAAAATCTAAGAATTCTGAAACGTAAGTAGAACTTACTAGACTAAATGCAATAGATGTCTCCAAACTTGAATCTGCCATCCATGCAAGGACTTCTATCCTGACAGTCAAGGGACCTGAGTTAAAAAAGTATTTGTTCACTAACATACTAGAATTGTTAATAGCACTCCTTACTATTCTCTATAGAATGCGCCCCACGTTTATATTTTATTTTATTTAGTTCGTTTCAAAAACGTGGTATATTAAATTTTTTTTACTTTTCTTATTATTATTTCTTTATGAAATACTGCGTTTTCCTCTCTATAAAGAGCTATTCAACAGAATAAACCTATAATTACTAGTCAAACGAACATAATAAGAAGATAAAGTGTAGCTACAAATAATATGTTCTTGCTCTGATTTACAAGAATTAAGTTAATGCTTGAAAATAGTATTAAATACTTTTTATTAAAAAAACGCAAAAGTATTGCTGTCAAAAACTAACTGATGAATGATGCTTAAAGTTGATTAAACCAATATTTTTATAGTAGTTAATATATAAATTCTTATTAATTCGACGCTAGTCACTTCAGAAAATCAAATAAAGTGCCCAATTCGGCTTTAATTAAATATTCAAAATTAATTAATAAAGCTTACATTTTAAGAAAGCGTTGCTTATAAAGGATATTTTATAAATTCCCTTGAAAGCTGCGTTCATTTTAATTTTGTCTGATGAAGCGATTATCATTAATTTCTATTTGAAAGATAAGTTTTCGAATAGCTCAAAAAAGCAATTTGTAAATGTAACTTTTGAAACAAAGTAACAAAAAAAAAAAAAAAAAAAAAATAATCGCAAGACTAGACTAGCACAATAATGCTCCTATCTTGCGCGACATAATTATATCAGTTTGAGTGCACTCGACGTCAACGAACTTAACTAAGAGACATTTTTAATAGGTTGTGAAAAATTCTGTTTTAAGAAATAAAGAAAATAACTCCTCACTTATATTAAGTGTTATTGAGCGAAATATGCATTTAGTGAAATGCTGAACTCAATAATTGGAACAGAGTAGAAGACATTGCATAACATTCTTCTCCTTTCATTTTATCGTTCGACACATGTTTGCACGCCTAAAAAAATCCAATGCTGCCTAAAGGCATGAGAGGGTTAACTGATGAGACTGATAATAAAATTGGCATTTTTCATAACAGAAACTTTTAGATGAATTTTCAAATGAGAAAAAAATTTCAATGCAAATTTTCCATTTAACTTAAAAATAGCTCAGACCTGGATGACAACACATTAAGTATTAACTTATATTCTTGTCTGTACGTTTTTGGGTTTGGCAAAAATGCGATATTATTTGATACATATTAAAAGTCAAACAAAAAAACTGAAAAGCTCATTGAAAATTGTAAAATAATATTTTTTTTTTTTTTTACTTATTGCGTCATTTAGAAAATACTCGCTTTTTCCCGGCGCGCGTTGCTGCAACCTGTAACTATTTGGAACATAATAAGTACATTCAAAGCTTTTCTTCGACCCATAGTTTGACACCACTGTCATTTTTCACTGCCCGTTACAGTTTCCCTGTAGCAGGTCATCATCAAATAGTAACTCCATTTTGAGTTTGTATGTAAGTAATGTTGCTTTTACTTCCAAAGCTATTCGTTATTACAAATTTTAATTGTATGGCCGGAGCGACACCCCCTTATGCAATGACCATTAGGTTGTATCGAATAACAACTTTTTTTCGAATTTCACGTTCTAAGAGGTCTCAAAAGTTGCATGGGGTTGTCAAGATCACCCAAAAAAAATTTTAAGGAAAAAAAAGGATGTCTTCCTGTCCCGCAAGGACAAAGTTGTTTTCTGACGAAAACAGTTAAAAATAACGACCTTAAAATGCTTTGATTTTTATAAAAAAACCACGTATGTCTTAAAGCAAAAGTAAGTATAGACTTAAACTAACAATATATTTCTAAACACGATGCCACTCACAATTTTTGTCATCATTGTCTTGTCTGAAGGATATTCGAAGCTAAAGTTGTAATCGAGGTTGCATAGAACTTTTGATAATTACCCAATAGTCTAAATTTGTATGGTATTAATTATAGTGTTAACGTATTCCTTAAATTTCTCGAATTAATAATTATCATAACTTTTGCATATGCATTTTCTTATTTTTGATAAATGTATACTTGAATGCATTTTTTTAACTTTTTCAAAAAAATTAATATAAAAATTTTCTATCTCGGGTATCAGAAATGGTACTGACGGTAATTTTCTCAATTTGAATTCTTCAAATATTTCTAAACAACACCCTGTCTAAAAGTATTAAAAGTAAAGTAAAAAGACTTTAAAATGACTACAAAGTAAAAAATAATTTTAAATAACTTTTCCCATTAATTTCTTGGTCATATTTTAAAAGCTATTTGTATGTATTATAATATTGGAAATCTTATCATTTTCACTTGTTTTATTTTGTTTTATTATCATTACTATATTAATTGCTTTATGAACATAAAAGCTTTGAAGTCGGCGCTCATCTTTGACACACAATCATGGTCTTTTACCATCCGTGCACTATTTGGTGCCTTGGTGACACTGTAGTTATTTTAAAAGCTTTGTACACATTAAAATTCTCACTAAACTGGTTTGGGTGAGCTTGTAAAGCTCATATTGAATATGACATAGTGTGTAACAGCTGCACAAATAATGCATGGAACACATTGGCTGCATTCAGCGTACTCAACAATTGCCAACTGAAAGAAAAAAAATCGCTAAGAAGCTTTTATATTCATAAAGTTAATAATATTTTTATGATAAAACAAATTAGAAAAAATTAAAGCAAAAAGATGACGAATAGTAAGATAAGCGCCGACTTCAAAGCTTTTATGTACATAAAGCAATTAATATATTGATGATAATAAAACAAAATAGAAAAAGTGAAAATGATAAGATTTCCAATATTATAATACATATAAATAGTTTTTAAAATATGACCAAGAAATGAATGGGAAAAGTTATTTAAAATTATTTTTTACTTTGTAGTGATTTTGAAGTCGGTTTTTTTTTTTGTTAAAAAGTTTTTTTTATTTTTTTGATGATGGGGTGCTAACATCTCGATGTGACCTTAAAAAACTTAAGCCGCGAATAAAAAAATTTTCTATCGCTGACCTATTAATAAAACTAACTGACCTTTACTGACCTTTTGCTGACTTTTAACATGATGTATTTGGTCAGTCAAAATTAAACAAATAGGGTGCCAACATCTCGCAGCTTAGTTCTTCAGCTTTTAACGTTTTCGCCACTTTTTTTATAGGTACTACAGTAGATATTTTCAATTAATTCGGAAGTATTCCAGTTTTTAGAGTTATTATAGGACAAACTTGAGAAACAAAAATTATTACAATGTGCTTAATAGAAAGCTCAATGGCCATTCAAGCAATTTTACGTATTAAGCAAAACTTTTTAACTCAGCACTTTTTTACGCAGCTAAAAACTCACATTCGCCTCTAACTAATCACTTCACTTAAAAAAGCCACTGATACTCAAATATCATAAGCATTTAAACGGTGAGGTCTTAGATTGCTTAGTTGGATACTTAAGAACATTGGCTAAGTGTCTTAAAGTTATTAAAAAAAAAAAATACGCAAAGTAGCTCGTAACCTTGAATTCTTAAAAACTGTTCGCTGGTTGCCGTAAAAATCTTTATTCTTTTAATAAAGGACATAACTTTATTAAGATCGCAATCTTAATTATCTGAATACTTGAGTTATTTGATTGTTATGACATCAAATCAATGTCAAATTTTGTTAATTATGCTATACAACTAATGAACCAGTATCGGCCACTTTGATAAATGATGCAGCAAATTATATCATAGTCATCAAAATAAATCTCTTAATAACAATAATTCTAATTAATAACATAATTTGAAGTTAAGCATATAAATACCAACTCTGTAGAATGGTGTCAATGATGCTAAGCTGTCATTAAGTACTCTACATTCCTCCTATAAACTTGTTCGATGTCAATAAATATACAGATCATTGAAGGAGTTATTTTATGTAGGTATTCTACACAAACACCAAACACACAAACTTATAGATGCTTTGTTTGTTTGAGTATTTTTTTTTTTCGATGATTAAACGAAAATATTTTCTACCTGAATACAAATCGATTTCGATTAATTGTTGACGTATCTGCTGCTGATTGAGAAAGTGTTGAGCCTTGCGTGTTCTTAATTGGATTGGAAATTGTTATCGAAGCGAGTTGTAATTACGATTTAATTTCACTTTATTTGTGGAGCGGTGTTGAGAGTCCTTAAGGATGTAATTATATGCATGTTTATGTGTGTGTGTGTGTGTGTGTGTGTCTGAGAGAGAGCGTGTATTTCGCGTCTAGGTGCCGAAGTCGTGTTAATTTATTGATACATTTTAAATAAAACGGTTTAAATATGTTTCGTTTCCTGCTTCTTATAAAGCAATAAAACGAGTTAACTGTTTAACTGGCCTTATTTTCAGGATGTCTGCTGTAATTTGAGCAGTATTCGTTTTATACGTGATTCCTGTTTCATTACATTTAAAAATGTGTTAAAAATGCTGTTTAAAATAGCAACAACGACGCAGAATCAATTAATTTGATACCACTGACTGCATTCCATGGAAGCGTCCTTTTCAGTGTTTTCATTCAGGCTTCACTGGTTCAGGTTTCATTATATGCTTATGTTTGCTGTCCCAGTAGGTTCTAGTTATAGGAATCGAGTTGTTGTTATTTGCCATTCGCTACATTTCAATGGAAACATCGACATGCTTTGTTGTTTTTGAAGTGTTTACGGCTTTAATTTAAGTACGCCATGTGATGCGTCCCTGATTATGATAGGTATTTATTTACTGACATAAGCACTCTTCTTTTTTTTTTTTTTTTTGAAGAACTCATACAACAGTTAACAAGTTTGTTTTTTTTTTTTAGGAAGTTTTTAAATGCTTCATTTGACACAATTTTATACAATTTCCGTTGCTGTTTTTTAAACTTTTGCAAAGTACAGTGAAACCTCTCTTGGGCGGACACTCACCGTCAGCCCATTTTTGTCCGCTTAATAGAGGTGTCCGCTTAATAGAGGGACTGAGCCTTATATCTTTAAATTTTGGTCGTGGAAAACCTGTCCGCTCAAGAGAAGTGTCCGCTTAAGAGAGGTGTCCGTTAGTAGAGGTTTCACTGTATTTCCAAATACAAATTTTATTAAATTTTGCTCAATCCATAATATTAACTTTGTAACTTCGTTTGTAACACCTATAATGAGGAGTGGCAGATACGGAACTCTTTATAACCGGAGTCGATTAAGCCAAATCCAATTAAAAGCATGCTCACATCCCATACAAAGTAACTTCATATATCATAATGGTAAAATCTCTTGGCGGCCCCGGTTATCGAGTAGGCAGCGTGCTAGATTGCCACCCCAGAGGTTGCGGGTTCGAATCCCAGCTAGACCATGGTCCTACGCCTTAGCCTTTCTACATTTCTTTCTTTATTTCAAATAGGATTCAGTACGTCTTAGCTCAGATCGTAACTATCTCTATGTTGATGTCCGCGTCTTTCATCAACAAACTCACAGATTTGATTTCAAGTCTGGACCAAGGTTAAAGGGGTATTTTTATTGCAAGAAGCTGGTCAAAATAGAGTGAGAGTATGTTTACATATGAGAGCTTTGGAAAAAAAGTTAGAGTAAGCTTTTTATCCGACAGAAACCGATTGTGTTTGAGTAGACAAAAAGCATACTCATGCAGGGCTCTAATATATATTTTAAACTTGGGGGTAATTCCCCCCCAAGAACTTTTAAATACTTTACTTTTTAATACTTTATTTGAAGTAAATAATTGTGCCCACAGCTTAAGGGTACTTTTATGTATACATTAAACCACTGCACAAATGCACTCGTTTTTTCCACAACAGTAGATCCAACAGTGCAGAGTTCAGAGCTTGACAGAACTCTGTTAGTCAAGCAGAGCGTATTCAAGTCATTGAATGATAACAAACGAACACTGCAGAGCACTCGTCAGCTTCAAATCAAACCATGTTCTCGGCTTGCTTTAACAGAACAATTACTAACAGCGAAAAATGCACCAATCACAACTAACACAACAGAACCTTGGCGAAGTAATTATTTCTACCAATGGCAAATAGAAATGTAATTTTTACGAATTCGATGTTTGGGCGAACACTAGGTCAAACTAGGTCGCTGAATCCGAAATCGTTGTCAGTATTTTAAAATTCTAAACTTTTTAACAAAAGGGTTGCCACCTTATAATGTATTTTTTACGAGTTTTAAACATTTCAAAACAGTTTTAGGGGGTCACTGTTTTCGAATCTGATGTCAGAATTTTAAAATTCAAGATGGCTGATAGGGTTGCCACCTAATTTTTTTCATTTTTACGAATTCGATGCTGGGGCGAACACTAGGTAAAAATGGGTCGCTGAATCCGAATCCGTTGTCAGAATTTCAAAATTATGAAATTTTTAACCCTTAAGGGTTGCCACCTAAAAATTTTAAAATTCTGACTTCAGATTCGAAATCAGCGACCCCCTAAAACTGTAGAATAGTGATTAAAAGTTTAAAAATGCATATTTTTAGGTGGCAACCCTATAGGGTTAAAAATTTCATAATTTTGAAATTCTGACAACGGATTCGGATTCAGCGACCCATTTTTACCTAGTGTTCGCCCCAGCATCGAATTCGTAAAAATGAAAAAAAATTAGGTGGCAACCCTATCAGCCATCTTGAATTTTAAAATTCTGACATCATATTCGAAATCAGCGACCCCCTAAAACTGTTAGATAATGTTTAAAACTCTTTAAAAAGCAACATATTATTAGGTGGCAACCCTATTGTTAAAATATCATACTTTTGAACATCTGACAACGGATTCGGATTCAGCGACCAATTTTTACCTAGTGTTCACCCCAGCACCGAATTTTTTTAACTACAAAAAATTTAGGTGGCAACCCTATCCACCATCTTTAATTTTAAAATTCTGAAATCAGATTCGAAATTAGCTACCCCCAAAAACGGCTAAACACGAAATCTACAGAACTCTAAACGGTCTTAGTACGCTTAAGTTTTTCCTACACTTCATTGAATTATTTGGATACTTGAATTATTTGGATATTGGAGCCACACCCATTTGTCAAATGCCCATCCCAGTACCCTACTTCCCATATTCTACTTTCTAGTAGAAGGATATACCAAGTAAGAACTCCATACATATTGAGTTTCATTGTTATACGGCATTTACTTCCAAAGCTATTCAAAGACAGCATAACTCCAAGCGTTCTGCTGTTGTGTACATAACAACATAACTTTCTAGTCAGTGCACGATTCTTTTACGAATCGTGCCTAACATTGCTTTGGTTTTAGTTTTTTCTTGTTCTGTTCAAGCGACGAGTGCTCTTTGTAGTGTTAGGCTTGATTTCATTGATGAGAGCAAAACATAGCAAAAGCTTGCACTACAAACGAGTGCTTTGAAACGCATTTCAAGCGCACTCGTGCAGAGGTTTAGTATACATAAGCGATTCTGAAGGCGTTTTTTGAAAGAATACTACAAACAAATGGTCAGAGATATTAATATAAAGTTTTTTTAATTGATTTCAACAATTCTTAAAGTAATTTTGTTTTGTGACGTCATTTGCGTGTATGTGACGTTTTTATGAAGCGATGCGATAAGAGTAGGATCATTTTGTTTGTAGAATATCATGATCTGTAGTCATCTGAAAAAAAACCTAGTCAACAAGTTGTATTGTTTCTATATGTGTACTTTCGGATTAATTGGGAGCATCTCAGGTTTTAATTACACTCAGGGAAAAAAATCGTAAAACCAAAGAAAATACACTTAGATTGTGTGCAAAGATAAAACATCCTTACGGGAAAGGCACAAAGATTGTTAAATTGCCATGAAAAATATACTTTATATCAAAAGACTTAAATTCTTGTGACAAAGATGTACGTCTTTGAAAAAGTCGATTTTTTTAATACTATCTTTGTATGTCCGCCTTTTTTTCTTTTACTCACCCCTTCTCCACTCTCCTTCCCACCCCCTCCCCCTTCCCCTTGACCCTTAACATTTACGATTTAATCTAGTGCTAATTACAACTTATACATATTAATACATCAATTGCCTTATAAAGTACATATTGCCCACAAGGTAACTGCGAACTATAAGCGTATGTATTTTTAAGAAAAATATGATTTTATAGAAAAAATTCTTTAAAGTTATAGACTTTGTCTTTGAAACAACGATGCTTAGCTTCAAGAAAACAAAGAAAATTTGCTGATTTTGCGTACTTTTTTCTTTGTGAACAAATTCTTGTTAACAAAGAATAAAATCGTTATAGTAAATAATTTATCTTTACGGCAAATATTTTTGGATTGATTTAGCTTCAAAGTCTTTTGTTTCAAAGATTCAGCAGTCATTGTGCAACGATCTTTTCTTTGTAGCAAAGATATTTTGGCTACAGTCTTTTAACAACTTTTTGACGTGACGAAGTTACGTTATACTGCTCTAGTTTCAAAAAAAGTTGAAAAATGAATTTTTTAAAAATTCATCTGCGTTTCATTGAATTGTTACTCGATGGGTATAAGAGCTATGATTAAAAAAATAGTATGACCGTAAAGGTTAATTCTTTGGCTATATTAAAACAACAAAAAAAAAAATTTAATACGGCATAGGGACGTAGTGGGAGCTGCGTAAGCAACGCAACTGAAAATTTGTTACATGGAATTATTACTCGCTGAGTATTAGCGCTAGGATTAAAAATACGATACGCCAACAAAGACCTACTGAAAGCCCTCACAACAAAATTAGACAAAAAATTTCTGACATTATGGGGACGCTGAGAGAGCCGCTCAAAGATCGATAACGCATCATTCATGCAGCGGCGTTGCATTGAATTTTTACTCAATGAGTATATAACCTACGATAAAAGTTTAAAAAGGAAAATAAAGTTTTTATACATGGCTTTACGACAAAAATAAACAAAAAATTTCGGCGTCGTCAGGTCGTGGATATAGCAGCTTATGTAACAGAAATGTAATATCGTTGCATGGAATTATTACTCACTCAGGAGGAGTGCTACAGTAAATTTTGTTTTACGACAGCAGGGATGTGTTATTACGCTTCACAACTAAATTACAAAAAAAATTCTGTTGTCATGATTTCAGGGATGCAATCACATAATGCAGTAAAAATGCTACAGCCATGAAAAAACGTTGCATGGATTTTTAACTCTGTGACTACTGGTGCAACGGTAAATTTTAAGGAACGAAAACAAAGGTGAGGTCTTCAGGCATATGACAAAAATAAAAAAAAAATTTTACGGCGTGTCAAAAACCCCCAGGGAACCGCCTAATGTGACGCATATACATCACTTTTGCTGGATTAATTGAAATTAGAGCACAACCAATGGGGAAGCAAAAAAAAAGCTAAACGAAAAGCACCAACTGCAAATCCAACAACAACTCCAACACCAATACCAACACCAACACCAACACCAACACCAACACCAACACCAACACCAACACCAACACCAACACCAACACCAACACCAACACCAACACCAACACCAACACCAACACCAACACCAACACCAACACCAACATTAACACCAACACCAACACCAACACCAACACCAACACCAACACCAACACCAACACCAACACCAACACCAACACCAACATCAACACCAACACCAACACAAACAGCAACAGCAACAGCAACACCAACACCAACACCAACACAAACACCAACACCAACACCAACACCAACACCAACACCAACACCAACACCAACACCAACACCAACACCAACACCAACACCAACACCAACACCAACACCAACACCAACACCAACACCAACACCAACACCAACACCAACACCAACACCAACACCAACACCAACACCAACACCAACACCAACACCAACATTAACATCAACATCAACATCAACATCAACATCAACATCAACATCAACATCAACATCAACATCAACATCAACATCAACACCAACATCAACATCAACATCAACATCAACATCAACATCAACATCAACACCAACACCAACACCAACACCAACATCAACATCAACATCAACATCAACATCAACATCAACATAACCATTAACATCAACATCAATATCAACATCAACATAACCATTAACATCATAATCAACATCAACATCAACATCAACATCAACATCAACATCAACATCCACATCAACATCAACATCAACATCAACATCAACATCAACATCAACATCAACATCAACATCAACATCAACATCAACATCAACATCAACATCAACATCAACATCAACATCAACATCAACATCAACATCAACATCAACATCAACATCAACATCAACATCAACATCAACACCAACATCAACACCAACACCAACACCAACACCAACACCAACACCAACACCAACACCAACACCAACACCAACATTAACATCAACATCAACATCAACATCAACATCAACACCAACACCAACACCAACACCAACATCAACATCAACATCAACATCAACATCAACATAACCATTAACATCAACATCAATATCAACATCAATATCAACATCAACATCAACATCAACATCAACATCAACATCAACATCAACATCAACATCAACATCAACATCAACATCAACATCAACATCAACATCAACATCAACATCAACATCAACATCAACATCAACATCAACATCAACATCAACATCAACATCAACATCAACATCAACATCAACATCAACATCAACATCAACATCAACATCAACATCAACATCAACATCAACATCAACATCAACATCAACATCAACATCAACATCAACATCAACATCAACATCAACATCAACATCAACATCATCATCAACATCAACATCAACATCAACATCAACATCAACATCAACATCAACATCAACATCAACATCAACATTAACATCAACATCAACATCAACATCAACATCAACATCAACATCAACATCAACATCAACATCAACATCAACATCAACATCAACATCAACATCAACATCAACATCAACATCAACATCAACATCAACATCAACATCAACATCAATATCAACATCAACATCAACATCAACATCAACATCAACATCAACATCAACATCAACATCAACATCAACATCAACATCAACATCAACATCAACATCAACATCAACATCAACATCAACATCAACATCAACATCAACCTCAACATCAACATCAACATCAACATCAACATCAACATCAACATCAACATCAACATCAACATCAACATCAACATCAACATCAACATCAACATCAACATCAACATCAACATCAACATCAACATCAACATCAACATCAACATCAACATCAACATCAACATCAACATCAACATCAACATCAACATCAACATCAACATCAACATCAACATCAACATCAACATCAACATCAACATCAACATGAACATCAACATCAACATCAACATTAACAACAACAGCAAGAAACTTCGTCACGTCAAAACCTACGGGTGCGTCCAGGGCACAGCCAACTCTTTTTTTCTTTGATTTTAAGGCGTTCAATTTTCTCAGTGTAGCATCTTGCAAAAACCAAACCTCTATAAGGATGCAGCAGAAAGTTCAATAATAACTTTAAGATCACTGCTTGATGATTTTTTATAAAAAAAAATTAAAAAAAAACAGATACAGTAGTTTCGACTATGTCGTAACACAAGACGTAGAATTATTCAATTCGATTTTGATGACATCCTTTTTAAAAAATATTTGGCAAAATATTTATTCCATACACCTAAGCATATGACCTTTAAAAGAGTGCCGGAGAGGGTTAATACGTAAGGCCGACCCCCATTACTTTTGCAAAAGGAACATTTTTGCCTTTGACACCTATTCCCTTCGACCACTCCTTAGGGGGGCTCCCATACAAATTTTATGGTTTTTGTTTATTTATTCCATACACCTGAGCATATGACCTTTAAAAGAGTGCCGGATAGGGTTAATATGTATCACCGACCCCCATTACTTATGCAAAAGGAACATTTTTGCTTTTGACACCTTTTACCTCCGACCACTCCTTAGGGGGCTCCCATACAAATTTTATGGTTTTTGTTTATTTATTCCATACACCTGAGCATATGACCTTTAAAAGAGTGCCGGATAGGGTTAATATGTATCACCGACCCCCATTACTTATGCAAAAGGAACATTTTTGCCTTTGACACCTTTTACCTCCGACCACTCCTTAGGGGGCTCCCATACAAATTTTATGGTTTTTGTTTATTTATTCCATACACCTGAGCATGTGACCTTTAAAAGAGTGCCGGATAGGGTTAATATGTATCACCGACCCCCATTACTTTTGCAAAAGGAACATTTTTGCCTTTGATTTTGGCTCCCATACTAATTTTATGGTTTTTGTTTATTTATTCCATACACCTGATCATATGACCTTTAAAAGAGTGCCGGATAGGGTTAATATGTATTACCGACCCCCATTACTTTTGTAAAAGGAACATTTTTGTCTTTGACACCTTTTCCCTCCAACCACTCCTTAGGGGGGCTCCCATAGAAATTTTATGGTTTTTGTGCCGAAAGGAATGTATCACCGACCCCCATTACTTTTGTAAAAGGAGCATTTTTTCCTTTTACACCTATTCCCTCCGACCACTCCTTAGGGGGGCTCCCATACAAATTTTATGGTTTTTGTTTATTTATTACATACACCTGAGCATATGACCTTTAAAAGAGTGCTGGATAGGGTTAATATGTATCACCGACCCCCATTACTTATGCAAAAGGAACATTTTTGCCTTTGACACCTTTTACCTCCGACCACTCCTTAGGGGGCTCCCATACGAATTTTATGGTTTTTGTTTATTTATTCCATACACCTGAGCATGTGACCTTTAAAAGAGTCCCGGAGAGAGTTAATATGTATGACCGACCCCCATTACTTATGCAAAAGGAACATTTTTGCCTTTGACACCTATTCCTTCCGAGCACTCCTTAGGGGGGCTCCCATACAAATTTTATAGTTTTGTCGATAAAACCGGAAACTGTCGATAAATAGGTAGCAAGTTTAAGCAAACAAAAACATCAAATGTTGGCTTTATATTTCATGTAATTGTGAAAAATTTATATAAGTTAGAGAGTTCTAACATGAATTTTTGTCGCATTGAGGATCAAGCAGACCAACAAGTGCTAACATCAACATTGTACGATCAGTACTTTAGGCCCACCAAAGGCTCAAAAAGTGATATAAATACCGACACCTGATCACTATCAACCACCCTACTTACCTCCGAGAATGACGTATTCTACGTCAAAAGTACAATTTGTCTATTTGGTAAAAAATAAAATTTTCTCAAATCGAAAAAGTGTGTCTATGAAAATTTACTCCCCCCCCCACAAGATTTTTTCCAGATCCGCCGCTGCCCGTGGGGGTATTTTAACTTCGGCCCAATCGAAGATCATTTCTTACTAGTGTATTTTTTTCAAATATTTATAGTGGGGCATAATTATAGTGTAATTTATGTCTTCTTGCTCAGAATATAACACTTCTGGAACAAATTTTGCTGTGAGACATCTCATACATAAAACATCCGAAAAAATTTCATGACATGAGCCAATTGATATGCCAACATCATTAACAACTTCCCTTATTGTGATTCTGTCATCATTCATTATCACTTATTTCACGTTTTCATCGGTTGTTGATGTGCTAGAACGACCCATGCGCACGACATCTTCAACGTCTTCACTGCACTCAGAAAAAACCCCTATCTTTTTGTGAAAAAAAAAATCTCTACTTTTGATAATAGCAATTTTCTCTTTTTCAAATAAAATTTCCTTCAATTAGAAAAAATTTTCACATATTCGAAGAAATATTTCTTCACTTGTCGGAAATAAAAATATTTCAAGTCTCTAATAATGATAAGTATTTTTCTCGCACTAAAAAATTCTCAGTTATAGATAAAAATTTCTAGAAAATTAAAAGTTTTCTCTATTGTAGATTACCAATTCACTATGCGAAATATTTTCTTCAATAAAAACAAATCCTTTCTCAAAAATAAAAGTCTTTGTCTCTAAAAAAGATTTATTTTTCTTATAGGTATCTTTCTCATGGAAGCTTTTTACCATTTTTAGGGAATTTTTGGTATCACATTTAGAGAAAAGCATTTTCTGGAGTAAACTCTTTACCATTTTTCTCTAAATATGATGCCTTTTTTATCATATTCCCAGAGACTTTTTCTGAGTGTGGCCATCTTGAAAACTCTTATATTACTCGCAGGGCCTCTCAGAGTCAATGAAGGACCCGGAGCACAAACTTTTTGGAGGACCCCCCCCACCCCTTTAAAAAGGGAATGATTGCATACATAAAAGTTTTTTAATATTATTTATTATTAAAAAGCAGTTCAATGCTAACTAATAAGAAACATAAGCATTAAGATATAGATAAAACATTATTTAAGTAAAGTCTTTCGAGTTTTTCGTTGTGTAAACACATCTATAACAACTAATAGATTTATTTAATAATTTATGTTCAGCATGGAAAGGCCATTTAAACGACTTTGTCCCATGGTAATAATTTTTGACCCTTTTAAGGACACTGAAAGGTGAGTGATACTGGCAAATTGAGAAAAATCCGTTTAAAAACTATATTTTCGTCGCATACTAGATTGAATTCAAATTTTCCTCTTGTTTTGTATGGCACTAAATGTATGCTAACTGGTAGCATTTTTATATTTATTAACCCTGTAGATATTATTTCATCTGAACATTTTTGTTTTATTTGTTTTGACGTAGAATACGTCATTCTCGAGGTAAATAGGGTGGTTGATAGTGATCAGGTGTCGGTTTTTATATCACTTTTTGAGCCTTTGGTGGGCCTAAAGTACTGATCGTACATGGTTGATGTTAGCACTTGTTGGTCTGCTTAATCCTCAATGGGACAAAAATTCATGTTAGAACTCTCTAACTTATATAAATTTTACAGAATTACATGAAATATAAAGCCAACATTTGATGTTTTTGTTTGCTTAAACTTGCTACCTATTTATCGACGGCTTCCGGTTTTATCGACAAAACCACAAAATTTGTATGGGAGCCCCCCTAAGGAGTCGTCAGAGGGAATAGGTGTCAAAGGCAAAAATTTTCCTTTTGCAAAAGTAATGGGGGTCGGTCAAACATATTAACCCTCTCCGGCACTCTCTTAAAGGTCATATGCTCAGGTGTATGGAATAAATAAACAAAACCCATAAAATTTGTATGGGAGCCCCCCTAAGGAGTGGTCGGAGGAAATAGGAGTTAAAGGCAAAAATGTTCCTTTTGCAAAAGTAACGGGGGTCAGTCATACATATTAACGCTTTCCGGCACAAAAACCATAAAGTTTGTATGGGAGCCCCCCTAAGGAGTGGTCGGAGGAAATAGGAGTTAAAGGCAAAAATTTTCCTTTTGCAAAAGTAATGGGGGTCAGTCATACATATTAACCCTCTCCGGCACTCTTTTAAAGGTCATATGCTCAGATGTATGAAATAAATATTTTGCTAAATATTTTTTAAAAAAGATGTCATCGAAAGCGAATTCAATAATTCTACGTCTTGTGTTACGACATAGTCGAAACTACAGTATCTTTTTTTTTTCTTACATGATATTCTGTATTTTGGGGCCCCTTTCATATTCGGGGTCCGGAGCTATACTAAAAAAATAAGGACTGGCTAATCCACACCAAACTGTGACCCGCTGCGGATGTAATGGAGTCTCCAATATCTCGTGCGGCTGCTCAGCGGACCAAATTCGAAGATTCTGTTTGTTTACGTACCCATTTCGTCAGAAATGAGCCTAGAACATAAATTGGCAACAAATCGCGACGAGTTTGCTTAACCCAACAGTTAGTCTCAATGTAAAATTTCAATATTTGGATACTCAGTCGTATATCTTTGAAGATAAAATTTCAATATTTACTGAATAAAAAAAATACAATATAAAATGGCGTTAATGCAGACGTCAGACAAAACTTTTTAGAAAAACTCCTGTAAATTAAATAACCCATTTACTTCGGAAAAACAAAATAATCAGGACTTAACAATATAACAACAATTATCCATTTGTTCGCTCTTTGGCAAAGTTCTTAGAAAATTCCGCATCTTAATTCTCACAAAAAGCTATTCTTATATTGCCAACTTTCATCTTTGAATATTAATCACTACGTTTGTTTGCGGGTGAGCAACACTGTTTTTATGCTTAAAAACAGCATGACCCTCTAATCTTACTGATTTTGGAATTAAAGCTATAAAAAGAATGAATAACAAACTTTTGCCTGCTGTTGTTCAAAACTCTCCATCAGTATTTTACACAAATTCAGCATCAATCTTTTCGATAGCCATAAATCGCACTCAATCATGATTTATCTTAACCACATTTTAAGAAACATAAAAGTATTTCAAATAAATGTTCCTTTAATCCGAGATAGAATATTTTCCCAGCGTTTGAGGGGAATTCGGCATTAAGCATTATTATCCTTGCTACGTCCCTTTGCGGTGCTTTAACCAAAGCCGCTTTGGTTGCCAAAATTATTTTCAATTTGCAGCCAATACTGTGTCATTTCGTAAATATGTTTTCAGTTAAATCCTTTTATAGCCATCTTAAGAGTTGGTTCTGTTTGCAGATAAACACTTCTTGTGGTTTTCCTAAACAAAGAAGTTATTGTTGTTGTTGAGATGGCATTTATTTTATTTTATTTCATTTTCGGCCATTTTAAGGGTTATGCGAGACTTACACGTGAATTTATTTTCACTTAAAAACTCTTTATGACCGAACCTATTTTGAGAGTGTTAACATTGGTTCAATGAATATTGAGGGACCTTTTTATTTTAAGTATTTATTTAGTGAATTTCTTTTGACACTAACTCTTATAATAAGTGTCGGATAAGAGTACATAAAATACTGAAAAGTATTTATTACTTAAAATATAAAAGCGTTAACTTGAAACACTCATCTATGTCAAGAAATAAAAAATCCTAAATAATCGTTTATTGGATGCGCTAGATTTATTTTCAAAAGGATAAAGAGATATTGTGGTTTTCTTCGATATTCATAAAAACAATTGTAGAATTGTTATTGAGGAAAAAAGTAGAATTTAAGCGCAGTAGCTTCATAAACGATAAAAAAAACAATTAAAATAAAAAAATTGAGTTTGAAAAAGTTGAATCGTTTGTACTGCCAACGAAATATTGATCCTTGACTCAACTTTTTTCATCTCTTATCGAAGAGCTTTTTAACACCTTACGGTAAATATTGTGTCCCAATATCAGACGCACATTACTTACACACATAAACTTTGAGTTTGAAGAATTCCATGTACGTAAAATAACTTGAAGATGCTCCAATTTAATTCCTTAACTCTGATGCGAGATTTTCAAGTCAAATGTGTTTCGTAGAAAAAACTTTAAAATATCTGCAAAGACACGTGCATTTCTTCTGCTGAAGCTGAGAAGTTCATTCAAAGGATGACTGATGAAATTCTTTCCACATTTCATGGTCATGACATGCTTGGTCGTGACAAGTTCTTGATGTGGAATGATGCATCAAGCTATTTACGTGGCACAGTGTAATTTTAGCGAACTTAACTAAAGAAAAATTCTAGATAATTGAGTGCATAAAACTCAGAGCAAGTTATCATCATTCTCAAAATATATGGAAATTCGAATTTATGGCATATGCTGGAGGTTGAAATTATATTCTTTATAAATTATTTATTAACATTATTCAAATTCAAATTCATTTATTTAATTTTATTAAGTACAGTAAGATTTTTTGTTATCTTTTAGCGTACAACAGTAAAGTATAAATCATCAACAGTTGACATTAAAAAACTTAAAGCTAAAATAGAATAAAAGATAAAGTATTAAGTATTATTATAAGCAACATATAAAAATCAACAAATTATATCAAACTCATCATATCATTAAAATCATAATATGAAAACCTTATAACAAAAAAAATCTAACTTACATACAATAATCTAGATATATAGCTAAGAAACGAAATTAGAAAGAAAAGGATTTCTCAAGAGTAAAGTGAGCTAGAAAAAGATTAAAATTATGAGTTAGAGAAGAATGAGTGAACAGAGAGTTTAAATATATTCGTACTGACGATATGCGGCAATGAATTCCAGAGTTTAATGGCGTTAATGAAAAACATTATTTTTGATTGTAAGCAAGTATTATTTGGAATTATCAAGTTGCTTGTTCTAGTCGATGCACTGAATCGTATTTTTTGAAACAGATATGATAGAGTTCTATGATGTACCAACTTATGCAAAAAGAGACAATTCCTAGCATTTAAGAAGTTAATTATACTGCAACCTAACATTTCCTTGCTCCTAACTGAAATATGATCATATCGTCTCAAACCATAAACATATCTCGTAGCATCATTAAACGCAACTTGAATTTTGTGAGCAGAATGATAATCAAGTTTACTATAAACTAATTCAGAATAAGTAATCAAAGGTACTATTAGTTGAATAACAAGTATTTTTTTATCTCGATAGGAACAAAAGAAGCAGACAGGCGTAGGCAGGGTAATGTATAGTATACTTTTTTAATTATATAATTAACATGATCAGAGGATGATAATTTTGAATTGATATAAAAACCAAGATTTTTAATCTTCTCAACTACTTGGAGACGATTTGCATTGAGATAAATAGGCGGAATTTCAAGGAGGTCGAGTTGATTTCTAAATATTGGCAGAATATAGGATTTGCTAGCATTTAGATAGAGATCATTACAATATGACCACCTAGCAATACCATATAAATCTTCATTAAGCCTACAACATAAGTCCGCAACCAGTCCAACGCGATTAGAAAAGTAGAGCTGAATATCATCAGCATAGGCATGCATTATCATTTCCTTACAAACGCTAAATATTTCATTAATAAAAACACTAAAGAGGAGGGGCCCAAGAATTGAACCCTGAGGAACACCAGACTTAATACTCTTATAGTTAGAAAATATATTGCCAACCTCAACCCTTTGCGTTCTTCCTGCAAGATAATTGGTTATTAATGAAAGAGCACTATTATCAAAACCAAAAAGTAGTTTAAGCTTCCGAACTAATAAATCATGGTTGACGCAATCAAAAGCTTTAGAGAAGTCCAAGAGACAGAGGATAGTAACATGTCCAGCATCATACGGAACTCGAATGTCATCCAGAAGTTTAAGCATTGCAGTGGTACAGCTGTGCCCAGATCTAAAACCGGATTGATATGGTGAGAGAAGGTTGAATTTTACTAAGTGTTTGTTTATTTGTTTAGCCATTATTGATTCACAAATCTTGGAGAGCGATGACAGGATACTAATGGGCCTATAGTATTTCATGGTAGTTGGATTAGAGTTTTTTGCAATTGGTATCACAGTCGCTATTTTCCATGAAATAGGGAAACATGAAGTAGTTAAACAATGATTTAGTATGTGTGTCAGTGGACTTATAATGTTTGGTAAAATAATTTTTATAAATCTAAGCGAAATTCCATCGTCGCCAATAGCATATGACTTCATTTTCATAATTGACAATAGCACATCATTTTCATTCACATTTGAAAATGAAAACTTATCCACATCACGAAACTGACGAAAACTACAATGAAAATTACAATTACCACTTGAAGGAATATCAAGGAAGAAGTTGTTAAGAACATTGGGATCAATCGTGCACTTTCGGTCATCTTTACTACAAACTCCAAGACTACGGGCATTCTTCCATAGTAATTTTGTTGGTAGTGAACAATTCAATTTTCGACGAAAAAAAAATTTGTTTAGAGTGCCTAATTACTGATACTGCTACATTACGTGCACGCTTATATTGCGCCAAGCTTACATCAGTACGAACCCTTTTCCAAATACAATAAAGCTTATTTCTTTTTCTAATAGCAGATTTAACAGACGTGGTGAACCATGGACAAGACTTATTGTCAACCGACACAGTGCGCATAGGCACACAGCTATCAAAAGCGTTAGAGATATAGGACACAAGAATATTTAACTTATCATCTACGGACGGGCGCAACCAGCAATCATTCCAACTGATTTGAGACACAAATTCATTTAATAAAGAATAATCAATAGATTTGTAGTCACGATACGAGAAGCATATTGGAGTAGAATCACAACGAGCATTATTATTTAACTAAGTTTTGTCACGTCAAAAAATTCGTTAAATTAGTTGTTGTACACACGAAGCAAGTATTTTAAAACGTCAAGCAAATAGGCTATCTGTTTACACTCAAGAGTAAATTTCTCAATTCAAGCATTATTTTCTAGAATTGAGCAAATTTAAAATACAGGGTGTTTGATGAATATTGCTACATTAAAAAACTCAAATTACTTTTTGTTTAATTCATGCAACTTATTTTTTATTTATTCATTTCAAAAATAAGATATTTTAATTAATTTAATTTAATTGGTTTTAAAAATACTTGAATTTAAATGGCTAGTTATTCATTACTGCTTACTTTACTGGGAGGCTTGCAGCAGGAATTGTCTCAATTATCGTTCGGATTGCTTTAAATCAGTGGTGTTCACACGCATACTAACTACTACAATTTTCGACTTTTGTGCTTGTGTTTGTAGCTCTCTTGCCCTCTGCACTGACAAATATTGTTGTGCAGATATTAACGCATTTCTGGCCGGTACCCGAAATACTGAAAATTTCTTTTTAGATGTGCTTTTTCACACCTTTTAAAGGTGTGACATTGGGGGGTCGAATAAGGTTTTTCAAGTGAAAAAATTAAAATTGGTTTTCCCGTTTAGTCGGAAAAATTTGTTGCGTATACGCAACATTGGCGGTTAAGCAGCATGAATTAAACAACATTTTATTTTTATACCCCCACGTTTACAAAACGTAAAAGGGATATTTTAATTTGTCACTCCGTTTGTAACGCCCATAAGGAGGCGTGGTAAGTATAGAAAAATATATATATTTTTTATCAGAATCACCGCCCGAGTCGATTTAGCCATGTCCGTCTGTCTGTCTGTGCTCACGATTGCAGCCGTACTTTTCAAGCTATCATTACGAAATTTGATATTTAAGCATTTATCTAAAAAATAAAGGTCAAGTCAAAAATGAGCCAAATCGGATGAAAACCGCGCTTAGCTCCCATACAAAGGGTCTTTATCAAAAACAATAGCGAATATTTTCTGTTAAAGCTATAACGAAAATGTTTTTACAAATAAAGATTTTATTGATTGCTTATGACTTTGAATATACTTTGGTTCGGCCGTGGGGGTATTTTAATTTGGGACCAGTCGAAGATAATTTCTTACTTGTTTTTGTTTTTTGCTTATCTTACTTTGAAAATTGTAGAAAAAATTTCATCCATATTTATTATTTTTATCCATATGTAATAACATTTTGTTATCTGTTTATTCATATTTTTGTGAAATTTTTCAAAACACTTTTGTGGGTGGAGGGATACAGTACATTTGAAGCATCGAAAAATGGAATTACTTTTGTACACCTTGCAATGCATTCTCTTTTTGTTTTTGTCTTCATTGACAATATAATGCTGCTGATTGAAATTAGGTAGGTTGGGATCCAGGTCTTTATGTCAGAAACTTAATCGGAATCAGATTTGTTATTAGGCTGTTGAGTGAACATTAGATGGCGGGCAATTTCCGCTTTAAAATTCAATTGTGATAAATGTTTTCAATTTTTTATTTTGCACACCATGACGTGTATTTTCCAGGTATTTACAACCGCGCTGTTAATAGTATTCGTCCAAAGTGGCCACCACCACATCTTCCCTCGAACCACAACTCTATAGCTAGTAGCTCCATTATCGTGGGGATCGACGCCGTCCATATATTTATTATATTCAGCCATAATAAGTGAGTGAGTTTGCTGAGAGCGGACGTGTTTTTAGCTTGCTCCAAAAAAAGCTTTATTCAAGAGACAAACAAATTTTTTTAATATATAAAACAAAACATTTCAAAGTGAACTAAATTACTGGATATTTGCGAATTAATAGATAATGTAATCTAGATAGATTGATGAATTTTTAATATGAATCTCGATTGTAAAAAATGCAATAAGTCAATGCGAAATGGTGGTTCATTTCCATGTAGTGGTTCATGTGGGAGATTGTTCCATCCCAAATGTATTGGTACAGACTACCTTATCAAAATTTTGGAGGCAAACGAGCTTGTGTGTGTTTTATGTGAAGAATGTAAAAATGCACTCAAATCGTTTAACGAGAGCATGTGTGGAGTAAAAGAAAGTGTAAAAGAGATGGCTATACAATTAAAAGATCAAAGTGTTAAAATTAATGAAATTAAGGAAGCATTAAAACATACAGACGCAAATTTTAAAAATAAAAATGAGCCTAGCGTTGGAAAAGAGTACAAACCAACTTATGCAGAAAAATTAAAAGAATTAAATAAGCCAGAACCAAAAATAATTTTAAAACCAAAAAAAGTGCAAGATGCGTTAATAACAAGAAATGAGATGATGGAAAAGATAAGTCCCGACGGAATCCAAGTTTCAAATGTAAAAACACAAAGAAACGGAGCAGTAGTGGTAGCATGTGATGACAATGAATCGGTATTGAAACTTAAAAACAGTATAGAGAGAGAAATGAGTGAAAAATATGAAGTGCAATTGCCTAGAGAAAGAAATTTTAGACTCAAAATATTAGGGTTACCAAAAAAAATTAATGGCGATGATTTGATAAGTCAAATAAAAGATAAAAACAGCTTTTTGCAAAATGAGGATATTTCGTTCAAAGTAATATATGAAAATAAACTTAGAAATAACATAGTTAAATTCAACGCGATTTTTGAAGTCCAGGTGGACGCATATAAAAAAATATTGGAGTTAGGAGCATTAAGAGTTGGATGGGGCAAATACAAAGTGCTTGAATCATTCTTTGTTAGGAGATGCTACAATTGCTTGGGATATAACCATAAGTCTACGGAATGCAGTCGTAACAAAGCATGCTCACATTGCGCTGGGCAACACAAGTCAAATGAGTGTGATAAGAATAATATAAGTCCTAAATGCATAAACTGTTCCACAGCAAATCAAAAGTACAATTTAAATTTAAGAGAAAATCACAATGCCTTCGATCATACCTGCGAGCTTTTTCAAAGAAAAGTCAATATTGAAAGACAAAAATTAGGCATTATGGACATTTTTGTCTTCTTATTTCTATCATATCGTTGAGCCATTGCTACTGGCTCGAGAGAAACGTGATTGGTAGCAATGGTAACTTCCACATTGTCCTGCCACCGAGCAACTTATATTTTATTCGTTTCATCGAACATGCGTCGAACATGTAGTTTTTCAAACTGTTTCCACCTTTTAAATTGGAATTCGCAACACACATGCGATTTTTTCGGATTGTCTCCGTCTCACGAAAACGTCGCTCAGTTAATGAACACATCAGATAGTAAGATGCAAAGAACTTATCAAAATGAACTGAATAGTGCTCAGGATTCTCATAATCCTCATTCTCATTCTTCACAGTGAATTCAATATTACCGATGTTCCAAGACCAATATCCTTGTTATGCGCTACAGAAGCACCTCTATATTGCATCAAATAAAACAGATAGCCATCCTAAGAACACAAGCACCAATATTTGAACCAGAGTCTGATAGGCTTTCCGCGGATTAACATTTTACATGAATGCCTTCTAAAATATGGGATTATTTGATTGTCGATGCTTGAATAAGTTGCAAATAAACCCCATTGCATATATCTCTCATTTAGCGTTGTCAAAAGGAGCATAGCTTTTGTAAATCGATCAGCCGTATCAATGTTGTCGTTTTCTGTCACATTAAAATATTTTTTTAATGTCACGGAATCTGTCGCGACGTAACGACATCCTAACTATTTTCACACCAAATTCCGGTTGGACAGACCAATACAGATCCCATCATGGAACTATATTCCGGAAGTCATAATTGTATCATATTATGAACAACCTAACTCGCAAACACAAATAAATTAAAAGTTTGAAAAAAAAACTATATCGTCGTTCATAAATTATTGTGTTCTATATCACAAAATTGAAAAAATTGAGATAAGACTGATATATAGGCAAATTTTTCGAGATCTATCGATCTGTGTCATCAGTTTGCTTTTATCTTTTATAGTTTTCGAAATATGAGACATCGACTTTGTGCTATACAACACTGTTGTGACAAGCTTCGTAACCTATTGTGTTCTATATGCAAAAAATCGTGCATATAGAACAAAAACGAAGCAAAAATACTAAGTAAAAAAATATTTTTTTATTTTGTTCTATATTCAAGTCTAAATAAAGTTATTAAAGTTATTATTTGGAGGTCTTTGTATTTTGGTTTTTTTTTTTTTGTTTTTTTTCTGGTTTTTTTTTAGCTTCACATTGCACTTGGCAAATGAAATGAAACGAAAAAGAAAAAATCACGCTTTAGATTGCAGTTGGTAAATAAAATGAAACAAAAAAGAAAAGAAAACACCATCATAAATAACATAAGGTTAGAAGTTACATTTTACAACAACGTTTAAAAAAATCTTAATACTAAGAATAATAATGGATAAGCAATAGATAAGAAGATATCATCGGAGAAAGTAAACGATGTGAAAAGTTTATGCAACTTTTTATCACTTGATGCATTGGCATACTACAATAGGGGTATTCACGGGTTGATGCGAATTGCAAGAATGCGAAAATGCAACATACTTTTCGCACTAACGCGTGAACATCAATATTGTAACTTTACGATAGCTGAAAGAAATATATTGCCACCTTATTTCAAAATTACAAAAACTTATTTAAATCAACGTACAAACTTAGCCTTTTTAAAGTTTTACCCAGATGGCAACTATGCTTGAAAACACCCATAACATGAATTAGCTGTTTCGCATCACTGTTTGTGCGCTTTCGCAATAGGTTTGAGCAGTGCGTAATTCAAGAAGAGTTGCAAAATTGCTTCTAATGTGTTTGTTGTTGCAATGAAGCAAAAATTCGCAATCTTGCATTTTCGCATCGTCGCAACTGTGTTTCGCATCAACCCGTGAATACCCCTAATAATTTGTTTAATACAATTTAAAATATAGGTACAACTTTTTGTCTTCGTTTTTTAACAAACTTGCTTCAATTAAAAAATCTCCGTAAATCAAGCATGAACTTCGTGGAATCGAAGTCAAATGAATTTGGTTAGTTTTTTACTTGATTTTGTAGTCGAAACTTACCTTTTAAGAAATTAACAGGTATTGATTTAAGTGGACTCATAAGAACATATGTATAAGATTAAGTTTAAAATAAAGTTAATATTATAATTTATGAAATAAAGTTTTTGTTGAGTGAAATCACATTGCTTTTCATTTCTCCAATACATATTACATTTTGTTCTATATGCTATAAAACAAGAAGAGTTTCGTAAATAAGTGCATATAGAACAAATTATTTTTTTTTAACCCATCTTACTCTAAAAAACGCTTCCAAAGATGAAAATTTTTTTTGACAGAAAAAACCACAAACTCTTGAACTTTCCTTGGAAAGAAAATCGCGGCAGATTTTTCGGTTCAGTTTTTTACTAAACTTTAAACTTGTTTTACCAAAAAAACATTTTTGTCATATAGAACACAATAATTTGCGAACGACGATATGTCAGTTAACGGCCAATGTTGCGTATACGCAACGCCATCACGTAAGTGGCCACCAAGATAGGTAAGGTATACATTTTCGGCATTCTAATTTTCAGATAGTTAATTACTTGGATCAAACAAATTCTTCTCTTTATAAGAAAAAGAAAAATAAAAGCATTCTAGTATTGAGCACATTGTTTAGTTGGATGAAGCAAATTCTTCCCAATTCAAGGAAAATACATTTCTAAAAACAAGCAAATTATACTTGTTTTCAGTAAATTGTTTATTTGAATCAGGCAAATTTTGTTCACTTCAAGCAAATATTAGACTGGAACTTGGACTAAATATTCTTGAATGTATAGCAAATGTTTCTTGAATTAAACAATTTGTTCTTAATATCATGTACAGAGTGGCTGATGAAAAGTGATACAAAGAAAAATGTAGCAATTTTTTTTCCGTGTAATTAATCTGTTCCATTTTTTTTTTCTTTTGTAGAGTGATCTTTAATTTTAACAAAAATGGAAAATTGGGACAGTCAGACCAGAATTTGGATTGTGCGCGGCTTTCATGCATTGGAATCCGTAGTTTTCGTCCAAAGAGAATATAGCCGAACGTTTGGTGGCACTTCTCCTAGCAGATGGACCATTATGACTCATAATTTATTAAGCTCGTGAATAATTTTGCCGAACGTGGAACAATCGCAAGAAAGCCTTATAATCGAGAACCATCAGTTCGGACACCAGGAAACTATCGCTGCTGTTGGTGCTGCCATACAAGCGAATGCTAGTGTTCCGGCAAGGAGTTTATCTGTTGAAATGGGTATCAGCAGACAATGGGTATCAGAAGTAAACTGAATGCAGCAGACTTGCAGATTCTCTTGGAATTTTGCGAGTGGGTCATTCAAATGGCGGAAGAGGACGAAAACATGTTGAACTGCATTTTTATATCTGACGAGGCCCATTTTGATTTAAACGGCAATGTTAATAAACAGAATTGTCGAATATGGAGCTATGCGAATGGACAGAATTGTCGAATATGCTTCTAACCCACAGGTACTGCATGAGACGCAATTGCATCCACTTCGCGTTACAGTGTGGTGTGCAGTTTCATCAAGGTTCATTGTCGGAACTTACATCTTCGAAGAAAACGGTCAATGGAGACCGTTACTAAAAGATGCTGAAAGAGTTTCTCTTTCCAGAACTAAGCCGAAAAAGAATCCTATTCAACTCTGTATGGTTTCAACAAAATGGTGTAACTTTCCATTTAGCCAGGCCTGTTATGACAGAATTGCAGCGAAAATTATCCAATAAGCTAATTTCCAGAAACTCCACATTCCGTTGGCCCCCAAGATCTCCTGACCTTACTGCGCCTGACTTTTTCTTGTGGGGTTATTGCAAACAAGAAGTTTTCAAAACAAAACCAAATTTAAATGATTTAAAGAAGTGGTGTTCACACGCATACTATTACAATTTTCGATTTTTGTGCTTGCGTTTGTAGCTCTATTGTTCTATGCACTGACAAAAATTGTAGTGCATGTATTTAGTAAGAATTGTGTTGTAATTATCATTGTCATCATCATTATCTTTATCAGTATCATTATCATTATCACTGTCCTTATCACTGACACTATCATTATCATTAGTATTATTATTATTCTGCAAATAACGCCTTTTCATATGCCTCTAACATTTCATGCAGTGCAATTCAACTGATTTAAAACAGTGATGTTCACGTAGTACCACGCGTGGTGAGACTCGAAATCAGTGTTGCCAGCAAACTGTGATTCAAAATCGTCATTTTCAGATTTAAAATACGTCATTTCAATAAAAAAAAAACGTCAGTTAAATATTGGAGCTGAAATAAGTGCTCCATTTATTTTATTTGGCTACAAGCTGCATGCTCGTTGAGTACATTAAAAAATATATCGCCGTTAACAAACACTTGCGATGACAATAAAGTCGTTAACATTGGCTACGTTCAGCAGTTACAACTGTTGTGCAACTGTTGAGTGTTTGCTTGCTGACACCGAAAATAAATGTAAATATCCTTTACATACACTTATGAAGTAAGTCTTAAAATATTTTGCCCGAAATTCTTTACCATTACTTCTAATAGCGTAGTTTTGCCCATAGCTGATATAAGGACATTTCACTGTGCGTGGCAAATTGTATGACAGATGCCTTGAGCATACCTTATAAAAAATGTCAGCATAGTAATTCATAAGAATTTACTACGAGCCAGACTCAAAGTAAGAATATAATAATAAAACATACAAAAAACAACTATCTGAGAAATTTGCATATTACACACATCTTCATCATTTAACAGTTGTATATCATATTAATGCCTTTTTGCGGTAGTCAACCATTCAATGTAACTGAGAAGTTGACGTCATTTGAAAAATATAACTTCATAATTAATAATCTTATCAGTACTAAACCATATTCTCTTCACATTAAACCACAACTAATGAAACTTTTGCAAATCTTTTAAGAAACTTATAACTACTGTTGAACTTTTGTCTGAATTAAAGTTGAGTGAAGACGTAAACTTCGTGACACATAAGTGACAACTTTATGGTTAAAGGGAGAAAATTAGTCAAGCATTTAAAATTTTCACGGTATATACATATATCAGTCAGTCAGTGAAATGTTACAAAAACATAAACATTATATCATCTCAACCATAAAAATTAAAATAAAAGAATGTATCATAATCTAAGTGTTATAAAAAAGAAATTGTAATTTTTGTATCTTCACAATAAAATATTTCATAAACCTTTAAGATAAGGACTTTTAAAACATCTTTTGTTGTTGGCGTATCTAAGCATTTGTTGCAATTTTTTTTGTTTTATTTTTAATGAGTTTAAACTCAAAGAATGGGTACGCAGCTTTTCGAAGGCAAAGTTTTGAGAAGGTTCTAAAGCACTTTCTAATACAGGCAAAATTTAATATATGTATTTGTTTTAGCTGATGAGATAGGTGGGTAACATGAAAATACCGCAGGAGTGGGATATAGAGTGAAATGGAAAGAGGAAAATGGAATGAGATTAAAAATCAATTTAATCTTTAGACTAAAGAGTTCTACTTCATGAAGAGGGAAAGACTAATGGATGATCGAGAAGTTAAACAAAAAAAAAATGAAGTCAGAACATGATAACTTACATTGAAGTCAGAACATGATCAGAACATGATCAGCCCAATCATGATACTTTTCTATCGGGTAAATTATAAATCTTCTCGCATTCCGCTTTTACAAACGTTTTCAAACATTAATTTTTGGGAAGAGTAGGCATTATAAAAACTTGGGAGATTGGAATTTTTTTATACAGCTACCTTCGGTAGAAAATTGAACCAGACTGTGCGAATAATACTATGTTCAGACTGGGTGCTAAATTCGCATTTAGAGCTTAAGGGGAGCAACGCAGCCAGAGGCCGAAAAAAAAGGTCATGTTTGTGAATTTTTTTAAGGAAACCTATGGGATATTTTTGAATGAGGGTTTTTATACCTAAAAATATACACATTCAAGAGTATTTTTAGTTTTTTTTTATTAAAAAAAATTTAATATTAAGGTCGATACAGCAGTTTTTGTAGAGCGCTCTGAAAAAAAGGTGAAATGCGGTGACCAAGATTGCTCCTCCTTAATTCATCTGAAACAAAAAAATGAAATATATTATTAAAGTAGATACTTAAAACTCGTACTTGTCATAGCCGTTTTTGAAAATATTGATTTTTCACAAAATGGCGGACTTTCAAACGTAAAAAAACGATTTTCGACCAAAAATTCGTCATAGTTTTGCCTATAAAAAATGAACGAAGCTAAAAAAAAAAAAAATCCTATGACAAGTACGAGATTATTATGTGTACAATAAGCCTGCAAAAAAATCAAAACGATCGCTTCACTGAGCTTTGAGAAATCTTGGTCACCGACTTTGAAAACATGGTTTCGAGAAAAACGCGTTTGAAAATAAGCGCCAGCACTGCGCGCTCTAGAAGGTGGTTCACTCAGTAGGCTATAACTTTGTTATTTTTTGAGATATTAACTTGAAATTTTCACCAAATATTCTTGAAACTTAAGGCTTTAAGAAAATGCAAAAAAAATTTTTGAAAAAAAAAAAAATTCTGACTGCGTATCTCCCCTTAATTCGCATTTATTTCCTTAATGCTTCTCTAAATGCGAATTTACCCATATAAGATTCTGTCAAGTAAATTCACATAAATTCTACTTCAAATGAGCATTTAGCAGTTTGCGACCCTGTTTCGAAGTTCGAATACATTTTACTCGTTTGTTTTGACAGTACTCGTTATTAAATTCAATCAGCTGTTCACCATGATTGATAAACTTGAACAGTTTTTGTTTTTTGTTTTCTTAATTTTATTAATTAAGTACACAAAAAAAGTCTTCAAAAATAAATAAGAAGATTCCGTTGGTGAAAACCGTTTTCAAAGGCTGAAAACAACAAATTATAGAAGACGTGCGCCGCTGCGTGGGAAAACATCCTCCCATCCTTGTCTTTCAGGTGCAAAATATGCACAATAATCTGCTGAATGATCTACGACAAGAATGGAAAGCAAACTCAAGATTTCTCTTTGGTAAAAATCATACCATGCAAATAGTTTCGGGACGTAACAAAGCTGAAGAAGTTGAAACAGGTTTGCACAAGCTTTCCAACAGACTTCGCGACAGGATGGACTGCTACTGAAACGCCAAAGCAAGAGGTGACTGGACAAAATATTACTGAGCGGTAGAATATGCTCGCAGTGTTTTTGTAGCCACAGAAACAGTGGTATTAAAAGCAGGTCCACCCGAAGATTTTGCACACTCACTGGAGCCACATTTCCTTTCACAGTGTATGCCTACCAAATTGCAAAGGGATTTCTAGCGTTCTATAGTGACTACACCGTGTGCGAAGAAGGAAAAGTATTGACACCTGCGCAGGCTCGCATACTCAAGCTAATTGCAAATCATATAAAAAAAAATCGTTTGGGTTAATTGTGAGTTTTATTTAATTTGTCAATGATACATTTGTTTAATTATTAATAAAGTTGTTTATAAATATATTCAAACAAAAATAATAAATGTTTACAATTTTCCGAAAACTCTCTGGTTCGTTCCTGCAATCATATTTTTGTTACAATGTCAGCATTTTCAGATCATAGAAATAATATTAAGAAATCTGTCAATTTTAATGCGAATTAAGGGCTTCTACATAGTTTGAACACTTGACATTTGTAAGAATTTTCGAACTTCTAAATGCGCATTTAAAACTCAGTCTGAACATAATATAAAACAACAACAGTTGTCATAAGCCTTATGATTTTTTAATTTGACATGACGAAGTTACGTTTTACTCCACAGGTTTCCAAAAACCGCATAAATACATTTTTCAAAATTCACAGGCGTTGAATTGTTATTCGCTGAGTATAAGAGCTATGATTAAAAAAATAGTACGACTCTAAAGGTTGATTTTTTGACTTTATTATAAAAATAAAACAAAAATTAAAAACGTCAACGAGACGCGGAAGGGGCTGCTTAAGCAATGCAACTGAAAATTTATTACATGGAACTATTAATCGCTGAGTATTAATCTTTGATTAAATATGATACACCAAAAGAGACCTTTTCTAAGGCCTCACAACAAAATTAGACAAAAAAAAACAGCTGGCTGTGTCGTGGAGACACTCGTAGGTTTTGGGTTGACGATGTTTCTTTATACTCTTATTTCATGTCCAAACCCGTATTTTAATCCATGACTTAATTCTTGACTCCAATATACAGCATCCCTTTCCTAGTTTGGAAAGGTGTGTCTTAATTTTTGTCCTAATCCATATCCTAATTCATGTTATACTCCTTTTCCACTTTCATAGTCCGGTTTCACTGCGTTATTTTGTTGTTTGTGAGCAGTGTTGGTTGCCACAAAATAAACTGTTTGTTGTTGTTGTTGGTGTTGGTGTTGGTGATGTTGTTGTTTTTGTTGTTGTAAACAAAAACACACAGACCCATAAAATGAGAAGTTAGGGGGTTAAAATGTTCCACAAAAATATTCCTCGTAGTATTTCACATAAATCCTTAGAACACATCCTATACCCAAAATGTAAGGATAACATGATTTCCTATTAGGGAAAATTAAATCCCCCCTAAAACAAGACTCATACGTTTACTTTCAAAACGCCGATACACGTATATTGTTTTTTTGTGTTCTCTACCAGAATCCATTGTCGGAACCTTGTTATTTTGGAAAAAAAATTGATTTTGTTGTTCAGTGTTATCAAAGCTTATGTGTAAAATATCAAGACAATTGTCTGTGTTACAATTTTCACAACGACACTTTGTATGGGAAGTTGACATGGTTTTCTTTTGATTTCGGTAAATAACGAACTAAAGTGTTTATTTGAAATTAAAGCTTTAGTGCAAAATTTCAATTTCTTAGTTAGTTTTTGTGAAACTAGGAGCCTTAAATTGTGAACTTAGTGCCCTGCTTATAAACATCTGGCAGACGAACAACACCAGGTGCTCCTCCACACCCAGCTCCATCAGCGCCAGGGTGAAACAAGTAGAGCCTCAGTAGTGGCATCCCGCAAGGAGAGGATTTTCTCTCGATTTTTATGGTTCGTGACGATGAACCAATTGTTGCAAAACATGGAGTGGAGTGGTCATCAGGTGATGGTATACGCAGATGACGTTACAATCATTGTAAAAAAAAAGGTTTTCATCGACACTGTGCAACCACACGTATTATGGTCGCTTTCTGACTGGGCAATATTCCACAGGCTTAGTATGAAAGACGGAATTTGCCCTCTTTATATGGAAGCATAAAACGCCATCAAAGACAGAGCTGGTCCTCTTTATAAGGAAGCATACAATACCTATCCTGAAACCGCCAAAACATAACAATATAAGGCTAAAATTTAGCAACAGCGCAAGATACCTGTGGGGAATTCTTCTTCAAGAAACTTCTCTGAAATGAGAATACGGCGCTATTCGCATACAAAAAACCAGTATGTAAATAATGGCACTTTTTTGCCAGTAGTTCATTGAATTAATACGGTAATCGTTCACCAAATATTCCTCTGTAGATCAATAATCTGGTGGCCTTTTACGTGTAAATGTTCAAATCTAAACAAACTCCACAAAAGGCAGAGAAGTGCATTAACGGATTTCTTCACTCTATCCCAACGGATGTTATCCTCCTTTACATCGTATAGACCTGATTACCAAGAAAGCCGCAACCATCACAGCATTGAGGCTAAAGGAATCTGGATACTGGTCCGGTACTAACATTGGACATATTGAAATACCGATCTCGGCTGGCATATCCTCAAATGCCGATTACTGCATATCAGAACTTCATGCCAGGAATGGAATTACAAATCCCATTACATTCACAAGAGAAGTGAAATTGTGAAAACTGATCATTTTTATATTTGAATCTGATTTAGAAATGAAAGTTTTTCGATATCTTTATATAAATAGGCGTAGTCGAAACAGTTAAGAACCATTTTCTCCCGTGTTTCTCATCCGATTTTTATAATTTTGTTTTTTTTTGACGTAGAATATGTCATTCTCGGAGGTAAGTAGGGTGGTTGATAGTGATCAGGTGTCGGTATTTATATAACTTTTTGAGCCTTTGGTGGGCCTAAAGTACTGATCGTACAATGTTGATGTTAGCACTTGTTGGTCTGCTTGATCCTCAATGCGACAAAAATTCATGTTAGAACTCTCTAACTTATATAAATTTTTCACAATTACATGAAATATAAAGCCAACATTTCATGTTTTTGTTTGCTTAAACTTGCTACCTATTTATCGACAGTTTCCGGTTTTATCGACAAAACCATAAAATTTGTATAGGAGCCCCCTAAAGAGTGGTCGGAGGGAATAGGTGTCAAAGGCAAAAATGTTCCTTTTGCAAAAGTAATGGGGGTCGGTGACACATATTAACCCTCTCCGGCACTCTTTTAAAGGTCATATGCTCAGGTGTATGGAATAAATAAACAAAAACCATAAAATTTGTATGGGAGCCCCCCTAAGGAGTGGTCGGAGGGAATAGGTGTGAAAGGAAAAAATGCTCCTTTTGCAAAAGTAATGGGGGTCATTCATACATATTAACCCTTTCCGGCACAAAAACCATAAAATTTGTGTGGGAGCCCCCCTAAGGAGTGGTCGGAGAGAATAGGTGTCAAAGGAAAAAATGTTCCTTTTGCAAAAATAATGGAGGTAATACATATTAACCCTTTCCGGCACTCTCTTAAAGGTCATATGCTCAGGTGTATGGAATAAATATACAAAAGCCATAATATTTGTAAGGAAGCCGTTTAAGGAGGAGTAGTCGGAGGGAATAGTTGTCAAAGGCAAAAATGTTCCTTTTGCGAAAGTAATGGGGGTCGGTGATACATATTAACCCTCTTCGGCACTCTTTTAAAGGTCATATGCTCAGGTGTATGAAATAAATATTTTGCTAAATAGTTTTTAAAAAAGATGTCATCAAAAGCGAATTGACTAATTCTGCGTCTTGTGTTACGACATAGTCGAAACTACTGTATCTTTTTTTATTAATTAGAGTATGGAGAAGGAGTGAACATATTTATCGGCCACAGAACGTACACACCAAGAAATTTCCATATTAACGATCCGCAAGCTTACCACTTGACGCCAAAATAGACTCTTTTCTTTATATTCAGTTTGCGAATTTATTAGGAAAGTAAAAGTAATTCCAAATTTTTATGGATAAGCGTATGTTTTTGCATATGTGGCGTCCGTGGCGTAGTTGGTTAAAGTGCGTGGCCTCTATGTCACCTAACTTAGAGACCCAGGTTCGAACCCCAGCAGCGACAGAAAATTATTTGAATTAAAATAATTTTTCTGTACGGCCGCCACCTCTCTGCAGACAATGGCAAGCCTCAGAGAGTAATCAAAAATGCCATGTAAAGCTTCTTGAGAATAAGAACAATTCCGTTTATCGCCGTTCGGAGTCGGCGTTAAGCCTGTAGGTCCATTTCTCGGTCAATTGTGTACAATCTTAATAACACGCACAACACAATTGATCATAAGTAGCTAGGTCAAAGTCCTTTCAAGGGCTGAAATGGCCAGTTATTTATTTTTTTTTTTTTATATGTTTTTGCACATTTGTTTATCGAATTTTTTTTTCAATGCAATTAGAATTTCAAATTTGATTTGAATAAAATGCATTGTGAAGTCAAATTCTTCTGTAAAATTTTTTGTTACCAATCCAGGAGACTATGAAATCTAAACATAAACAACAGTTCAAGACGAATGCATCTAATTTTTTTTTCAATACGAATATTATCTTTACGAAATAAATCAAACTAATCCTTGATTCATTTCTATAAGAATTTATTTTAATTTAATTCATTCTATACCCCTAAAGTATTTTTAATTTAATGTTCTTTACCATTGCCTTACGTTTTTCAATTAAAATAAAATTAAAAAAAAAACAAAACAAAAATCGATTTCAAATGGTCTAATTTCGACCATAGGCGATACTAGTTTATAATTAATAAATTTTAAAATATTTTTTGAAAAGAAAATTTGAAATCGGGTAAATAATTGCGATAATAATTTATGGCGTTATTGTCTTTATTTTTCCAATGCTTAATGGACACAGGGCCTTTAACGCCTCTTTACAATTCTCTATTACATTAGAGCGGGCATGACCGTTTAAATACTGATGACATCCACCTTACACAGTAAGTGGATGTTGGAGAAGGTTTGATGCTTATGACGCACAACAAAGATGAGAAAAAAAGAAATTGCTGTGAATGCCAAGAAGACAGCTTTTATTAAACATTAAAAAAATTCCAAAATTGTTCATTAAATTAGATGAAATTTGCACCGCACTCTTCCAAAACAGCAGTAAAAATAAGATTAATAACATTCTATTTAGATATTTTTTATATTTTATAACGTCCCTTCAACCGGAGGTGAATTTCAATTTATTTTTTCCATTTTGTCTCACAAGAAGGATTAATGAGAGATAATGTGCAAACATTTTGCATAGCCAGCAGCATTTCAGTGCAATGAAAAATTCGCCTGCTTCTAATCCCATTCCACCCCATCGTATCGCATGAATGAAGAACCTTGCGTAATGTGGTTGGGAAGAAAAAAAAAATCACGCTAAATGTTTTAAACAGCTTTAAATCAGTTAACGTGAAATGAAAAACTGTAGAGTTTCCTAGAAAATGGATGCTCATCAATTTCGCTCGCATTATGTGACGAAAGAAAACAAAAGAAAAAGCTTTGGTTAAAAGGACAGCTAAAAATAGGAGACTGATTTATGCAGAGTTTATGCACTTTTCAAACTTAATTTACAGCAAGGTTAATAATGATGTCCACCCTTGGACTAATAAAGAATATTAATGAGACAGGTTGATGGAAAATCCACGATAAGATTCATGTTCTTATAGAAAAAAGAGGAAAAATCAGCTCAACGCTTTACTTTTCTATGTATAGCGAGGAACTTGGAATATTTATATTTTACTAAAAACTACTGAAAGCTTAAAGCGGATAGAATTTTCGAGAAGAACTAAGCTCCGTCAAAAAAATCTGGAACGAAATTAACATTTTTTTAAACATTTTTCCACATGACGAAATTCCAAATTACTATCAGCTTACTTGGGCTGCTCGTATTTTGGTTTTGAGCAGCTGGATTTTAGACTGCTTTATAAACCTATTTTATGGCACTTGGAGGAGCAGGGAAAGAAAACCCAAAAATATCTACTGCACACTTGAAGTCTGAAACGCATCATCTCTTTATGTGTAGTGCGTGCAGCATAAACAAGACTTTACTTTCGGCATAAGACTTGATTTTCGAAGTAAGAAGGTTAACAGTTAATCCTGCTGATATGACACTTTATTGGAGAAGTTTGAAACTACAAACAAGCACGTAACGTGGAACTTGGAGCGATATAAGAACGAAAATATGCAGCACAAAAGCTTTGCGAGTGTATTGTTATCCATATCATTTTGGCAGCTTATATGGTTGGTTGCAATATTATGGTACCAGCTTTAGTTTTTTCCAATTTCTTTAAAACATTGAATGGTGCAAACAAATTATGTATTATAAACATAGTTAAGGCTTTATTTTTCTTTTATGTTATTTCTATTATTTTTATTTTATTTATATTTTCTTTTTATTTTTATCTTTATTTTCATTTTTATTTTATTGTTATATTATTTTATTTTATTTTATTTATATATTATTTAATTATTATTTTATTTGATTTTATTTATTTTTATTTTTATTCATGCTTTAATTCTTATATTCATTCTTATTTTTCTTTTTATCTTTATTTTATTTTAATTTTATTTTAATTTTAATTGTATTTTTATTTTATTTTTATTCTTATTTTTATTTTATTTTTATTTTTATTTTATTTTTATTTTATTTTTATTTTATTTTTATTTTATTTTTATTTTATTTTTATTTTATTTTTATTTTATTTTATTTTTATTTTATTTTTATTTTATTTTTATTTTATTTTTATTTTATTTTTATTTTATTTTTATTTTATTTTTATTGTATTTTTATTTTTATTTTATTTTTATTTTATTTTTATTTTATTTTTATTTTATTTTTATTTTATTTTTATTTTATTTTTATTTTATTTTTATTTTATTTTTATTTTTATTTTATTTTTATTTTATTTTTATTTTATTTTTATTTTATTTTTATTTTATTTTTATTTTATTTTTATTTTATTTTATTTTATTTTTATTTTATTTTTATATTATTTTTATTTTATTTTTATTTTATTTTTATTTTATTTTTATTTTATTTTTATTTTATTTTTATTTTATTTTTATTTTTATTTTTTTTTTATTTTATTTTTATTTTTATTTTATTTTTATTTTATTTTAATTTTATTTTTGTTTTATTTTTATTTTATTTTTATTTTATTTTTATTTTATTTTATTTTATTTTTATTTTATTTTTATTTTATTTTTATTTTATTTTTATTTTATTTTTATTTTATTTTTATTTTATTTTTATTTTATTTTTATTTTATTTTTATTTTATTTTTATTTTATTTTTATTTTATTTTTATTTTATTTTTATTTTTATTTTTATTTTTATTTTATTTTTATTTTATTTTTATTTTATTTTTATTTTTATTATTATTTTTATTTTATTTTTATTTTATTTTTATTTTTATTTTATTTTTATTTTTATTTTATTTTATTTTAATATTTTTTTTTTATTTTTCTTTTTATTTTATTTTTAATTTATATTTATGTATATATTTTTATTTTTTTTTATTTTTATTTTATTTTATTTTTATTTTATTTTTATTTTATTTTTATTTTACTTTTATTTTATTTTATTTTTATTTTATTTTATTTTTATTTTATTTTTATTTTATTTTTATTTTATTTTTATTTTATTTTTATTTTTATTTTTATTTTATTTTTATTTTATTTTTATTTTATTTTTATTTTATTTTTATTTTATTTTTATTTTATTTTTATTTTATTTTTATTTTATTTTTATTTTTATTTTATTTTATTTTTATTTTATTTTTATTTTTATTTTTATTTTATTTTTATTTTTATTTTTATTTTATTTCTATTTTATTTTATTTTTATTTTATTTTATTTTTATTTTATTTTTATTTTTATTTTATTTTTATTTTTATTTTATTTTATTTTAATATTTTTTTTTTATTTTTCTTTTTATTTTATTTTTAATTTATATTTATGTATATATTTTTATTTTTTTTTATTTTTATTTTATTTTTATTTTATTTTTATTTTATTTTTATTTTATTTTTATTTTTATTTTATTTTATTTTTATTTTATTTTTATTTTATTTTTATTTTTATTTTATTTTTATTTTTATTTTATTTTATTTTAATATTTTTTTTTTATTTTTCTTTTTATTTTATTTTTAATTTATATTTATGTATATATTTTTATTTTTTTTTATTTTTATTTTATTTTATTTTTATTTTATTTTTATTTTATTTTTATTTTACTTTTATTTTATTTTATTTTTATTTTATTTTATTTTTATTTTATTTTTATTTTATTTTATTTTTATTTTATTTTTATTTTATTTTTATTTTATTTTTATTTTATTTTTATTTTTATTTTATTTTTATTTTATTTTTATTTTATTTTTATTTTATTTTTATTTTATTTTATTTTACTTTTATTTTATTTTATTTTTATTTTATTTTATTTTTATTTTATTTTATTTTTATTTTATTTTTATTTTATTTTTATTTTATTTTATTTTTATTTTATTTTTATTTTATTTTTATTTTATTTTTATTTTATTTTTATTTTATTTTTATTTTATTTTTATTTTACTTTTATTTTATTTTATTTTTATTTTATTTTATTTTTATTTTATTTTTATTTTATTTTATTTTTATTTTATTTTTATTTTATTTTTATTTTATTTTTATTTTATTTTTATTTTACTTTTATTTTATTTTATTTTTATTTTATTTTATTTTTATTTTATTTTTATTTTATTTTATTTTTATTTTATTTTTATTTTATTTTTATTTTTATTTTATTTTTATTTTATTTTTATTTTATTTTTATTTTATTTTTATTTTATTTTTATTTTATTTTTATTTTATTTTATTTTATTTTTATTTTATTTTTATATTATTTTTATTTTATTTTTATTTTATTTTTATTTTATTTTTATTTTATTTTTATTTTATTTTTATTTTATTTTTATTTTATTTTTATTTTATTTTTATTTTTATTTTATTTTATTTTTATTTTATTTTTATTTTTATTTTTATTTTATTTTTATTTTTATTTTTATTTTATTTCTATTTTATTTTATTTTTATTTTATTTTATTTTTATTTTATTTTTATTTTTATTTTATTTTTATTTTTATTTTATTTTATTTTAATATTTTTTTTTTATTTTTCTTTTTATTTTATTTTTAATTTATATTTATGTATATATTTTTATTTTTTTTTATTTTTATTTTATTTTTATTTTATTTTTATTTTATTTTTATTTTATTTTTATTTTTATTTTATTTTATTTTTATTTTATTTTTATTTTATTTTTATTTTTATTTTATTTTTATTTTTATTTTATTTTATTTTAATATTTTTTTTTTATTTTTCTTTTTATTTTATTTTTAATTTATATTTATGTATATATTTTTATTTTTTTTTATTTTTATTTTATTTTATTTTTATTTTATTTTTATTTTATTTTTATTTTACTTTTATTTTATTTTATTTTTATTTTATTTTATTTTTATTTTATTTTTATTTTATTTTTATTTTATTTTTATTTTATTTTTATTTTTATTTTTATTTTATTTTTATTTTATTTTTATTTTATTTTTATTTTATTTTTATTTTATTTTTATTTTATTTTTATTTTATTTTTATTTTATTTTTATTTTTATTTTATTTTATTTTTATTTTATTTTTATTTTTATTTTTATTTTATTTTTATTTTTATTTTTATTTTATTTCTATTTTATTTTATTTTTATTTTATTTTATTTTTATTTTATTTTTATTTTTATTCTATTTTTATTTTTATTTTATTTTTATTTTTATTTTTATTTTTATTTTATTTTTATTTTATTTTTATTTTATTTTTATTAGATTTTATTTTTATTTTATTTTATTTTTATTTTATTTTATTTTATTTTATTTTTATTTTTGAACTAGTTTCTTCGGCAATACCGATCATGCAGGCACAGTGACGTTAGAATAACGTAGGACGGTCAATTCTGAATGGTGCCCGACCATTTGTTTATAATTTACAGCTTCACATAATAAGCTGAATTTATTTCATAATTTATGTTTCGCAGAATCATTTGTCTTCATAACACGTTCTAGAGAAATCAAAAAATTTAAGGAGGCAACGCCATAATTTTGCAACGTACTTCATATAAATCCAAGCTAGTAGCATAAGTGTTCAAAGGGTTTCCCCTGCTTTTAAGTTTTCATTTCACAGAAATTCTTCAATGCTGTCTATGTCGAACTTGTAATAAACGCAGCAATCTTCAAATTTTTTTGACATCTCAAATGTAAGTGAATTTTATGACTTTTTGGCGTTAAACTAACGAGTCCTTCTGCTTACGTTCAATATGGATATAAAAATATACCAACTGAGTAAAAATGCTAGCCAATACTCTAATAAAAACCAGTTTATAACAAAAAAAATGCACAAAGCCAAATTGGGACATTTGTGTTCAAATATCAACAAAGACCTCAGTAGACTTGATTTTTTTAAGTGTATCTTCTTGTGAATTGCGGATTAATTAAAAAGAGAGTGAAGGAAATGGACTTTAAAATGTTATAAGTATGGATCTAGCAACACTAGGGGATTAAACATGTATCCACACTAAGGGCCAGTTTTTCAGTGCGGGTTTAAACTCTAGTCAAATTAAACCGAGCTTAACTCACCAAAAAGGGACGTTAAAATTCGGTTTAACTAGATATTGTTGCATTCGTTTATGTTGAATTGACTTAAATTATCATATAATGTGTTTTTATTTTGCTTAAACCGAGTTTAAACGTCCAATTTTGGTGAGTTAACCTCGGTTTAATTTGACTAGAGTTTAAACCAGCACTGAAAAACTGGCCCTAAGAGGATTGGCATGTAAGTCAGAAGATTTCTGAAAAAGGAAAATTTTGATAATTTTCTTCTTAAATCAATAAGAGTAGGGAAAAGTAGTGCACCGAATATTTATGGTGGGCGTGGTACATCCTATGCAACCAAAATTTGCGATATCAAATAGCTTAAAGTTATAGGTCACACAGCCTCAAAAATCGGTATTTGACTTCAAATCATACATACCATTCCACTGGTTACATTTTATGGACATTTAAATAGGGCCATGGCACTTTCCAACAGCCCATATTTTCGGTATAACTTTCGAACTGTAAGTCACAAATCAATGAAACTCGGTAGGAACTTCTCGGTAGGAGCATTAGACAAGGGGGCGTGGCACCACCCATACAATATAAACATTTTATATTGAATGGCTTTGGAAGTAAATGCCGTATAATAATGAAACTCAGTATGGAGCTCCCACTTGGTGATATCCTTCTTGGGACGGGAATTGGACTAAGGGGTGTGGCTCCGCATATATTAGCCAAAGTTTTGATATCGAATTGCTTTGAAAGTAAAAGTCACAGAACATGTAAACTCAGAATAGAGTTCCTATTTTGTGATTTCCTGCTGGTGGTGCGTATGGTTCGGTATGAGTTCGATTACGTTTGCACATGAGTGAAGAAAGAAAAAAAAAATGTATTCAGTAAAAATAAAAAAAAAATCAATTTTTAAATGGTCGAATTTCGACCCAAGGCGATACTAGTATGCATAAATCCATGATTCGTCAACGGTGTAGATGTTATACACACACTTCCTTTGATGCATACTTACAGTGTTTTTTCAACATTTCCTTGTACCATCCCATCTGACGTTTGTCACATTATGTGGAATACAAATAATCATGCAATATCTTATTGATGCTTGTCATAGTAATATCCAAAGATGCCCCAGTCTTGTAGTTTATCACATGACGATCTTGCTTTATCTGTTCACATACAACATCGATGTTTTCTGGCATAGTAACTGATTTTGGGCGACCTTCACGAAATTCATTCTGAAGCAAACGTCGGCTACGATTGAGCGTTATACAAGTTTTTTTACTGTACTATAGCATGTTGCTCTATCGCCGTATAAAGAATTGAATACATCGATACATTTTTGTCTTGATAATCCACGTTGAAAGTTATGAAAAATAAGCGCACGAAAATGTTCACGAGTTAAATCGTTATTCAAAGTTACTTTAAGCACCATTAATCTCGCTCAAATGTCAAAATGTCCTGAAGAAGGGTATGTTCAATAATGGCAAGTTTCCAATGGAAACGTCAGTTGGTAAGTGTTGCCACTTACCGTTGCCAAGGCCAGAAATATAAATAGCGTCCCATGTATTTTCTGATGAGTTTTTACTGGCACGATCTACGCCATAAACTATATTTATATGTCCAAAAAGAACTTTGGAGGCGAAAGTTTCAAAGTCTGGGCAGCGTTATCTATAGAAGGAAGAGAAAAAATATGTTTTATTTCAACAAAAATACACAGAAATGTTAAAAGATGTACTAGTGAATTTCATCGAAGAAGAAAATGGATGATAACTGTATCTTTCAGCAAAATAATGTATCTATTGCAGCGGTTCGCAAACTTATAAAAACACATTTTTGTGTTTGTATTGCAAAGCTTTTATTTCAAAAGTTTTCATTGAACGAAAAGCACGAGTTTGTTCATTCGCCCTATCACAGCATACGATTAATCGCTGTGCACATTTCATGATGTAAGCATTGTTTTTACATCAAATTTGTCCGAAAAAGTAGGAACATAATAAAAATAGTAAAATATAATTTTTCCTTGTGGGGAGATATGAAAATGCTTTTAAATATTTATTTATTGACAGTATTTGTACTTCAGAATTTAAGGTACAATAAAGAATTTTCATAGCCACCAAGGAGGGCATAATTATATAGAATCTTAAAAAGTTGTTTCAATTAATTCAATAAGGCAACGCAGAAGCGAGCGACCACAACCCCACAGCATGAAGTTCGCACAGCGACTGAATATTATTTTATTCAGTGTAATAAGTCCGCATTTCGACTGAAAAGCTTTTTTAATTGAAAGCTGTCATATGCATGTGAAAGCTATCCGCCCGTGGGCGGCCTTTTGCGCACCCCTGACCTAACGCTATTTCTACACAGAAAAGTCAGTTTGAGTTTAGTTTTGAATTCAACCGAAGCTGTTCACACAGAAATACGCCGACACAATTGAGTTTAGTGTGACATTTCTTTGTTAACCACCACTGTGACATCAATTCCGCTTGAGGAAAAGGTTACAGCCATTTCTGCGTACACATGCGAGTTCTTCCTTGCGCTGCGGAAAATCGGAATTTTTATCGACCCTACTGATATGAAGACCTCATGTTCTACACTTTTTAAAGTTGTTTTCTTCGCTTTTTTGTTCACTTTTTGCAAAAGGAAAATTGCACAATTTTAGAAACAGCTGTTTTTGACATTTCTCAGCACAATATCGTTCAATACTTGTTGTCTAAAATTTGCACCTGAACGTACATATTAATCTGAACATTAGCATACTTTTAGGCATTTCTCAAATTGTGTTTTCATAAACTCAGAAACCAAATTCAGTTTAGTTGAGTTTCATTCTGCATAATTCGACGGTGCTTACGAAAAACATCTTCCGACACAAAATTGCGGCGAAGAAAATCTCTTTATTCAAAATGCGGCGGAAAAAATCACTTTTATCAAATTCGGCGAAAAAAATCACTTTTATCAAAATGCGGCGAAAAAAAATCACTTTTATATAAAAATCATTTTATAGAGTACTGTAAGGAATTATAAAGATGAAATCAAAAATAGAAATAATTATTTGAAAATATAATTTTTTTCAGAAAAATTGTTCCCACTCCTTAAAAAATTCAGCGTTGTTAACGACACACTCTGAAAAGAGATTTTCTTCGCCGAATTTTAAAAAAACGGATTTTCTTCGCCGCATTTTTTGATATGGATTTTTTTCGCCGCATTTTGTAAAAACAGATTTTTGTCGCCGCAGTTTAAAAAAAAGGATTTTCTTGATCGCGTTTAAAGAAGAGATAGTCTTTGTAGGGACCGTCGAATTGTACTCGTACTGGGTACTCAAGAGTTTATTTTGAATTCAATGGTAAAACTCAACATTGTACTGGAAACTCAAACTAAACTCTCTCAAACTGTAGACATAGCACAATGCATCTTTGGAGCGGTTTAGACAGCACAATATACCTCGTCTTAAATGGCCAGCTTGCAGTCCAGACCTGAACCCTATAGAATACCATGGTTCATAAGATTTGTGAACAAAAGCCAAAAAAAAATCTAAATTTTCTTACAGTCACGGAACCTTAAACTCAAAATAAAGGAGGTTTGGTCTGAAATTCAGGCACAAACACTTAAAAATGTATGAAGTAACTAGCGACACTCGGGATATGAGATTTGGGAACATAATACGTATCCTCAAAACTTTTCCAAGAGCCATAGTTTGACACCATTATCGCACCATTTCCCATTACAGTTTCCCAGTAGCAGGACATCAACAAATAGTAACTCCATTATGAGTTTCATTGCAATTACTGTAACTTTTTCTCCCAAAGCTATTCGATATCAAAATTTCGGCTTGTATGGATGGTGTCACACCACCTTGGCCAATACCTGTCCCATTTTTCTAGTAAAAAGACTTTACTAAGTGAAAATTCCATTCTAAGTTTCACTTTTATGCGACATTTAAATCCAAAACTATTCGATATCAAAAATTTAGCTTCTATGGACGGAACCATGCCTTCTGATAAAGTACCCGTCTCAGTTTTCTAGTCGATGGACATCACCAAATAGCAACTCCATTCTGAGTTAAAAGTTTTTGTGACTTTTACTTCCAAAGTTATTCGATACCAAAAATTTTTATTGTATGGACGGATACACACCTTATAAAGGGTGATTTTTTTGAGGTTATGATTTTCATGCATTAGTATTTGACAGATCACGTGGGATTTCAGACATGGTGTCAAAGAGAAAGATGCTCAGTATGCTTTGACATTTCATCATGAATAGACTTACTAACGAGCAACGCTTGCAAATCATTGAATTTTATTACCAAAATCAGTGTTCGGTTTGAAATGTGTTTTATCGACAAATTTTGTTCAGCGATGAGGCTCATTTCTGGTTGAATGGCTACGTAAATAAGCAAAATTGCCGCATTTGGAGTGAAGAGCAACCAGAAGCCGTTCAAGAACTGGCCATGCATCCCGAAAAATGCACTGTTTGGTGTGGTTTGTACGCTGGTGGAATCATTGGACCGTATTTTTTCAAAGATGCTGTTGGATGCAACGTTACGGTGAATGGTGATCGCTATCGTTCGATGCTAACAAACTTTTTGTTGCCAAAAATGGAAGAACTGAACTTGGTTGACATGTGGTTTCAACAAGATGGCGCTACATGCCACACATCTCGCGATTCTATGGCCATTTTGAGGGAAAACTTCGGAGAACAATTAATCTCAAGAAATGGACCGGTAAGTTGGCCACCAAGATCATGCGATTTGACGCCTTTAGACTATTTTGTGTGGGGCTACGTCAAGTCTAAAGTCTACAGAAATAAGCCAGCAACTATTCCAGCTTTGGAAGACAACATTTCCGAAGAAATTCGGGCTATTCCGGCCGAAATGCTCGAAAAAGTTGCCCAAAATTGGACTTTCCGAATGGACCACCTAAGACGCAGCCGTGGTCAACATTTAAATGAAATTATCTTCAAAAAGTAAATGTCATGGACCAATCTAACGTTTCAAATAAAGAACCGATGAGATTTTGCAAATTTTATGCGTTTTTTTTAAAAAAAAAGTTATCAGGCACTTAAAAAATCACTCTTTACAATGCTCATGCGAGTTTTAAAAGAATGCATACCCACTGTATATTTCACCTCTCCTTATATAATCGTAATTGTAAATGGACATAATTATTATATTAGGCTCATAAAGAGAATGTGAAAATATTTTTATTGATAATTATCGCCATAATTTCATAATTTTTCTAAATTTTTTTTTTTTTCATCAGAATCCTTGCCACGTAGAAAAAATAAATGTTTTCCTTATTTATAAACTAGTGTAAACTAGTTTAAAAGTATAAAGTCATGTTTATTTTAATATTTACAAGCTCATAGCACACTGGCACACTTTGCAATGCAAGAAAAGTTTTTTCAGTTATTTTTACTTGCCGCCCACTACTTCCTACACTACTACCTACACCTATTTACTTGCATCCAACTATTATGAATCCTAACATTACCAACGCAAGCATCTGCTACCCTGTGGCGCCACAGTCTTACGATGATGCCAATGTGTTGAGTGTTATTGGAGTGAATGTACCGTTATGTGAATGCTTGTAATATGAACATTGCACGTACCACTCGGAATTAATGAATTTGTTCCAGTTTCGCTCATTTAGCAAGGGTTTCAAACAATTAGTTAATTTCATTCACTGTAATGAGGCGACCTTCAAAGTTAATGGATCAGGTTGTTCACCAAGATGGTTTAATATTACCGAGATTGTGCAATGACACACATTGTTGAAGCAAATTCATGTTGAAAAAGTAACAGGATGTTTGAGTGCCAATATGAAGAGTTTAATTAAGAGATTTGCCAACGGTACACAGGACGAGGTATTAAGGTATTACGAAGTAAAACAGAATTAGGGCTGACTAAGCTTGCAACTCTTTAGATTAAGAATGCAAATTATGAGTATAGCCATGATGTAATTGAAAAATAAATTTAAAGATTAGATTTCAACATGATTCAAAAATTTACATTTAGCTTTCATTGCATAAGTCAGGGACCGAAAATTACTGCTATTTTCTGTTAGAAACACGTGCATGCAACGTGTATGCAAAGTCTTCTTATAATTCTGATAAAAATGCATATACCTTTTAATGTTTTCAGCAGAGTTTTTTTATTTTTAAATGATTAATGTATATTAGAGCGGGATAATTTTTTTTTTAAGAAATCGTAGGCGCGTATAATGTTCTACGGATAATTCTAATCAACTTTGCTCAAGAAACCCTTAGTCTAAAATCTATTTCGAGCCTCCGGTTTTTCAAAAAAGGTATTAATTTGTATTTTGCTGCAATATCTGAAAAAAATTATTCCACTTGTTGGAAAAAACTTTCGAAAAACATCGTTTTACGTTTTTTAGAACCCATGTTTTATTTCATTTATTATTTATTTATTTTTGTTAAAAGTAAAATAGAGAACGCTTCAATTTAGTCACCGTTACCAGAAATGGACATAAAGTCATCATCTTTATTCAGTTCCAATACGTCACATATGCCATCTCAATATATTAGTTCTCTTGGACAAGTTCCCTCACAAGATATCAGTGGTCCCAATTTACCAAGCATTCGTGACATATTAAGATGTTAGTCTTTACTTTGTGAAGGCACCAAAAAAGAAAACAAAATATTTGCCAACAAAACTTTTACTTCTGAAGTCTTAACAAAGATAGATATCAAAAAGAATCGAAAAATAAAATTAGATCAGAGTATGTTATAACAGTTTATGTGCCTATGTACTTCAACATAAAATACTACAGTTCTGTTATATATGGCAGTCCACTCCAAGCTCAATTTATACGCTACACACAATACGTACCATTCCATTATGTGAAGTAATCAACCCCACAATTCAGCATAATTCATATTTTGCATCCTCAGAAAATGTTTTGTGTGAGATAGTGCAATAAAAAATTTTATATTACCGTGAAAACCTTTGAGACCCAACAGAGATTATGAAAATATAATGGACTTGGATAATGACAACATTTTCTCAAAACCACCGTTCTCAAGAAGCATTCCGTATGAACACTTAAAGGAATTCTTAGATATTGAATCAGCTCCATCACAGTCAACCACTTCCCGATTCACAAATTCCATGCCATATTGAAGGAACTGAAAAATTTGTTCAACTTTTGACAAGTACTTCTCGAAAAGTTGTTTGAAAAAATCGCGAGGCTGTTATGGCTGTGATCGCAGAATATAGAAGATAGAATATCAGAATATTTTTCTTTCTTATACATTTTTTAGGTTTTTGATTTTATTGCTTTCGAGTAGTGCTAAACACGTTTAATGCCACGGCACATTTCTGGTCCGAAAAGCCAAATCGATTTCATCATATTTTTTCTGGTAACTAATGAATAAACATTGAATGCATATTTTTGGTTAATTTTAAATAAAATTTATATTCGTATAAGCCAAACTTGATTGTTTATTTTCTTCCAGGAGGCCATCTATTCATATTTACACTGATAAACTACGAACTCACTCGGAGCGGCGCAAAAGTGGCAAGTCAAGAAACTACGAGATAGCTCGTATTGGGCTTCCTGAGGAAGAGCACTAATACGAGTCATGTCGTGTTGGGCAGTCAACGTGTTAAAAATAAAAACCATGGTGAAAACTTCTGACAATTTTTAATTTGGTGAAAACGATTGCTCATAAAGTCTATAATTTCTTATTCAGTAGTTTTATAAAATAACCCATTTCGAATTTGGATCAAATATTAAAATATTTCGAAATTTTTGTTAAATAAGGAAATAGGATGAAGATTTCCTTCCGAAAAAACGCAAAAGTTTTACACTAGTACAGGTTTTATGGCTCTGTCTGCCCATTTTTTCACATATTGCAGCAAAACACCAATTCAAACCTTCTCTTGTAAAACCGGAGGCTCGAAATAGATTTTAGACTGAGGGTTTCTTAGGCAAAGTTACTCAGAATTTTCCGTAGAACATTTTCCGCGCCTACGATTTTTTATTTTTTTTTATCCATACAAATTGACCCGCTCTAATGTATATATATTTTAATTAAGCTTATTTGTCTTTAAGATATCATCATTTCTTACTTTTATTTTTATACCCCCACGTTTAAAAAACGTAAATGGAGGTATATTAATTTTGTCACTCCGTTTGTAACGCCCATAAGGAGGTTTGGCAGGTATAGAAAAGTACATATCTTCTTGATCAGCATCATCACCCGAGTCGATTGTCGAAAAACCAATGCACCCACAAAGAGTGACTGTTTGGTGCGGTTTATGGGTTGGCGGCATCATCGGGACGTATTTTTTCCAAAATGAGGCGGGTCAGGCAGTTACTGTGAATGGTGTTCGTTATCGTGAGATGATAACGAACTTTTTATGGCCCGAATTGAAAGATTTGGATGTGGACGATATGTGGTTTCAACAGGACGGTGCCACTTGCCACACAGCTAACGAAACAATGGCTCTTTTGCGCGACAAATTCAATGGCCATGTTATCTCACGTGGTGGCGATGTCAATTGACCGCCAAGATCATGTGATTTGACACCGTTGGATTTCTTTCTTTGGGGTTATTTGAAAGAAAGGGTGTACGTCGATAAGACAGCAACAATTCAAAAGCTAAAGGTTGAGATAATTCCGCACATTAACGGCATAGAACCTCACTTATGCCTCGGCATCATCGAAAATTTGGACCATCGGATGGAGGTGTACCGCCGAGGTCGCGGCGACCATTTGGCCAATATTTTGTTCAATACATAATTGAACCATACCAATATTATCAAAATAAAAAGAAATGACAATAATTTCCTAAATAATTTGTGTTTTATTCAAAATTAACATCGGCCCTTAAAATTTAACCTCCCTTTATTATATACTCTGTGTATGAAATTCAACCAAATCGAGTGAAAACCATATCCACCTCCCATCTAAAGTGACTTTATAAAAAACACAAAAGCAAAATTTTCTGTTAAAACTATGATGAAAATGTTTTTACAAATAAACATTATATTGACAGCTTAAGACTTTAGGCCGTGGAAGTATTTTAACTTCGGCCCAGTCGAAGATCATTTCTTGCTAGTTATTTATTTTTGTTGCCAAGAAATCATCTGTCAAAATTCAAAGAATTAACTTCCAATATTGGCCGCTTAAGCTGTTAAAGTTCAATTCAATACATGTCTTTTGAAATTCTTCTTTGTAATTCATTCTTAGTTTTCATTGATTTTTTTTCTGTTTTTTCTGAAAATTTTTCATTTTTTCTTACGAAATAATATGCGGACTCCTTTCCATAAATTTCAAGGTTAAGAAGTGGTTCATTGAATTTCGTTGTACAGTGAGTGAGTCCAATCGTTCAAGTCCCCCAAAAGAGGTCATCACGCCAGAAATCCTCGATAAAATCCATGCGTGAGGTGGCTGTGGACATCTGAACTGAGCCGGGACGATGATCCTCCACTGGTGTTTAACGTAGTCACTTGCCATATGGGCTTAATACCACGATGCCCTTTGACATAGGAGGCGAGTTTCATAGAAATGCCACCTGGAAAATTAATTTCCTGAGTTTCACCTCCATGACTTCAGACGCGACCAACGCCTCATTATAGTAGTTTCAATACCGGATACAGACCATATTTAATTGTATATTTAACTTAATAAATATACTGCATGCATAGCTACCAGTATTGGAACGCAACAGTACCAATTATGGACGACTAGTGTTATTACCATCTACAATTATCGGTATAAAACGAGACATATCTATGATCTCTGACAATTTATGGCAGTGGCAGATCTACATACGGGATGAAAAGGCTTTAGACCCTCCCCTTGGAGAATTTTTCGAATGGGGAAAAAAAGAAAAAAGTCGAAAAAGACGTTTCGGCCCCCCCTTTTCATACAAAAATGTAGTTTCAGCCCCCCTTTGGCGATTCCTAGATCTGCCACTGATTTATGGGCATTGCCAACCGGTTGATAGCAAGCCCAGCTCCACGCCTGGCCACCATAGGCCATGTTCGCAACGTTGAACTACCACAACCAGCACGAAACTCCCCAAAGGTCCAGCCCACAATAGTCACCCTTGCAAAATGTTCTACAATGAAAAACCACATCAACATCACTGAACTACCAGCAAGTATTCTTTGAACACTTACACTTATAAATATTTGACTGTGACATTTCGTCACTAAATTGTTTATGACTAGGTAAAATAAACATCCATCTCTGAAGCATAACCATACTACTCCTCCTCCGTAACATATCTTCGTTAATACAATGTAATCTGAAAACAAGAGTAACTTTTTTTTCTTCACCAATATCCGAAGATATTGGCATTTTCACTGTGTTGTTATAACACTAAAACACCAACTGACATCAATCATATTTCAAATGCTACTTTATGTTGATGACTATACCCGTGCTAACAAATTGTGTTGTTGCTTTTGCTAGTATGCAATAGTCGTACCTACTCCAAGACTAAGCTGGGACACGTAGCAGGGCCTTTATATTTTTTACACAGATATAAGGGTCAAAAGTATTAGAAACCCCCTTATATCTTCAACCATTCTCCTTTATCCTGGCTTTGAACAGGCTGTTCGTGAAAACAGGCGAATTTCTGAGCTGGGACATCATATTTTATATGGCATCATCGGGAAGCGAAGGGATCTGCTTAAGCAACGAAACTACAAATTATACGTGCGACAGTAAAAAAATTGATACAGCAAAAGGGCTGGTTGTTAGTCCTCACGATAAAAATAGACACAAAGTTTTCGACTTTATTAGGCCGCGGAGAAAGCGGCTCTAAGATTTAAAATGCAACAATCATGCAACAGCGAAACATGGAATTGTTACTCCTTAAGTTGATGCACCTTGGTAAATGTTTCTAAAACTAGTAAGAAATGATCTTCGACTGGGGCGAAGTTAAAATATTCCCACGGCAGAACCAAAATATATTCAAAGTTTTAAGCAGTTAATTTATTTGTAAAATCATTTTCGTCATTGTTTTAACAGAAAATATTCCATTTTGCTTTTGATAAAGTCACTTTGTATGGGAGGTAGGCGTGGTTTTTATTCGATTTTATTGGATTTTATTGGATTTCATACACAGAGTACATGTTATACTGGGTTTTCCAATAGGGAAACTTTGAATTAAATTTCTGAACGCACCCTTTCACTAATCATCAAAGTGTCACTGCCAATTTATTTAGTAAACTCAACATTTTCATCATGGTAAAGTACAGGAACGAATAACGTCTGCAAATTATAAAAATTTACTACCGAAATTCGGAGTCGGTGATCGCAACTTTAAGAGCGTTAAATGCAATTTTCGGTCGTAATTCTCGCCTTAGTAGACAGACAATAACAAGTTAAGTGCAAAAATTTGAGTCCACACATTCGTTGTGTGATGTTGCCGTGCCAGTGAGACAACGGGTTTGCCGAAGTGTCGAAAAAATCGCTGCCGTTCAGGCGTCCGTAGCAAACGATACAAAACAGTCAATTCCACGGCGTTCTCAAGAATTGGGCATCGCCCAGACCACTTTATGGCAAATTTTCGTAAGAATCTTGGTTTACACCCATACAAGGTCAAGGTGACTCAAGAATTAAAGCCGATGGAACATTTGAAGTGACGTACGTTCTCCGATTGGGCTCTGGAAAATCTTCAGTGACGAAGCTCATTTCTGGCTCAATGGGTTCATCAATAAGCAAAATATGCGTTATTGGTCGGGTGAAAATCCATATGTAATCCATGAATCACCACTTCATCCACAAAAAATAATTGTTTGCTGCGGTTTGTATGCCGGCGGCTTTATTGGACCATATTTTTTTGTTAATGATAACGATCGTAACGTTACTGTGAATGGCCATTGTTATCGCGCCATGATTAGCAATTATTTTTGGGTATCGATTATTAATTTTTTGAATGCTAGGAGATTTTACCGTTTTGATAAAGTCACTTTGTATGGGAGGTAGGCGTGGTTTTCATCCGATTTGGCTTATTTTCGAACTTGATCAATTTTTTTTTAGATATAAGCTTTAATATCGAATTTCATGGTGATAGCTTGAAAACTACGGCTGTAATCGTGATCACAGACAAACAGACAGACTGACAGACAGACGGACATGGCTAAATCGACTCGGGTGATGGAGCTGACCAAGAATATATATACTTTTCTATACCTGCCATGCCTCCTTATGGGTGACAAAATTAATGTAACCATTTTACGTTTTTTAAATGTGGGAGTATAAAAAGGACGGATTTATACTTTACCTAACCACAAAAAAAAAATAATTGTTGACTTCGCCCGGTATCGGAGATAGTAGCTTATGCAACAAAAGTGTAATATTATTGCTTGGAATTATTATTCGCTAAGTGCAAATGCTACGAAAAATTTCATTGGTTCTTTGAACTCATAATAACTCAAATGGAGAGCTGTTACTTGGGGCACAATAGATCTTAAGTTCACAGTGCAAATCTCAACAATGACACCTGCTTGTATGAGTTATCCTTCGGTTTAAACCAATGCTCACATCGTTGGAGGAGCTTACGCTAGATCCCAGGTAAACAAAGCTCTTAACAACCTCGAAGGAGGCAGCGGCGGATCTGGAAAAAATCTTGGGGGGGGGGGGGGTAAATTATCAAGGACACACATTTTCGATTTGAGAAAATTTAGTCTTTTTACAAAAAGACAAATTGTACTTTTTTGAATTTAAATTATCGAATTGTTTAAGAACCATTTTTCCCAGACAATACACGCACATTTACGTATTTATTTGTTCCTTCCTTTTTCTGAAATAATATCTTAACGAAAAGTAAATAAAAAGAGTTGGCTGTGCCGTGGACACACCCATAGGTTTTGACGTGACGAAGTTTCTTGCTGTTGTTGTTAATGTTGATGTTGATGTTGAAGTTTGATGTTGATGTTGATGTTGATGTTGATGTTGATGTTGATGTTGATGTTGATGTTGATGTTGATGTTGATGTTGATGTTGATGTTGATGTTGATGTTGATGTTGATGTTGATGTTGATGTTGATGTTGATGTTGATATTGATGTTGATGTTGATGTTGATGTTGATGTTGATGTTGATGTTGATGTTGATGTTGATGTTGATGTTGATGTTGATGTTGATGTTGATTTTGATGTTGATGTTGATGTTGATGTTGATGTTGATGTTGATGTTGATGTTGATGTTGATGTTGATGTTGATGTTGATGTTGATGTTGATGTTGATGTTGATGTTGATGTTGATGTTGATGTTGATGTTGATGTTGATGTTGATGTTGATGTTGATGTTGATGTTGATGTTGATGTTGATGTTGATGTTGATGTTGATGTTGATGTTGATGTTGATGTTGATGTTGATGTTGATATTGATGTTGATGTTGATGTTGATGTTGATGTTGATGTTCATGTTGATGTTGATGTTGATGTTGATGTTGATGTTGATGTTGATGTTGATGTTGATGTTGATGTTGATGTTGATGTTGATGTTGATGTTGATGTTGATGTTGATGTTGATGTTGATGTTGATGTTGATGTTGATGTTGATGTTAATGTTGATGTTGATGTTGATGTTGATGTTGATGTTGATGTTGATGTTGATGTTGATGTTGATGTTGATGTTGATGTTGATGTTGATGTTGATGTTGATGTTGATGTTGATGTTGATGTTGATGTTGATGTTGATGTTGATGTTGATGTTGATGTTGATGTTGATGTTGATGTTGATGTTGATGTTGATGTTGATGTTGATGTTGATGTTGATGTTGATGTTGATGTTGATGTTGATGTTGATGTTGATGTTGATGTTGATGTTGATGTTGATGTTGATGTTGATGTTGATGTTAATGGTTATGTTGATGTTGATGTTGAAGTTGATGTTGATGTTGATGTTGATGTTGATATTGATGTTGATGTTGATGTTGATGTTGGTGTTGGTGTTAATGTTGGTGTTGTTGTTGGTGTTGGTGTTGGTGTTGGTGTTGGTGTTGGTGTTGGTGTTGGTGTTGGTGTTGGTGTTGGTGTTGGTGTTGGTGTTAGTGTTGGTGTTGGTGTTGGTGTTGGTGTTGGTGTTGGTGTTGGTGTTGGTGTTGGTGTTGGTGTTGGTGTTGATGTTGGTGTTGGTGTTAGTGTTGGTGTTTGTGTTGGTGTTGGTGTTGGTGTTGGTGTTGGTGTTGGTGTTGGTGTTGGTGTTGGTGTTGGTGTTGGTGTTGGTGTTGGTGTTGGTGTTGGTGTTGGTGTTGGTGTTGGTGTTGGTGTTGGTGTTGGTGTTGGTGTTGGTGTTGGTGTTGGTGTTGGTGTTGGTGTTGGTGTTGGTGTTGGTGTTGGTGTTGGTGTTGGTGTTGGTGTTGGTGTTGGTGTTGGTGTTGGTATTGGTGTTGGAGTTGTTCTTGGATTTGGAGTTGGTGCTTTTCGTTTAGCTTTTTTTTTTTGCTTCCCCATTGGTTGTGCACTAATTTCAATTAATCCAGCAAAAGTGATGCATATGCGTCACATTAGGCGGTTCCCTGGGGGTTTTTGACACGCCGTCAAATTTTTTTTTATTTTTGTCATATGCCCGAAGACCTCGCCTTCGTTTTCGTTCCTTAAAATTTACCGTTGCACCAGTACTCACAGAGTTAAAAATCCATGCAACGTTTTTTCATGGCTGTCGCATTTTTACTGCATTATGTGATTGCATCCCTGAAATCATGACAACAAAATTTTTTTTGTAATTTAGTTGTGAAGCGTAATAACACATCCCTGCTGTCTCAAAACAAAATTTACTGTAGCACTCTTCATGAGTGAGTAATAATTCCATGCAACGATATTACATTTCTGTTACATAAGCTGCTATAATCACGACCTGACGACGCCGGATTTTTTTTTTATATTTTTGTCGTAAAGCCATGTATAAAAACTTTATTTTCCTTTTTAAACTTTTATCGTAGGTTATATACTCATTGAGTAAAAATTCAATGCAACGCCGCTGCATGAATGATGCGTTATCGATCTTTGAGCGGCTCTCTCAACGTCCCCATGATGTCAGAAATTTTTTGTCTAATTTTGTTGTGAGGGCTTCCAGTAGGCCTTTATTGGCGTATCGTATTTTTAATCCTAGCGCTTATACTCAGCGAGTAATAATTCCATGTAACAAATTTTCAGTTGCGTTGCTTACGCAGCTCCCACTACGTCCCTATGCCGTATTAATTTTTTTTTTGTTTTTTTAATATAGCCAAAGAATTAACCTTTACGGTCATACTAGTTTTTTAATCATAGCTTTTATACCCAGCGAGTAACAATTCAATGAAACGCAGATGAATTTTTAAAAAATTCATTTTTCAACTTTTTTGGAAACTAGAGCTAACTTCGTCACGTAAATTTAACTAATTTTGGAATTAAGGTTGATTTATTAAAATTTTTCACGTTTATTCCATTATTAAATTCCATTAAATTCCATTCCACAATTATATTTTCAAGTATGTGCAATAAAAAAACATAGTACTTTTCAATAAAAAAAAAAATTAAAGGAAAATGAAACTTATTGTTCTGACGTTACGACTATGATATGGTACACTTTGAAAAATAAATAAACAATACAAAATGTATACTGATTATAAGATTGTCATAAGATAGAGAAAAAATTACTTGACAAAATCATCGCAGCGCTTCTTTTTTAACCGACTTCAAAAAGGAGGAGGTTCTCGTTGGTTTGTCCGTTTTTTTTAAATGTATGTACATCGATAACTCCTAAAGCACTTGTCTGATTTTCCTAATATTTTTGTCAACAGATAGATACCATTAATGCGGACGTCCTTTTTTAAAAAAGTGGGCGATATTGGACAAAGAAGCGTGTCACAATCAGAAAAACACTGTATTTCAGTTAATATTGACACTAGGGTACTGAAATTTACAGTAGAAATACTGGGGTAGGCACAGTTACTACAAATTTCGGTCAAAAAGGTGGGCGTTATTCAACAAATGGGTGTAGCAATATTATGAAAATATTATATCACAGTTAATATTTACACTAGCGTACTAATATTTTGTATGCAGGTAAGTGGGTAGATAGAATCATTACAAAAGTGGGCGGAATTGTACACAGGGTGTGGCATTTTAATGAAAGTAGTATATATTGGTTGTGGCGTCCGTGGCGTAGTAGGTTAAAGTGCGTGGCCGCTATGTCAAAGAACCTGGAGACCCAGGTTCAAACCCCAGCAGCGACAGAAAATTATTTGAATTAAAATGATTTTTCTGTACGGCCGCCACCTCTCTGCAGACAATGGCAAACCTCAGAGAGTAATCAAAATGCCATGTAAAGCTTCTTGAGAACGAGAACATTCTGTTCATCGCCGTTCGGAGTCGGCGTTAAGCATGTAGGTCCGGTTCTCGGTCAATTGTGTACAAACTTAATAACACGCACAACACAATTGATCATAAGAAGCTAGCTCAAAGTCCTTTCAAGGGCTGAAAATGGCCAGTTATTAATTTTTTATTTTAGTATATATTGGTCAATATTGATACTTCGAAACTGAAATTTGGCACAGGATTAGGTAGAATCATTATAAAGTAAACTTTAAAAAAACTCGAAGTCACTAACTCGACATAAGAGTTTGTTTTATAATTATATTTTTTTTTTTCAGATGACTACAGATCATGTTATTCTACAAGCAAAATGGTCCTACTCTTCTAGCATCGCTTCATAAAAACGTCACCTAAACGCAAATGACGTCACAAAACAAAATTTTTTTTTTATATACTTTAATAATTGTTGAAATTAATAAAAAAAAACTTTATATCAATATCTCTGACCTGTTTTTTGTAGCATTCTTTCAAAAAACGCCTTCAAAATCGCTTATGTATACATAAAAGTACCCTTAAGCTGTGGGCACAATTATTTACTTCAAATAAAGTATTAAAAAGTAAAGTATTTAAAATTTCTTGGTGGGGGGAGGGGGGAAATTACCCCCTTTACCCCCCTTGTATCCGCGCCTGGAAGGAGGTGGTGTCAACAGTGACGTGATTTTCAAGACGCTGGGACTGTTTGTTACTTTGTTGACTCAAAGTATTTTGTCTTATCGACTGCAAAGCTATTCGTATCTAGCCTTTTGCTAGTCTGGAGAATGCTGCACTGACTTCGCGGGTACTATGTCCACTGATATCGATATCATCAGCATATGCCAGCAGCATATTGTCACTACGTCTCAGATCAGCTGCTTCGAATGAAAAACTCACAAGATAGGGAATCACCTTGTATAGGTACTTCCTTATTGGACTGTCAAAGGCGGGTTTGTAATCGACAAAAAGATAAAAAGGAAAGGTAACTTGAAATCATTTCAAGTTAACTCAAACCTCTCGATGGCATCCTCTAGTAACGGCAAAGGGGTAACAATTACATAGTTTGATCCACGCCTTTAAACGGTTGTGCTTAGGATTTGATATCCACGACGTAAAAAAAATTTCAATGAAACAAATAAGAATTGAAATGAAACTTATCCCCTTTTAGTCGTACTATAACTCAAATCATAGCACCTGGGTATACTCAGCAAGAAACAATTTCATGCAACTCCGATGCATTTTGGAAAAATTTCTAAAACGCCGTAAAACGTAACGTTATCACGTAACAAAAAAGTAATAAAAAATGCTATGCAACTAATGCGAGTATAAGATCCATGTCAATTTTCAGCTATATAATCTTAATTGAGAACATTTATTTGAATACGCAGATGGTGCAATATTTACGATGCAAAATAAAATATCAACGCACAAGTAGTACAAGCATTTACCCTACACCATATTATGAAGAACTAACAGGTTTTGACTATTAATGTCATTCAATAAGGAAGAGTCTTTAATAGATTTTCTAACAAGGAGACCAAAAACTACCTAACCAGTTTCGGCTGTAAATAAACGCTATTAAAATAAATTTGTGAAAGAAGATAAAAATTATGTTGGATATACTTGTGTTGGAATTAAGAGAAAAAAAACTTTATATACCATAAAAAATGTAAGTATCGTGGAACCAAAAAATCCTTTAAGAAGGCTCTCCCATGCTTTTTTTTAACTCCACTCGTTGAATGTACTGTCGGCTACATGCAATCTCAACTTCGGTTTGACCGACTATACGCGCATATTTTAGAAATTGAATTTATTACCAATATCAAACGCGAATAAAAAATAACAGTATTGAAAACGGCCGTCTGCGTCCCGTCTCACATGTGCGAGTTCTGTGAAATTGCTGCAATTCAATTGCATCCAAAAAACTTGCAGTATCAGCATAACGCCCACATTAGATGGCTAATGGGCAGGAAATGCAAAAAACCTCTACACAAAAATAAAAACAAAAATTGGCAAAAATCTAAAACAAAAAATCCATTTTGGCCACTAACAAGCTTTAAGCATCCCTATAGGAAATAAACTATTTAAATTAAATTCAAACGGATAGTCAATTAAACTTGATAGTTGGGATTATTTAACGTTTCTATTGAACTTTTTCCGTAGCAAGTACACAAAAACCAAGTATTTAAATGAAAACAAAAAACATGTTAGTCAAATTGTTTTAAAAAGCCTCTTTAATTACTCCAGTTAGGTTACAAGTAGAGTCTTACAAAGGCCATCTAGTGGTTTCTTTTTAAATTTTAGGTTATTTTGACAGTGGCAGTTGTTTCCCGCTCGAAACAACTCATTTCTTTCCCTCCACGGAAAGAAATGAGTCGCATTACGCTTGAACAATGTTGAGAAATATTGGAAACTTATTTCCAAAGTGAGTGCTGTGTAGCCCGTATAGGGCGTTATTTCAAAATAAATTTTGGCAGAAATGAAGCACACACCGCGCCTGTTGTACACAGTTTTGTGAAAAAAAGTTCGTGAGACTGGTATGATAGTGGACCACACTCATGGTTCCCGTCGTCCTACGGTGCGCACAGACGAGAATGTGGCTGCTATAGCCGAGAGTGGGAGACTCAATTCGCGAAAATCAACTCACCATTGATCTCAACAGATCAACATTTCTGCATAAAGATCTCGGATTCTACGAGCATGACCATCCGCATTTTTATCTCGGCAGCTACTTTAACAAACAAAGTTGCTGTATCTGGGGCTCGGACAACCCGAACGTTATTGTCTAAAAGACGATGCATACACAGAGAATGACAGTTTGGTGCGGATTGTGGAGAAGTGGCATCATTTAACCATTTTTCTTCGAAATTGAAGCTGGGAACAACGTTTCGGTCAGCGGTAGGCGTTACAGAGCCATGTTAACCGACTTTTTTTACTAAAATTGGAGACATGAACTTAGACGACTTCTGGTTCATGCAGGATGGCCCGCGATGCCATACAGCCCATGCCACAACCAATTTTTTGCTTACAAAATTCCCAAATCGTGTTATCAGCCGTCTTGGCGATGTCAATTGGCCGCATCGGAGTTGCGGTTTGACCTCTTCGGACTTTTTTTTTGTGGGGAACCGTGTCGGACTGTTGTAATGCATACCAGAGAACAGCTTGATTGCATTAAAATGGCGTTTCGAATATATCCTCAATATACGAGCACCGAATGTGCCTTCTGCATTAAAATAAATGCGCGAATACATGCACCAATCGCTGCGGATACGAATGCCATAGAGTACGATTGGTCGCGATTACGATTGCCTACGAATCAAGAATACCCAACGAAGCGAGACATGAGCAACATTGGGCACAAGCAACGAAAATTCATGTTTTTATGTCCATTCGTACCACGGAGAAAACACGCAGTCTGCAGTGTTGATTTTTTTGTATACGAAAAAATCTCATGTGAAAAAACCTATTTGTGCCGTACGCACATGGCGTACACACATGGCTATGGGATGACAAAAAATGTTATACACTAGGGATTGCCAAAGAGTGATTTTTGAAGAGTGCAACAACAATTACAACAAAAAACCAACAACAACAACAAATCGATGAATACGTAGTAAAAATAAATAAATAACTGGCCATTTCAGCCCTTGAAAGGACTTTGACCTAGCTTCTTATGATCAATTGTATTGTGCGTGTTATTAAGTTTGTACACAATTGACCGAGAACCGGACCTACATGCTTAACGCCGACTCCGAACGGCGATGAACGGAATGTTCTCGTTCTCAAGAAGCTTTACATGGCATTTTGATTACTCTCTGAGGTTTGCCGTTGTCTGCAGAGAGGTGGCGACCGTACAGAAAAATTATTTTAATTTAAATAATTTTCTGTCGCTGCTGGGGTTCGAACCTGGGTCTCCAAAGTTCGTTGACATAGCGGCCACGCACTTTAACCAACTACGCCACGGACGCCACATTGAATACGTAGTATTTACAATAAGGAACTATTAACATAAAAAAGCAGTCGGTGACGAAACAATACGCAAAAATACCAACAAGAAGCCTTCAGCGTAACAAGCGCTATATTTACCAACAACGACAAGAATAAACAACAACACACACACGCTGTAGTGTTGCAGAGTGGAAAGAGTTAGGCGATGGCAATCGCTGCAGCAACAGACACTCGAGTGTTAAGCGAAGCATCCGAATGTCTGCATTGTCTGGATGGTGCCTTTTTATGTATTCGCAATCGTTACAAACTGTGCTTAGCCCCAATCGTTGTTTACGAACTCGAGCGGTATACGTGCATTAATTTTTATGTGCGATTGTGGCTGACGACGATTGTTATTCGAGTGGCAAAAAATGACGATTGGGCTTGTGCAAATGGCTGACTTCATAAACGCAAGTTGCAATGCAACACTGCAAAGTCAAATGTTCATAAACATCCACACTTTATTTTTGACAATGTAGTGTGTTCACTAATGCATCGCAACCCTTTGCGATGCGCATCAGATGTCATTTCGGCGCATCATTTCATTTTATGATGCAACATGGATGTCTTACAAACAAAACAAGTATATTTATACATTATTAAATTGATTAAATTAGAAATTTATAAAATATTTGATTTTATTGATGCATGAATTATTTACCATTCTATTTAAAGTAATAATACAAGTAATAAAGTAATAAAGTCACGCTTTGAAAGTGATTTTACCGCCAACAAAAAGAAAAGGAAAACAATCTGGGAAAAAATTTTGCTGGAGATAAAAGAAATTGATGGCACGTTTCCTTTCACAAGGGACGAAATAAGTAGATGATTTTTGAATATAATGGTCACTTACAAACGCATCGAAGATGTACTTTCTGCCAGTTGCACAAAATTTAAAAGCTAAAATATAAAAAGCATGGAATATATATTCCATTTTATTTATTTATTTTATTTATACAAACAGCTGGCGCTAATGTACAAACATTGCATGGTGGTGTTCACAAACGCCTTCAAATGCACTGCATCATTTGACAAAGTAGTGATGTAAGGCAACATTGCTTTGCATTTGTTGCGCAATGCTTTGCAATGTTGCATTGCAACTTGCGTTTATGAAGTCAGCCAATCTCTGAAACGATTCAAGCACTTAAAGCCAATACATATTATCCAAGCAATCCATGAGCTACAGCTCGAAACCATCCAGAAGGTCTTTGAAAATTGAAGTGACAGAATGCGCTACTGCGAAGCTCGCCAAGGCAGCCCCTTGCACAGCGTTGTGTTCCATAATTAATGGAAATGTTAGCTTTTACTAATAAAGTTTAAAAGTTTAATTTTTTTATTAAAAAAAAAACTTGTATTTGGCCCATTTTTTTTTTTTCCTTTAGTTTATCTAGTCATTATAGTCAGATAATACTGGTGCAATGACCAGCTAGTCGAAATGTTATAATACGATGGAATTAATTACTTTCTTCATTTTATATGTCACGTTACTTTATAGAAGAGGCTGGCGGGGGTACGCACTAAAAGTCACGGAGGGGTAAAAAAAACCTAAAACCGGTTTATGGAAGAACCCTCAGTTATGTAGTTTTTTATTTTTGTTTTCGACAATGCACAGTAGGTCAAATGAGCATTTTTTTCTGTGAGAAAGTCAAATTTCGTAAATACAGTTAGGCAATTTTTTTTTTTTGCTGTCATTCTGTTAAGAATAAACTTAGACAACGGAACGTGCAGTTTGTTTTTGTAAAAGATAATGTACTGCTAGACCGGACTTAATCAAAGTCACTTCATTTTAATTTGATTGAAAATTTTTTTTCGGAGTTTTAAAGGTGTTTCAAAGGTTTTGTGTGAAAATTGAACCAGTAATTAAAGGAATATTCGAAATGAAAAACGAAGAAAAAAGTAAGTGTTAATATTCTTGTTCAAAACAAATAACTTTTTTTTCAATTTTGACTGAAATATTCTAATTTTTTAACCTAACCTTTAGGCTATTAGGATGTTAGTTTAAAATTTGAAATTTATGTATACTTTGAACAGTTCGACAAACTAAAAGTAAAAATAAATTAATAACTGGAGGTTTTATAAGTTAATTTGATTCGCGCTTTTTTACGTTTTTTGCTTAAAAACATTTTTTTTTCTAGGCTACTACGCTGTAAAAAAATCAAATAATTCAAAATTTTGATCAACAAACTCTCAAAGGAAAAAAGTATGCTCTTTTAAATTATTTCATAAAAAAAAAAATGGTACTACTACTGGCATTTCAAATGATTCCCAAAAACCCTGTGAAGAAAAAGTGCTTTTTTCAAGAACTTAACTACGAAATGGGGAAAATGTAATAGAAAGGTGGATATATTTCGAAGTAAAAACAACTCCTGTCTTACAATTGAAATAGCTTTTGAAATTATTAAACTGAACTCCCTGCCCAAAAAATCGAATTGATGGATAATTCGCCGTGCAGCCCTGATTTGGCTCCCAATGACATTTAATATTTTTTATCCAGAAATATTATTATTGTTCAACAATTATTTTATTTCCAGAAAAAAAAAATAAAAATACATGTTCAACAGTTTTTGACACCCGAAGAGCAGTAATTGCAATTCAAACGTTTCTTTTGGAGTTAGCTCAATCGGAGTGGGAAAATGCTTCCAAAATTTAGTACAAACGCATGCAAAAGTGTATTGATCTTCATGGAAAATAGAGAATATTTTTAAAAACAATAGAACCAATTTCAAACATAAATATTTGTTTTTTCATTATTAGGCCACGTTAGAAAACTTAAAAATAATTACATTTGATTGGAAATAAAGAGTATATAAACATTCGATCTGGCGTCCGTGGCGTAGTTGGTTAAAGTGCGTGGCTGCTATGTCAAAGAACCTTAGAGACCCAGGTTCGAACCCCAGCAGCGACAGAAAATTATCTGAATTAAAATAATTTTTCTGTACGGCCGCCACCTCTCTGCAGACAATGGCAAACCTCAGAGAGTAATCAAAATGCCATGTAAAGCTTCTTGAGAATAAGAACATTCCGTTCATCGCCGTTAGGAGTCGGCGTTAAGCCTGTAGGTCCATTTTTCGGTCAATTGTGTACAAACTTAATAACACGCACAACACAATTGATCATAAGAAGCAAGGTCAAAGTCCTTTCAAGGGCTGAAATGGCCAGTTATTTATTTTATTTATTTATTTTAAACAGTTTGGCAAACTAAAAGCAAAAAGAAATTAAATAACTGGAGATTTTATAAGTTAATTTAATTTTATTTGAATTCGCGCTTTTATACGTTTTTCGTGTAAAAACATTTTTTTCTAGGCTACTACGCTGTAAAAAAATTTTCATTAACTAAAATAACTCATTGATTTTCATCACAATGTTCAGAATTTCCATCACAATACTCAGAATTCTTTAGAATGAGTAACATGATTGATTCTGTATGCAATTGGTGATGTGGGCTCTTGACAATTTTGATCGAATAGTAGATATATACGGATCAGAATTTATAAGGAAATTAAGCAGAAGATCTTCATGTGTATGTTGCTTGCTAGACTTCCTGCAATGCAGCTCTCTGACATTTTTAAACTCTTCACTTTTTTGGCAGATATTTGAAATGTTGACAAATATTCGCACTACGACATATTGTACCAAGAATAAAAATTAAAGTAAATGTCAGCTACCAGCAGTTATTTTGGAGACAATTGAAAAAGTGAACTAGTTCATTTCTAGCGCAGTTCAAAGTAGCTCTGAAAGAGTACAAAAGGCATTCAATGTAGAACAGTTCACTTTGCTTTTGTTTTCAAAAGTATTGCTGAAAAAAATAAACGCGCGTTCTGGCTTTTTTTAAATGGAAGCAGTAACTGGCAGTAACTTTGGAAGCATCGATTTGTATAGGCTTACCTGAAGACACGGTTAACAAAATAACAAAATGTTCAATAAAATTCATGTCGATTTTATTTACTTCCGATGATCTCTTTTAAGAATCTTCTTCCGGTCACAAAATCTTTTAAGAATCTCCTGGCAGTGTTGCCATAATTTCTTTTTTCACAATATCTATTAATAATCCTGTTTCCTCTTTGAATTCGTTCTGAATAGCACTTTTTTTTCCTTGTTTTGTTATTTCCATGAGTCGACCACAATTTGAAATCAAGGTTGTTGAAGTTTTCTTTCAAAAGTTATGAATCTTGTTGTGCATCCATATTTTAACTGAAAGTTATCGTAAAAACTGTTAACCTTTCAATTTCTTTTACCGGATCTTATTAATCTGATAATGTGAAAGATGCTCTATGAAGTAACGTAGCCAAACAAAGCACACGTTTGTTTATTGGAAGAAAAATATTTATAATCAAAACTGAACTGAGCTCAGAACAATAACCGGCTTAGGTTTAGTTAAAGTTCTTGAGCAACTACGAGTAAATAGTTTGTTAGTAGTTAAGTCAAGTTGAATGCCAAATTGCTATAGCAACTGGCTTTAAACTAGTTACATTTCCTTAAGGGAATTACAGAAACATACACAAACATCCACACTCACACAGACACACACACACACGTTCACAATACATGCATCACAACAATGCACTAGCCCAGATTGAAGCTTTTCTATTTCCTATCAAAATCAATTCAATGTCCCCGGAAATGAAACAAACACAACATTTGAATGAAAAACGGAAATATGTTGTTTATGCGATACCAGCTGGTTGAAATTGCAACTAGTGGATTGTGCTGTAATCTTTTCATTTTTTTTTTTTTTTTAATAGCTACAATATGCTGTTAGGCTACCCGCACTATCCTGACCGATGTCAACAACCAGCTAGCATTGCCAACAAATTCTGCTGAGTGTTGCCAAGTTTTATAGGAAGCAATTTAAATTTCACGGAATTTGAAGCCAAATTATTCGGGTCTAATATGTGTGTGTGGTGATTGTGCGGGTGTGTGTGTGTGTTTGCAAGCATATGGTATGTAGAGCTGAATAGCACAAATATATCTGTAATTACTACACCTCAAAATTTCATGGTTAAAAGAACTTCATTCGGACAAGCTAGTATTTATATTTCTATAAAAAATTTCATAGAAAATAGTTTGCAATAATAACACAGTGCAACACGAAAAAAATAACCATATACGGACACCACTACGTGATAAAAGACTAAAAAAAAAGCCCCGTGTCTCCCAATTTTTCCCAAAGTCATGCACTTTTTTGTTTATGGGCGGCCAAAGATTTGGGGCCTCGGTATCATTTTCGCAAATAAGTGATAATTTTCTCGGGCTCATATCTTGCAAACCGTTCAGAATTTCGTTTACTCTCTGAGGCAAAGTTGTAGCTATTGTCATAAAGAACAAAAATTGCGAACATACAAAATCAAAAAAAAATCACCTTCTAGATCAAAATCGCAAAAAACTTAAAAAATTCCATTTTTTTTACCTTTTTTCCCGTGTTCAGGTCCATAAGTAGCAAACCGTTCAAAATTCAAGGAAACAATCAACTACAAAAATTTACCTAAGATCTCAATAAACAAATTTCTAGAACATATAAACTTCCTAGAGATGATTCTTAACACTGTTTAGGTAGCACGCAAAAGTGAAAAATTTGCCGAAAATTTTTTAATTTGATTTTTTTTTTCACTGACTCCTGTTCAGGTCCATAGGTTCCTTATTCCAAAAACACATATTAAAAACACATGTTCATATTTGAACAGAAACAATCAACTACAGTCTGGAGGGCAGTCGGGAAGCAACGTGCCTGTGGACACCATAAGTTCTGAATCAGAGTCAGATTCGGACGATTCGGACGACGATTTGGATCCACAACTTAAGAGAGCGCGATTTGCAAGTCCAGGGCCATCAACATTATAAACATAATACGAATACTTTTTTTTAATATTTTTGTAATAGATAGCATAGTATCTCAATGTTGAAGTAAATAAAAAACAAATGAAATTAAAAAACGGTGTTAAGAATAATTCCCAGGAAGTTTATATGTTCTAGAAATTTGTTTATTGAGATCTTAGGTAAATTTTTGTAGTTGATTGTTTCCTTGAATTTTGAACGGTTTGCTACCTATGGACCTGAACACGGAAAAAAAGGTAAAAAAAAATCGAATTTTTTTAAGTTTTTTGCGATTTTGATGTAGAAGGTGAAGTTTTTTGATTTTTTGTTCTTTATGACAAGAGCTACAACTTTGCCTCAGAGAGTAAATCAAAATTCTGAACGGTTTGCAAGATATGAACCCGAGAAAATGATCACTTTTTTGCGAAAATGATACCGAGGCCCCAAATCTTTGGCGGCCCATAAACAAAAAAGTGCATGACTTTGGGAAAAATTGGGAATCGAATGCTTTTACAATTTTCGAAGTATGTATAGGGGCGTTATCCTGCTGTAGGATCCATGATAAAGGTCCGAAAATTTCAGAAAGCTTGATAAATGCTGATTCCATTATACATTTGTAGGAATTAGCTGTAATTTTTATCTCTACAAACACCAATTCAATGGCGCCATAATAAGTTATTGCTCCCCAAACCATGACGCCACCCTCTCTGCTATGATGCCGGCTCAAATAAACTTCTTCTCTCCTAATATCATGGAAATAGTATGATACCCATTCGGGTCATCTAAAGGCGGATTCACTGATCACCTTCAGCATGGTGTAATTAACAAGGTGATCGTGAATTTTTAGCTTATCTCAAAAAAATTTTACCCTTCCTTGTCAAAAACAGCTGTTCGTAAATTCCAAGCAAAAGTTGCAAACAATCTATTACAATTTTTTATTGAGTACAAGCGATTTGACACTTTTACGCAGTTTGTCTCTTGTTTTCTTACTTTCTCAACATTTTTTGAGAACCGTAGGGAAATTAGTAAACGTCACGATCACCTTGTTAATTACACCATGACCTTCAGCAAGTTATTTCTGAGCGCTCCTTTGCTCTCTCTTCGGTAATGTTCCGTAGGACGATTCACTGACATATCAAACATTCTGCAAGTTTGTTGTTTTTCATTCCAATTCAGTTTTGTCAGATGCAATGCATCTTTATTATAAAGACATAAAAAATAAAAGACATGCCAATTTCAACTAAAGAAACTCCATTCTGGCAATTCCGCTCAAAAACATTCAGCAAGAAAGTTAAAATAAAGTTAATCAAGTCAAGAGCGTCCAGCAAGTTTCTGTACTCTCTCATTGACTGCTCTCTCTCTCATATAAAAAAAACTTGCAAAACATACTGAAGGCAGTGTTGCCAGAGAAAGGAACTGAAATTTTCAAATATTTGGGAAAAAATTTACCACTTTCGGAGAAAATTTACCTTTTCCCAAAATAAAAAAATAAAAAATTTTTAAATGATTAACAACCGTTTTAATTTTTTTGTTAGTATACATATATTTGTCTCTCATCAACAAGCTAACCGTCAACTCTTGACGTGTATAAACTATTTTGTTTCGCTATTTTTGAATTTAATTCACTTGTTGCTTTTGCCCCTTTTACATTGGTTCTTTTTTTAACCCAAAAAGTTGACGATACAACTCAAGCGTACCGTCAATTTTTCCCCATTTTTCGGCCAATTCGCCGGAATTATGTTAGCCTACAAACTCGAAAAATTGCTTTCAATTATTGACCAATGTAAAAGGGGTCTTTGATCCGCAACTAAAGATAAATAATTCAGATTTTTGTATTTTTTTTTTTTTTTTTTTTTTGTTGCACAGGATGATTCAGAAGCATATTAAACTACTTTTGAGTTTGTTCAGTGAAGTAACAGTACTGCCAATAACTCGAATAATTAACAAGTCTAAAAGAATTATTATTTCCGCCAAATTAACCTTTTTTGGTCATAAATTACCTCTTTTACCTCTGCCCAAAAAATGAGTCAAAAATTACCTCAATTAGGGAAATTTACCTCAATCTGGCAACACTGCCTGAAGGTGATCAGTGGATCCGCCTTAAATTAAATTTTTTTCTTCATTAAAAACAACAAGGCGCCAATCATTTACTCTCGTATCTTTTTGAACATTCCAACTCGTAAAATTTTTCGCAAATTGGAGTCGTTACTGTTTACGGACTGCATTTAATGGCAGTTTTTTTTTAATTTTAAGCGTTTCAAGTTTTTGCTTGTCGAATCACCCGACAAATTGTTGAAACACTGGCTTAGAGCATTATTTTAGGTACGGTAAGTGTAGAGTTCGATGCTATGGCGATGATTTTGCGCTTGTCTCTCGTTGTGAATACTCCAGAAGTTCTGCCTTTGTAAATTTTTCCATAGCAATCAGAATTTTTCAAATAACGATGCAATGGCACGGTTTGAAAGCCCTTCACTACGGTAGAAATTGATTTTCTCCTGTTCCAACAAAGTTAAAATTTTTTTTTTCTTTTCCCATTTTCGTGTAAATAAACTCAAAAACACTGGATTAAAAAAAATTGCACATTAAAAGTTAACTTGTATAACAAAAGACTTTAAATTTCGTACTGCGTCTAATCCATGGTGTAATTAAGAAGGTGATCGCGTATTTTTAATATCTCTCAAAAAAATTTTACCCACTCTTGTCAAAAACAGCTGATGGTAAATTCTAAGCAAAAGTTGCAAAGCAATCTATTACAATTTGTTATTGAGTACAAGCGATTTGACACTTTTATGCAGTTTGTCTCTTGTTTCCTTACTACCCATACTACCTAGATTGAGAGCAGAGCATTTTTAGTTATTAAATCAAGTGCGTCTAACCAAGTGGAAGGGAGTGTATTTTCCATGAAGATCAATATACTTTTGCATAAGCTTGCACCAATTTTATAAGCACTTTTCCACTCCTATTGAGATAACTCCAAAAGAAAGAATTTGAAGCAAGAAGCGGTTCTTCAGGTGTCAAAAATCGCTGATAACGCACATATTTTTAATTTCCGGTAATAAAAAAAACATTGGATGCCAAATAAGGGCTACAGAGCGGATAACCCACCAATTCGATTTTTTGGCAGATGAAAAAATCTTTGTTTGCGCAGATGTGTGAGAGCTCGCATTGCCATGATGTAGAATAATTCATCTCTTCTTTGACTTTTTCCGATTTTCACCGATGACTTGTGGCAAACAAATGGACATACACCATTCAGAATTAATCGTTCTAATCTCTATATTTAAATATTATAAATAAAAAAATATAATATATTGCAATTATAATTCATTTGGATTGTCTCATTTTAAAGAAATTTGGCGTTCCATCTTCTTGACGAACTCTATGAAATCTTGATGGCAGTTCGAAGGCGGAAAAATGGCCACATTCCTTGTAATATGTGCTGTGTATCAGATTGTGATATTTGTCCGCCAGCTGAAAGTTCAAAGAATGCATCAGATCGTGCCTAAAACGCGCACAACCCGTTGGAACCCTTGTCAGTTTACGATCCAGGGCTAACGGCTGTTGTTTACTGCTGTACGTCTCGGCGTAAATTCGTTGCGAAGTCGTTATCGAGTTGGTTAAATAGTAGATCATCAGATTATCGAGTAGATCATATATTCCTCATAGCCGCTGGGAGCAAATAGAATGGGGAAGTACGAGGCAAAAACAGTCTTCAGTTGGGATTTCAAACCTAGAGATATGCACATGTTGGAATGGTAGCCAATTACATTTTCGGGAAACAACGTGGCCATATGAGAGCCAGCTGTGGATCCTCAATTACCGCCCTGAACAAAGAATTTATCATAGCCTAAGCGCAGCATAAGATTGCTCATGATCACAGCCATTTCGACGCAACCCATGCCGGGCTTTGAGGTGCCCTGCGACCAACTAAAGCCCGGTAAACTAGGCACCACAATATCAAAAATATTAGTGTAGTTTTTATCAGGATGGGTCTGATACAGCTTGTGTATCAGCGATTAGAATTCACGCACTGAACCCGGCCAACCGTGCAGCAGCAGAACTGGATAGTGATGCTTGTCGACTTTTTGCTCATCGTAGACCATAAGATGAAGGAAATGCATGCGGAGTCCTTGAATCTCTGTGGTAAAGTGATTAAACTGCCATAAAAACACCTTGCGTTCACGCCAGCGTGGCAAATAGTCGGTACGCCAAAAGTCAATGATATCTTTCAGATAGTTGCTTTCTTTATTTGTTTTTTCTTTATTTTTGGGACATGTTTATCAACAATTGTGAGGACACGCTGATAAAATAGTTGGACTGCACTATCGAGGTCAAGTGCTGATAAATCGTTCCAATCAATAGAATCGAGACAAATTTTTATGCTATCGTAGTCAGCATTAAGAAAATCGTATACTATTGAGTTATTATATGAGTATACAAATGTTATATTGGTGGAAAAGAGTTCTGTAGATAGGGCTAAGTGGTGAAAGCTGTTAGAAAATAAGTGTTCAGCTGCAGGGTTTGGAACAACGTTTATTTCATCATAGGTATTGGTGAAGACTAGGTCCAGCCATTTACCATTTTCGTTTGGAAACCTGTTAACTTGCTGCAGGTCGTTAACATAGACGGTACTGAGTAAAGTATAATCAAGCGAGTTGGAGAGGGTAACAGGAATGAGGAAGTTGTCATTCTAATCAGTGACAAAGGAAATATTTGAACGATTAAAGTCACCATAGATAATTATTGTATCTTCCTCTTTCAATGTCGTATTTAGTGATGAAATATTTTCGCACAGATCACTATAGGTAGGAATATAAATAACACCAATATAGATAAATTGATGATCGTGAGAACTAATTCGAGCTATTTGGTGATCATAAAGTTTGTGAGAGGTGGTTTCGATAAATTGACTAGGTAGGGAGTTATGTATGGCTATTAGAACACCACCACCACGGGATTGACCGGTGAAGGTCTCGATCTTTCCGGTAGATTGTCCAATTGTTGTCGAGAATTTCTTCGTTTTTGAAAGAGTCATTTAGCCACGTTTCTGTGAATACCAAAACATTATAGTGGCATGACTTTGCCTCAACGAAAAGTTTATTAAGTTTGCCACGCATACCACCACAATTGTGATAAAAAATTTTTAGGCTTTTGTTTTTAGAAGAAGGTGGACAAAAATCTAGGGGAGTATTATTAGGAGCAGTAATAGTTTTTGAAGTTTGAACGCGATTTGTTCAAATGCCATAGATGCTTTGAAGTGGTGTGTGAGGCATAAGCTGATAAGTCTTTTTCTACTTCAGCTGGCGAGACATTAAAGCTCTCATGGTACTGAATGTAAATTTTTTTAAGTTCTGCTGGTTCGGTTGGAAGCCTTTCCTGTTGTATCAATACCATAACGCTTGTTCTAGTTGAACCGTCGATACAAGTGGAGTCAGATTTGTTATGTAGGTATGCCAAGTAGAGACGCACGTTATCATATAACCTCCGGTCTCTAAGCCGAGACATGACAAAGCGCCCTTCATGCTATGGGAGGCGTAAGTATGGAAGAAATACTAGTAGGAGCAACGGGGGGTACAGAAGGTTGCTGCATTCTTATCAAGGGTGATTTTTGGTAAAGAGGGATTTAGTACATGTGAGCGAATATAATTTGTTCTGTGGGGTAGTTGATGGTGATAAGTTGAATGAGACACGTTTATTTTTAGGATGTGATGGCTGTGATGGCATATTAGTCTTTAATGGATGTGAAGGATTATATTTTGAGAGCGAAAATGAGGGAAAGATATTTATTTTCAGGTTCCAATTAGGATCCTGGGAAATTGTTTTACTTATTTTAGAAGCATGTTTATTTCTATTGGTCTTAATTCTATTACTCCTAGGCTTAGGGTGATTAGTTTGAAATTTCCTATTAGACCACTCGGATATCCGTATGTTTCCATCTTTAAGTACTCTACGAGATCCGGTCAGGAACATCCAACTGTATTTCGTGGGTATACTCACTTTAAAGCTGTTCACTTTCTTAGCTTTTATAGAAGAGGTCCTCTGGCAATCGTGAATGTTAATGTGGTGCTTTTTGAAGTATTTTTGTACCCAACTTTCGTTTGCCTTCAGTGGAAATCCTTTGACGAAAAGTACAGTGCTGCTTTCATAATTGCACTCTTTTAGACGTTGTATCCTTTTTTCCCATTCCGAATTGGTCCAACAATATGTTCCGAAACTTTCAATTGCCGGTGGAGAAGCTGCGATAGATGAGGTGGAATTAGGTATTATGGGAGGTGGTGTGACCGGAGCTTCCAACAATACTTAATAAGAAGCCCAGTATTACAGTATTTTAACCAAAAAGGAGGAGAGACCTATAGGTCTAAAGTCATTCAGTTTAGTGTGTGAGGTTAGCTTACGTTTGGTATAAAGTTAGCTTTCGGTATAGAGAGAACTTTAGTCTCTCTCCAAGCTATTAGAATATAGTTAAGGAGTAGGCCATGGTAGATTGCCTGAAGCCAGGGCACTATTGCATTGAAGCTAACGTGTACTATGCTCTAACGCCATATTCCTTATACATTGTTTTTTTTTTATTCCCACTTATATGTTGTACGGCAAAAGAACCTATGGAGCTCTCATTTGTACTAATGCGTTATGATAATAAATACAAAATAAAAATACAAAATTTTATGACACCTTAGAGATCACTTCCACTCATCGCCTATTTATCATCATTTGACGCAGCCGATATTTTTTAATGCTCCTGTGACTTGGCTTGATAGAAGTTAGAGATAGAAGTTTCTCCACTCAGCTCAATTTTATAGAGTATCCTTTTTTCTATAAAGCTGCACTCAGCTCAATTTTATAAAGTATCCTTCTTTTTCTATAAAGCCTTCGTCTTGTTTGTATTGCTCACTAATGCCATCTGTTTGCATTTCTATCAGGTGCAACACACACACACACACACACACACACTCATCGAAGCTCGAAGAAAATTTCAACCAGTTTTTCGAAATCTTGGCAGTAATAAATATTTTTCACATGACAGGCGGCGAATCTAGTGCAACATTTAGCACTCAAAAACCTGTCAGATTCCCCTAAGCGATGTTGGAAAAATAGTTTCTTTTTGCGCTTCCTACTGCTACTGCTACTTGTGGTTGTTGCAACAACGGAAGATGATTCAGTGCTGCATTTGCCGCTTCCAAGATTGATTACTTCTGTCATTTTCCTTCTTCATTTTTACTTAAAAGTTCCGTTCAAATGCTTGAGCAAAATACGCAGTTTGTCACTCTTGACATATATGCTTACATATACTAACGTGTCTACCCGGATACGAGTGTATATATGTGTGTGTGTAGATTTTTGCACAATATTTCAAAATATCTTCATGAAAACTTTTGTTGTAAACGGGCGTAAGGATTAGTTGTCTAACACAGAAAATATGCTGTTAGTCAATGTTGTGTGTCTTGACAGAACGTTTCTTGAGTCTTAAATTGTGAAAGTTTATTTTCTCCTCTTTAATCTATACTCTACACTCAGACAATCTCAACCAGATTGTTTTATAGCAGTGATGGGCACACGCAAACATAACTTAACTTTTTAACTTGTTTTGACATGACAACGTTACGTTTTACCGCGCAGTTTTCCAAAAAAAAAAAAAAAAACGAAGAAAACATTTTTCGAAACGCAAAGGCGTACGTACCTACAGTGGTTTCAAAGTGGGATTAAATCGTTTTTTTTTTTTTGCATGTTGTAACTTTTGTTCCTTTTTGTTAAATTTAAGTTTAGAAATGTTTCAATAGCATATAAACAAAAAAAAAAAATCTAAAGTAATTTAAATTTTTGTGGATGAGCATTGAATGTCACTATTTTTTTTTTCCTCTCAAAACAAATCATAATTTTAGGCCGTTTTTGGGTATACTGCGTTATATTCCTTGTATTCACAAAATTATTTTTATATACAATTTTGTGAATAAATTATCATAACCCTTTCGGGCCTCAATTCAGGTGATGAAATTAAGAAATTCTACATTCTGGAATTAGTACAGGTGCTATTCAGTACCTAGTATAATTTATAAAAAAATAGATACAGCAGTTTCGACTATGTCGTAACACAAGACGTAGAATTATTCAATTCGCTTTTGATGACATCTTTTTTAAAAAATATTAAGCAAGAATGGATAAATAAAGCAACAGCGGAATTTTTTCGCTACCTATTACGCTATAGAGTCGAAAAATTTGTTCAATGCTAGCAAGTTCAACAACCCATGTGGATAGTTGAAAAGTCAAAATTTCGCTGTCGATTATATGCCCGGATATTTTACTGGCTGTGTAATTTTGACATTTCAATAAGACTTTCAAATTATCGCAACTTACATTTGCGTAAACTTGCATAACTTTTTACCTTCTTTCCTTTCAGTTCTTCTTTGCTTAAAAAAAATCTATCTAGTTGCATTGAGGAAAGTTGTACTGTAGTTGCTTTTTTCTCCACACAAAAATGTTGACTCTACATAGACTAATGCACCTGTTAATAGGTTCGTTTATAGCATAATTTGTTCTATGAAACCTTGCCTCTAATAATCTTGTGTTTCTGAGATTCCTTGGAGGTTCATACAGGACGAAATAATTCGATAATTCAGTAGATGAAATTTTGCCGACTAAAATTTTATTAACGAATAAAAGTGGAGAGCATAATCTTCTATCCTTTAAAGATTGAAGCCCAAGAAGCTTACGTCGAATATTGTAAGATGAAAGACCATCTGGCCATTGCATCTTTTTGAGCGCATATCTTGTTATATTCCTTTGGATCCTTTCAATGCGATTTGAATGTTCGACATAGAAAGGGTCCCAAATAATCGAACAAAATTCAATAATACTACGCACAAGTGATACATAAAGTGCTTTAATTGTGTGCGGATCCCTGAAGTTTTGAGTGTTTCGCTTAATGAAGCCAATCATGGAGTTTGAATTTGCTATGATAAAGTCATAGTGAGAGTTAAAACTGAATTTTGAATTGAATATTACCCCCAAGTCTTTTATTCATGGTTCATGTTTTTGGAATATGTAACTACTAAACCTCTGCACAAATGCACTCGTTTTTTCCACAACAGTAGATCCAACAGTGCAGAGTTCAGAGCTTGACAGAACTCTGTTAGTCAAGCAGAGCGTATCCAAGTCATTTAATGATAACAAACGAACACTGCAGAGCACTCGTCAGCTTCAAATCAAACCATGTTTTCGGTTTGCTTTAACAAAACAATTACTAACAGCAAAAAATGCACCAATCACACCTAACACAACAGAACCTTGGCGAAGTAAATATTTCTACCATTGGCAAATAGAAATGTTATTTTTACGAATTCGATGCTGGGGCGAACACTAGGTAAAAATGGGTCGCTGAATCCGAATCCGTTGTCAGAATTTCAAAGTTATGGAATTTTTAACCCTATAGGGTTGCCACCTAAAAATTTTGAAATTCTGACAAGGGATTCGGATTCAGCGACCCATTTTTACCTAGTGTTCGCCCCAGCATCGAATTCGTAAAAAAAAAATTAGGTGGCAACCCTATCAGATATCTTTAATTTTAAAATTCTGACATCAGATTCGAAATCAGCGACCCCCTAAAACTGTTAGATAATGTTTAAAACTCTTTAAAAAGCAACATATTATTAGGTGGCAACCCTATTGTTAAAGTATCATACTTTTGAACATCTGACAACGGATTCGGATTCAGCGACCAATTTTTACCTAGTGTTCATCCCAGCACCGAATTTTTTAAATTACAAAAAATTTAGGTGGCAACCCTATCCACCATCCTTAATTTTAAAATTCTGAAATCAGATTCGAAATCAGCTACCCCAAAAACGGCTAAACACGAAATCTACAGAACTCTAAACGGTCTTAATACGCTTAAGTTTTTCCTACACTTCATTGAATTATTTGGATCGGAGCCACACCTATTTGTCAAATCCCCATCCCAGTACCCTACTTCCCATATTCTACTTTCTAGTAGAAGGATATCACCAAGTAAGAACTCCATACATATTGAGTTTCATTGTTATACTACGTTTACATTAGAGCAAATGAGCCATTTCAAATGAGTCATTCAAATGTGTTTACACTGATTTTTTTTGCAAACGTATCGCATTTAGTTTGACAGCTTGTTCTTTGTTTTCGAATTCACTTCACAATATGTTTGACATTTTCCTTTCTTTTTAGTGCTTTCGGTGTATTTTTGTCCATTCTGCATTGAATGCGTTCGAAAAAGTTTGTAATTAGTTTTAAGAACGTATCCAATCTCATTCATTTATTTCAAATGAGATGATTTGCAAATGAGAATTCGTATGAGAAATGAGATGATTTCGGTTCTCATTTGGCTGAATGAGCTGAAATGAGTCATTTGGCTCAATGTAAACGTAGTATTATACGGCATTTACTTCCAAAGCTATTCAAAGACAGCATAACTCCAAGCGTTCTGCTGTTGTTTACATAACAACATAACTTTCTAGTCAGTACACACTTCTTTTTCGAATCGTGCCTAACATTGCTTTGGTTTTAGTTTGTTCTTGTTCTGCTCAAGCGACGAGTGCTCATTGTAGTGTTAGGCTTGATTTCATTGATGAGAGCAAAACATAGCAAAAGCTTGCACTACAAACGAGTGCTTTGAAACGCATTTCAAGCGCACTCGTGCAGAGGTTTAGTAACTACACAACATTTGCTTATATTCAAATTTAAGTTGTTTATAGTACACCAATTGTGGAAACGCATCAGATCACTTTGAAATTTAAAACAATCAGAATAGTGCAATATTTTATGATAAAGCTTAACGTCATCTGCGAACATTAAGCAGTTTGAAAATTTGAAGCATTAAGGCAAATATATCTATATCTATATCTATATCTATATCTATATCTATGTTATATCTATATCTTTATCTATATCTATATACTATTATATAAAATAAAAGTGAAAATTTTTTGTGTCCGCAAAACTCCAGAAGTACTGGTCCGATTTTTTTGAAATAAGTTTTAAAATATCACATTTGTGCTACAAAAGGTTCATTGGTTATTTTCTTTACGAAATTTCAATAATAAGTATCTTTAATTAAAGTGTTAAGTTTTTTAAAAAATCATCCACAATGCCATGCATTGCTTGATCGTTAGCTTTTCATGCGTTTGTGCTGCGAGAGCCTCAATAAACTGCAAGTTGCTCTCTACTATACTCTTTTTGTTCTCAGTAAGCACAAAACAACAAAACAAACAAACAAATACATATACATACATACTTTGCTGCGCTTAAAGCTAATTGGATCGAAGTACATTCTAATATGTTCAAAGTAGTTTTGATGTGGAGAATTAATCTAACATTTTTTTTTGGTGTGGGCCACAGGGGTGTGGCCCGATACTCTATACAGAATAGCTATGGAAGCTTAAATCACAGGACATTGAAACTCATAATGGAATTGTCACCTGGGAGTGATGTTCTGCTACTGGGAAACTGTAACGAGTAGTGGAACATGAGCGTAGCATCAGACTAAGGGATAAATAAAAGTTTTGAATTTACTTATCATTTCAAATATACTTGCTGGGTGTAGCAACGCGCGCCGGGTATCGCTAGTCATTTATAAAAATTAAAAATAATAATGGGCCACAATGTGTACCTTGTGGAATGCCTGAAAGAGCTTTTATGGGAGTATCAGAAGATAGTTCACCAATCTTAACAAAAAGTTGTCTATCCTTTAAGAAGCTACCAAAAAATAGTATAGGACCTTCTGATAAGACAAAGTTTTTTAATTTAAAGAGTAGAATGTTGTGGTCAACTTTATCAAACGCTTTCGCAAAATCAGTAAACACCACATCCAACTGGTTTCGACACTCCAAAGCGTCAACTATTTTAGCTGAAATAAGTGCCAAATTTGAACAAGTCGATCTACCAGGCATGAAACCATGCTGATAATCACTTATAACACTTTCTACATGATTAAATACTTTATTTTTAATTATGTGATCAAAGAGTTTTGCAAATGTGCCTTGTTTTACAATAGCTCTGTAGTTATTAATGTTTCTTCGATCGCCAGATTTAAATATTGGAATAACAGAACATATTTTCCATGAATTTAAAAAAATTCCAGTTTTAAGACATATATTGAATAGGACACTAATTGGCTCAGTGATATTATCGATACAAAGTTTGAAAAACATTGGAGGAAAACCACCATGTTAAAATTTAAAACTTGGTTTAAGGTTTGAAATAGCTAAGAAAACATCCTCAGCTAAGACTTCAATGTTGTTGAGATTAGTCAGATTTGGGGCGACAAAGTCCAGTGTGTTATCATAATTTGCCAAGTTCTCATAGTTCTTGTGGGGTAATTGCATTCCATTATACTAATATAGCTTGACTAAGTGACTCTTTGGATGTAATATGAAGTTGGCTGATCCTTTTTTCAATAAGGTCACACACATTTTCAATTATGTTGAGATCTGGAGATTGTGGGGGTGTATGCAGCAGGCGTGGGACTTTTCCATGTAGCAGCCATTCCATGACCAAACGCGACTTGTGCTTGGGGTCATTATCTTGTTGAAAAAAGAAACTGATTTCATCTAGCCCCATTTTGTTCATACTTTGGAGCAAATTTTCTTTCAAAATGGCTAAATATGTTCTTTATTCATTATTCCTTCAATGAACTTCAAGTTTCCCACGCCAGCAGCTGAAGCACACCCCCACACCATCACACTACCACCTCCATGTTTTATTATTGCTTGGATGTTTTTTTTAATTGAACTCCATATTTGCTTTTCTCCACACCATACGACGTCCGTCCGAACCAAAAATGTTGTATTTCGACTCTTCACTGAATACCACAGTTCTCCAAAACTGTTCCGATTGGTTGATGTGTTTTTTTGCGAACTCCAAGCGTTTATACGCATTTCGCTTTTTTATGAAAGGTGTTTTTCGAGCAACTCTACCATGATAGTCAGCCTTATGTTGCCTATTTCGAACTGTTTGGGCATTTACGTGGACATCATGCAATTTCTCTAGTGTCGCAGTAATCTTCGGAGCAGAAACGTTTGGAGTTGCTTTTATTTCTGACAAAATAACTCGTTCATGGCGCGCTGTTAAAGAACTTGGCCGACCAGATCGAAGTTTTAGTTGTAATGATCCCGTGTATAAATATTTATTTATATTTTTATGAACACTAGAATGGCTTTTCCCGATTATTTAGCCAATATCTCGGACTTTATAAGTTTGAAAATACAGCCTTAGAATTAATTTACGAACGTCCAGTTAGATTTCGGTATTTTTTCCCATTTTTAAGACAAAAAGACAAATAATCTGGGTTTATTACAAAAAATCGAGTGACTGATGCGTATATTACTGACATTTATAGCTAAAAACTTTAGATCCCGTTATTTTAAAGCTTTTTTCAAACGAAGCAATGCAAAGTTCAATCAAAAGCACAAATGTTTCTAAACTTTTTTGACTATGAAATGTTTAGTTTTTCGTTTCTTTTTTCATTTGAAGTGATAAGAAAGTTGTTTTTTGGTTTGAATTTTTGATGTTGCGTTAAAAATATATATGAAATATTAAATATGTAAAAAAAAATTTTTAGTTTTGTGTTAAAAGGGTAAAAATTGAAAAAATGTTTTAAAGAAACTGTTTTGTTTCTAAACTTTTTTGATTCACTGTAGGTTCCTTCAAGAGCAATACATTCATTCCACCGCTTTTCTAGCTTTTCAATACCGGTTTTGTAGAACGATTTGTGCTTCGCCTCAAAATACTTTTCAGTTTCAGCCATCACCTCTACATTGGAGCATTTTTTTGAGGTCAGCAAAGAGCTAGTAGTCGCTGGGGGCCAAATCTGGTGAATACGGTGAATGAGGAAGAAATTCAAAGCCCAATTCATGGATTTTCGCCATCGTTTTCATCGATTTGTGGCACGGTGCTTTGTCTTGGTGAAAAAGAATTGTTTTCTTCTTGAAATGGGGCCGATTTTTCGCTTTTTCTTCCTTCAAACATTGGAGCGCATAATAATCGCTGTTGATTGTTTTTCGCTTTTCGAGATAGTCGATGAACAAAATTCCATGCGCATCCCAAAATACAGATGCAATAACTTTTCCAGCCAACTGTTTCCACTCAGCTGACGACCGTTTTGATTCCGGTGTGTAATGGTGGATCCACGTTTTATCCATTGTTACACACCGACGCAAAAATTCATGTTTATTCTTTGGAAACGGTGCCAAACAGCTCTCCGAATCATCGACACGTTGTTGTTTTTCCGGTGAGAATCCGGTGACGTCCGTGGCGTAGTTGGTTAAAGTGCGTGGCCGCTATGTCAACGAACTTTGGAGACCCAGGTTCGAACCCCAGCAGCGACAGAAAATTATTTGAATTAAAATAATTTTTCTGTACGGCCGCCACCTCTCTGCAGACAATGGCAAACCTCAGAGAGTAATCAAAATGCCATGTAAAGCTTCTTGAGAACGAGAACATTCCATTCATCGCCGTTCGGAGTCGGCGTTAAGCATGTAGGTCCGGTTCTCGGTCAATTGTGTACAAACTTAATAACACGCACAACACAATTGATCATAAGAAGCTAGGTCAAAGTCCTTTCAAGGGCTGAAATGGCCAGTTATTTATTTTTTATTTTTTTTTTTATGAGAAAACGCGGCACACATTTGGAAAGCAGCTTTCGCATCGACAAATGTTCCTGTAATATTGTTCCCACACTGCCTTTCGATATCTTCGGAAAGCCTCAGCTAACTCGCGCACCTCCACTTTACGGTCGGCCAATACCATTTTGTGTACTTTTTTATGTTTTGTGGAACAACTGCCTCATTTGGGCATCCTGAACGTTCATCATCATTTGTGTCTGTACGACCAAGTTCAAACTCAGAATACCATCGGTAAATGGTTGCTTTTGACGGAGCGGAGTCCGAACAACACTTTCGAAGCCGCTTCTCAGCTTGAACGGTATTTTTCCCATAAAAAAACAGTGATAAATCAACACACATCTTGGAGAAGACCCTAGAAAAACAAATCGACACACACCATCTTTTTGTCGATTACAAAGCCGCCTTCGACAGTCCAATAAGGAATCATCTATATTCCACCATGTCTGAATTTGGTATTGCTGCAAAGCTCATCCGCCTTTGCAGAATGACACTGAGCAACACCAGCAGCACAGTTAAAATCGGGAAGGACCTCACTCCTCCATTCGATACCAAACGAGGTTTCAGACAAGGTGATTCCTTATCGTGCGACTTTTTCAACCTAATGATGGAGAAGATCATCCGAGCTGCTGATTTGAGACGCAGTGGCACGATATTCTACAAAAGTATTATGCTGCTGGCGTATGCTGATGATATCGATATCATTGGCCATAATACGCGCGAAGTCAGCGCAGCATTCTCCAGGTTACCGAAAGAGTAAAGTCGAATGGGTCTTGTAGTGAACGCAGATAAGACGAAATACCTAGTGTCAACAAATAAACAGTCCCAGCGTCTTGGAAACCACGTCACTGTTCACAACATCTCCTTCGAGGTTGTTAAGGACTTCGTCTACCTGGGATCCAGCGTAAACTCTTTCAACGATGTCAGTATTGAGATAAAACGAAGGATAACTCTTGCCAACAGGTGTTACTTTGGGCTGAGTAGGCAATTGAGAAACAGAGCCCTCTCTCGACGAACAAAACTCACGCTCTATAAATCACTAATCATGCCCGTCCTATTATATGCAGCACAAACCTGGACGTTGAGCAGTTCTGATGAAAAGACTTTGGGAGCCTTCGAGAGAAAGATCCTTCGTAAGATCTTCGGTCCAATCTGCGTCAATGGCGAGTACCGAATTCGATGGAACCACGAGCTGTATGAGCTGTACGCTGACATTGACATAGTTAAGCGCATTAAAATCGACCGGCTTCGCTGGCTAGGTCATGTTGAGCGAATGGAAAACGACGCTCCAGCGAAAAAAATATTCGATTCAGTGCCCGGTGGTGGTCAACGCAGAAGAGGACGCCCAAATCTTAGTTGGAAGGATCAGGTGTTGGATGACCTGACTACGCTTGGTGTTTCCAACTGGCACCAGCCAGCGAAAAACAGAAATGACTGGCGCAATTTCTTATACGAGGCCAAAACCGACTTACAGGGTTAAGCGCCAGATAAGTAAGTAAGTAAATCAACACACGGAATTGCTTCGAATCCTTTTTTTTGAAAATATCAACAGTAGTGTCACTTAAATCACTGCAACTTCTGAACTAAACGTTAGATTGTCATGAAATTTTTACACGTATTGTTTGAAGGTTGAAACTATCGAAATATTATATCAATATTTCGTTAGAGGTGCCACCAAGTAGTTAGTCTCGGGACTTATTGGACCATGTGATATAACTAATTAGAGTTTATTAATGCATGTAAACAAAAATTTACGTTATCTCATGAAGCTCAATTTAGCTCAAATAATATATTTAAATCTATCATTTCCTGTAAAAATTTATAAGATAAACACATTTGAGCTTTAGGCCAAGTATGTTGACAACAAGACAACATGAATACAAAGAAGGCAACAACCAACAACAACACAACAAAGGCTCTGTATAGAGCAAATCACACAGCTTGACTATACAGAATGTTTCGTTGGCCGCTACACCAACTCATCAGCAGTCTTGCATGACTTTTCACTGTTATCCACTAAAGCTACTTAGGTTCTACTTATACGGCCAATATGCCGAGAAAGTTACCTGGAAATTTATTTTGACAGAGAGAACGCTTTTTTACATTAGTAACTGAATTCTTATCTACTTCGATGCACCTTGTGTCAAGGTTAATCTTGATCGTATCATACTTTTAGGCATAACCTTAACTCATGTGCATCTTCGAAAATTCGATCACAGTGGTTTACCGCTATCAGAGCATGTTGAAGTTGTGTTATTTTGTAGGGAGGAGCTAACAACAAAATAGATTATTGTGATCTGCTGCAACATAGCTTTAGTTAATACTTAATACTAAATCAGCAACGAATCACAAAGAAAGATAATGGCTTGGTGGTTAAAGCGTTGAACTATCAGTCGACTGGATATGGGTTCAATTCCCACGACGGACAAGAAATTATTTTTAATTTAACATTTTCTTATTGCAATAGACGCAAGCAAAAGCAACATCAACTATAAGAAACAATTTGTCGGATTATAGTTTTTGAGATTCCACTCCAGCAAATCACAAAATGAGGCGTTAAAAGCAGTGATGGAAAATGACGATTATTTTTGTTTACTTTTTAGATCAAAAGATCCTATATAAAAAGATGTAAAATAATTTTAAATGTAGCAATATGTACATAGGTACTAAACCTCTGTACGAGTGCGCTTGAAATGCGTTTCAAAGCACTCGTTTGTGGTGCAAGCTTTTGCTATGTTTTGCTCTCATCAATTAAATCAAGCCTAACACTACAAAGAGCAATCGTCGGTTGAGCAGAACAAGAACAAACTAACACCAAGGCAATGTTTGGCACGATTCGACAAAGAGGTGTGCACTAACTTGAAAGTTATGTAAACAACAGCAGAACGCTTGGAGTTATGCTGTGTCTTTAGGTTTCATATTCTACAAATTCTTGTAAAAAATCATTAGGTGCACATTTAAAAAGCCAAAAAATGGATTTTCTTATTAATTATTCAAATTATAATAGGAGAATTATTTGTTTAGTATGAAAATGCTTTTTTCCGTTTTTAATACTATCTAGGTATATATATAAAAAAGGAGCTTATGTTTGTAAGGCCGCAATAGACTCCTAAACTACTCATCCGATTAGCATGAAAATTTGTGTATAGAAGGTTTTTGGTACGGTGCGTGTTTGTGGGCTTTCAATTTTGATCCACCTTGAACACCAGAGGGCGCTGTAGTACAAATTTTTTGAAAAACTGCCTAAAACTCACAAACTGCTTATGCGATTAGAATGAAAAGTGGTATACAGTGGGTTTAATCTACGCTGAGTGTTTTGCTGCTATCTTTTTTGACCTATCTTGAACACCAGAGGGCGCTGTAGTACAAATTTTTTGCAAAACCACCTAAAACTCCCAAACCGCTCATGGGATTAGAATTAAAATTGGTATATAGTAGTTTTCAGGTACAATGAGTTTTTTGACAGTTTCTTCTTTGAACAACCTTGGACACCAGATGGTGCTGTAGTACAAATTTTTTACAAAATCGCCTATTTTTAGTTGTTTTCTTAGGTTATATATGCAAATATTTACAAAATATAAAATATTTCTTAAATTTAGTAAAACTAAAAAAATTTCCGTTATTTTGATTTCAAAAACATGAACATATCTTGAAAACTATGAAAAATTTTACTACAACGATATATTTAATGCAACATCGTGCTCAAAAATGAAAAAAAAAAACAATCAGAAATTTAATTTTGCGACGTTCGATTCAAATATCTCCGCTGCTTTTTTATACATTTTGTTAAATTTTTTTTTGTCTTAAAGCTTCATCAAAGTACTATGAAAACCTTATTGCAAAAATACCGTTAGTTGAGTATATATATTTTATATATTTTTTTCAAAATTGTCTGAAATTTTGGAGTTTTCTTCAAAAAAAGGCTCAAAATTTGTTTTTGTTGTAAAAATAATTTAAATTCAAATTCGTAAATTTTCAACTCTATTCAAAAATTATAACATTTATAAGCAAAAGTTATTTCAATTTTACGCAAAAATTAAAAACCATTTTTGTGATTCAAAAAGCGAGGCCTATCCCTTGATTTTTTTGAAGAAATTTTTTTTTCCAATATTGTGGTTTCATATTTTTGAATAAATTTACAAATTGAAAACGAGTTTTTGAGCTCTAGGCCAATCATGTTGAGAACAAGACAACATGAAGAACAAAGAAGGCGACAGCCAACAACAACAACAACAACAATTTACAAACTAAAATAATAATTTATTAAAAAAAATTATCTCAGTATCTTTTACCAATCAAAAGTTATAGCCAATAATCTTTATTCAAAATATATATACAAAAAGCAAAATGATGTCTGTGTGTTGGCTGGAATCTTCAAAATTGCTGAGTCGATCGAGCTGAAATTTTGGCAGTACATTTTTTTCAAGCACAAGATGGTTTTTATTTCTGTCACACCCCCTTTTACCGCCCACAAATCAATAAAAATGCTATATTTCCTATGGTTTTCGTCGATTTAGCTACATTTTGGTAATTTAGTTTGTATGCTCACTGTCGGCAACTGTACTAAAACTGGGTAATGTCCATCTACTAGAAAACTGAGACGGGCATTATATAAGGGGGTGTGACTCCGCCCATACAACTAAAATTTTAATTATCGAATAGCTTTGAAAGTAAAAGTAGCAGTATTTACATACAAACTCAAAATGGAGTTACTATTTAAACTGTAACTGTAACTGGGAAACTGAAACGGGCAGTGGAAAATGACAGTGGTGTTAAACTATGGGTCTAAGAAAAGTTTCGAATATAATTATTATGTTGCGATATAATTGCTGGGTGCAGCAACGCGCGCCGGGAAAAAGCTAGTTCTATATATAAATAGGCGTAGGCAAAACAGCTAAAAACCATTTTCTCCCGTGTTTTCCAACCGATTTTGATAATTTTTTTTAAATCAATAAGATTAGGGAGAAGGAGTGCACCGAATATCTATGGTGGGCGTGGTACATACTATACAGCCCAAAGTTGCGATATCAAATAACTTTAGAGTTATATTTCACACAGCCTCGGAAATTCGACCTCAAATAACACGTACCATTCCACTGGTCACATTTTATGGACATTGAAAGAGGGGTGTGGCATTTTTTAGAAACCCAAATTTTCGGTATAACTTTCGAACTATAAGTCACAAATCAATGAAACTCGGGAGGAACTTATACATACAATTAAATGTTTTTATATTGAATAGCTTTGGAAGTAAATACCGTATAACAATGAAACTCAATATGGAGTTCTTACTTGGTGATATCCTTCTACTAGAAAGTAGAATATGGGAAGTAGGGTACTGGGATGGGCATTTGACAAATGGGTGTGGCTCCGATCCAAATAATTCAAGTATCCAAATAATTCAATGAAGTGTAGGACTTAAGCGTATTGAGACCATTTAGGGTTCTGTAGATTTTGTGTTTATCAGTTTTAGGGGGTGGCTGATTTGGAATCCGATTTCAGAATTTTAAAATTAAAGATCGCGGATAGGGTTGCCACCTAATTTTTTTTTATTTTTACGAATTCGGTGCTGGGGCGAACACTAGGTAGAAATGGGCCGCTGAATCTGAATCCGTTGTCAGAATTTTAAAATTGTGAAATTTTTAACCCTGTAGGGTTGCCACCTAATAATATGTTGCTTTAAGAGTTTTAAACATTATCTAACAGTTTTAGGGGGTCGTTGATTTCGAATATGATGTCAGAATTTTTAAATTCAAGACGGCTGATAGGGTTGCCACCTAATTTTTTATTTTTACGAAATCGGTGCTTGGGTGAAGGTAAAAATGGGTCGCTGATAACGGAATTCAAGGATCCAAAATATTTCGCATCATCGTGAATATGAAGCAAGGAATGAAAGTTTATAGTTAAAAAAGACAAGTCCTACAACTCGGGAAATTTTAAAATAAAGCTATAGAGCATATTATGAGCACATTCATTGTTTATTGCGCAGTTTTGTTCATCTAAGAGGATTCTCATTGCCAGTGATAGTTTTAAATAATTTATATACCGTTCAAAATAGAGGGGCCTGTGTATAACAAAGATTATCTGAACTCAGTGGCCTTGAATTTGCTAAGTTGTGAAAGTGCTCTTTTAAATTAACCAACATTGCGGAAAGCAACGTGATTCTTCTCAAGTGCAGAGAATATTGTTCACCCCTTGTCACATTTCATGAATTCAATAGTGTTCTGGTGATACCAAGGCACACAACGTGCATATAGTCTAAGGATATTTGCTTGAGATCATGTCTAATTTAAGACTTTCTATAATCATAGGGTTTTGATCGTTATGGTGTTCTGGTTGGGCTCTTGATCGAATGAATCATCAGTTCTTGCTGTGGCGTCTTAATAAAGTGGGAAAACGATGCGATTTTTAAAGCTTTCTCCTTCCTGCGTACATCGTGTGCAGGAAAAATATTCACTGTGCCCTTTTGTACTTAGGATGAATGCACGTGCTGGAGTATCCATTACAAAAGATCTCAATTTGACTGGAAAAAAAGTGTTTTTAAATTGAAACCCATCCCCGATAAGAATATGTATTTCAGAAACGAAATTTTGTAAAAACTCGCTTGCACTCTTAGGCTTCGAATACCCCTCGTTAGCTCCAATAGACGTAAAAGTACGTCTGTTGTGTCGACAACATTAACCAAGATTGGCCACACTTGCAAATTGGAGCTTTTGCACAGAGGCAAACCATCAATGTTAACATCCAGTGTAATTGTGTTTCCATTGAAGTTAGTTGTGCGTAGGAAATCAGTTAATGCATCTTTAATGCCATAGTAAAAATACTTACCAGGACCCATGTCCGTGGTAACAACTTCTTTTGGCGTTCTCTTTAGAGTTCGAAGGTCTTTTGGAACATATGAACCGGAGTCTTTTAAAATTACCAGAAGCTCATTGATAGAAATATTGCTTATTCCATGTTTGATGGACCGCCAATTTTTTTCTTTAAAATTGTTTAAATTTCTCGTGGTTTCTTCAACATTTTCTCGCAATTGCTCAGAACTATTGTCACCATAACTATCACTATTATTTTCTTCAACATTTTTAAAAACACTTGCATTTTGTTCAGAAATATCCACAGTATTCACAAATCTATATAAATAAAAATCAAATGTCATTCGTTGGTAATTGTATCAGTTGAGAACGGCTAGACCGATTTATATAATTTCTTTTTTAAATGTTCGTAATAGTCCAACTTAGGTTTTTACGGAAAGAAAAATTGACCACGCCCACTTTTGCGCCCACTTTTTTTATTTATCTAAAATCGGAAAACGGCTACACCGATTTGGCTAATTTATTTTTTAAATTTTCGTAGTAATCCATTCTAAGTTTTTAAATAAAAAAAAAAAATAAATAAATAACTGGCCATTTCAGCCCTTGAAAGAACTTTGACCTAGCTTCTTATGATCAATTGTGTTGTGCGTGTTATTAAGTTTGTACACAATTGACCGAGAAATTGACCTACAGGCTTAACGCCGACTCCGAACGGCGATGAACGGAATGTTCTTATTCTCAAGAAGCTTTACATGGCATTTTGATTACTCTCTGAGGTTTGCCATTGTCTGCAGAGAGGTGGCGGCCGCACAGAAAAATTATTTTAATTCAAATAATTTTCTGTCGCTGCTGGGGTTCGAACCTGGGTCTCCAAAGTTCTTTGACATAGCGGCCACGCACTTTAACCAACTACGCCACGGACGCCACAATTCTAAGTTTTTACTGAAGAAAAATTGACCACGCCCACTTTTACGCCCACTTTTTTTATATCTATCTATATAGTATATAAAAAAGTAGCTTATGTTTGTAACTATGCAATAGACTACTAAACTACTCATCCGATTAGCATAAAAATTTGTGTACAGAAGTTTTTTAGTATGGTGCGTTTTTGTGGGCTATCAATTTTGATCCACCTTGAACACCAGAGTGCGCTGTAGTAAAATTTTTTTACAAAACTGCTTAAAACTCACAAACCGCTTATGCGATTAGAATGAAAAGTATACAGTCGTTTTCATGTACGTTGAGTGTTTTTCTGCTATCTTTTTTGACCTCTCTTGAACACCAGAGGGCGCTGTAGTACAAATTTTTTGCAAAACCACATAAAACTCCCAAACCGCTCATGCGATTAGAATGAAAATTGATATATAGTAGTTTTCAGGTACGATGAGTTTTTTGACAGTATCTTCTTTGAACCAACTTGAACACAAGATGGTGCTGTAGTACAAATTTTTTACAAAATCGCATATTTTTAGTTGTTACATATGCAAATATTTACAAAATATAAAATATTTCTTAAATTTAGTAAAATGAAAAAATTTTCGTTATTTCGTCATCAAAAACATTAACATATCTTGAAAACTATGAAAAATTTTACTACAACGATATAGAATATAATGCAACATCGTGCTCAAAAATGAGAAAAACACAATCAGAAATTTAATTTTGTGACTTTCGATTCAAATATCTCCGCTGCTTTTTTATATATTGTGTTAAATTTTTTTTTGTCTTAAAGCTTCATCAAAGTACTATGAAAATCTTATTGCAAAAATACCGTTAGTTGAGTATATATATTTTAAATATTTTTTTCAAAAAAGGTCTGAAATTTTGGAGTTTCCTCAAAAAAAGGCTCAAAATTTGTTTTTGTTGTAAAAATAATTTAAATTCAAATTCCCAAATTGTCCACTCTATTTAAAAGTAACAACATTTATAAGCAAAAGTTATTTCAATTTTACGCAAAAATTAAAAACCATTTTTGTGATTCAAAAAGCAAGGCCCTTTATTTTTTCGAACAAATTTTTTTTTTCCAATATTGTGTTTTTATATTTTTGAAAAAATAAACAAGTTAAAAAATGAATTTTTTAGAAAAAATTATCTTAGTATCTCTTACCAATCAAAAGTTATAGCCAATAATCTATATATACAAAAAGGAAAACGCTGTCTGTGTGATGGCTGGAAACTTCAAAACTACTGAGCCGATAGAGCTGAAATTTTGGCAATACATTTTTTTCAAGTACGAAATGGTTTAAATTTCTGTCACACCCCCTTTTACCGTCCACAAATCAATAAAAATGCTATATTTCCTACAGTTTTCGTCGATTTGGCTACATTTTGATAATTTAGTTTGTATGCTCACTGTCAGCAACTGTACTAATACTGGGTAATGTCCATCTACTAGAAAACTGGGATGGGCATTATATAAGTGGGTGTGGCTCCGCCCATACAATTAAAATTTGTATTATCGAATAGCTTTCAAAGAAAAAGTAGTAGTATTTACATACAAACTCAAAATGGAGTTACTATTTGGTGATCTCCTGCTACTGGGAAACTATAACGGGCAGTGGAAAATGACAGTGGTGTTAAACTATGGGTCTAAGAAAAGTTTTGAATATAATTATTATGTTGCGATATAATTGCTGGGTGCAGCAACGTGCGCCGGGAAAAAGCTAGTTCATCATATTTTTCACTTGCACTCACTTCCGTCGCACTCGATTTATAAATATTTTTTAACAATTTCGATGCTTCTCTCTTGCTAATTCTTCTGATTTTTTTGGTAGACAACATATTTTACTTTTTTAATTTATTTTTTACTTAATCCTTTTCCACTTCACCCCCCAACTTTTCGAAACAAATTTATTTCCACTTCTTTAATTATTCGACATGCTCGCGTTGGTCGAACTTATTTCGAAATGAATGGTTTGAAAATATTTTCTTCTAGAAATTGTTAAAAACCTGCTTCAATTTTGAACGAAATTCTAAATTCTAAGCAAGGCTTACATTGATGCAATTCAAAATGTTTACATGATTTAAAAATATTCTTAGGATTCTTTCAATTCATCTTCCAACACGTTAGGAAGAGTCGTTAGAAAATCAAATAGTAACACAGTGCAACACGAAAAAAAATAACCATATACGGACACCACTACGTGATAAAAGACTAAAAAAAAAAGACCCGTCATGCACTTTTTTGTATATCGGCCGCCAAAGATTTGGGGCCTCGGTATCATTTTCGCAGAAAAAGTGATCATTTTCTCGGGCTCATATCTTGCAAACCGTTCAGAATTTCGATTTACTCTCTGAGGCAAAGTTGTAGCTCTTGTCATAAAGAACAAAAATTGCGAACATATAAAATCAAAAAACTTCACCTTCCAGATCAAAATCGCAAAAAACTTAAAAAAATTCGATTTTTTTTTACCTTTTTTCCCGTGTTCAGGTCCATAGGTAGCAAACCGTTCAAAATTCAAGGAAAGAATCAACAACAAAAATTTACCTAAGATCTCAATAAACAAATTTCTAGAACATATAAACTTCCTGGGAATTATTCTTAACACCGTTTTTTAATTTCATTTGTTTTTTATTTACTTCAACATTGAGATACTATGCTATCGATTACAAAAATATTAAAAAAAAGTATTCGTATTATGTTTATAATGTTGATGGCCCTGGACTTGCAAATCGCGCTCTCTTAAGTTCTGGATCCAAATCGTCGTCCGAATCTGACTCTGATTCAGAACTTATGGTGTCCACAGGCACGTTGCTTCCAGACTGCCCTCCATCATCAGCTCTTTCTTCTTCAAATACTTCATTAACATCATACAGGGTGATCTTGTGACTCCACCAACATACCTCTGCAAGCAATGCGTCGAGGTTTTTGCCTTTGTACCGTTTTTCCATGGGCATTGTGGTTTGGCGACACCTAAACGGTGTTAAGAATTATTCCCAGGAAGTTTATATGTTGTAGAAATTTGTTTATTGAGATCTTAGATAAATTTTTGTAGTTGATTGTTTCTGTTCAAATATGAACATGTGTTTTTAATATGTGTTTTTGGAATAAGGAACCTATGCACCTGAACAGGAGAAAAAAGGTAAAAAAAATCAAATTAAAAAATTTTCGGCAAATTTTTCACTTTTGCGTGCTACCTAAACAGTGTTAAGAATCATCTCTAGGAAGTTTATATGTTCTAAAAATTTGTTTATTGAGATCTTAGGTAAATTTTTGTAAATAGTTGATTATTTCCTTGAATTTTGAACGGTTTGCTACCTATGGACCTGAACACGGGAAAAAATGTAAAAAAAAATCGAATTTTTTTAAGTTTTTTGCGATTTCGATCTGGAAGGTGAAGTTTTTTTGATTTTGTATGTTCGCAATTTTTGTTCTTTATGACAAGAGCTACAACTTTGCCTCAGAGAGTAAATCGAAATTCTGAACGGTTTGCAAGATATGAGCCCGAGAAAATGATCACTTTTTTGCGAAAATGATACCGAGGCCCCAAATCTTTGGCGGCCCATAAACAAAAAAGTGCATGACTTTGGAAAAAATTGGGAGACACGGGTCTTTTTTTTTAGTCTTTTATCACGTAGTGGTGTCCGTATATGGTTATTTTGCCATGACTTAAAAAATTACACACAGTGTAATTCATTTTCCAACACACATATAGCAGAATCGCGGAAGCGTCGTGAAAACCAACTTCTCTTCCAACGTTCGTCCAAATGTTTATAGGGTAGTATTCACTTAAACTTCAAGTTGAAATTTAAGAAGTATATTCTGCAAGTAAAAAACACATTTAAAAAAAAACTATAGAAAAATTCACATACTCTCCTCTCTGATGGCTTTTATAAAATATTTCAAACTCCTTTATTCCTTTTCAAACAAATTTGGCTGCAAAAATAAAAATGACAGATCAAAAAATCTACCTTGAGTGACATTTAACACTCCCTTTTTTTATATGGGAGATAATTGGGAATGGAATGAGAATAATGTTAGAGTTAAATGGCAATTTAACCCTTAAATGGATGGCCTTTTTCTTTGCATTTTACATTCATTCGCTTTTGCTCCAAATAATTCAGTCAGCTGAATTCTGTAAGTATAACCGTTTGAAGATAACGAAAGATTTAAATCGTTAAGACCCAAAAGGTTTATTATTTTTCCCAAAATTAGTCTCGTTCAGACATGGGGAGATATTCTTTGGCTGTGCCATGTATGGCACACTATATATTTAAGGGTTAATGCAAGGCTATGATATGTTGAAATTTTAATTTTGGAGAAGATAATTTTATATAATTCATAATTTTTTTGGGCTGTATGGTTCTATAACAATTGCTTATAGGATAGTACATAGAACCAATACAATTTTTGGTAAGTTTTTACTTTTATACTAATACCAATTACTCAGCATCGCACTCAGCTGGGTTTCACTTTGGTTAAAGAAATTTTGTAATTATATCTATTCTTGTAGGTCTTCAACTAGCCTCATGAATCATGACTCATGTCATAAAGTTATAGTTTCTTTGGTACGATCTCTAAATAATCCTAAAGTTCTTCAAACCTGACTCATATCTTAGCGCTGCATAAGCAGCATCATGCAGATATGGAGATCAAATGCTTAAATATTCTTCATCTCATATATATGTGCAACCATAACTCTTCTGATTCAACCTACAGAACTCAACTCAGTTGACAGCCCTAGGCTGGCTTCATCTAAGTTTGATCAGAATTGTTTGCCTGAAAACAATGAAAAACAACAGGGTTTGATTGGCTCTTCGTGCCAATCGTGCTAAGAACAAATGCCAACTGTGCTGCTTTTTTTTTTAACAAATATCTGTCACACATACAGAAGTCATGACACAGAAGACATCAGGCTGTCATGTCAGTCTGACAGCTCAGACAATCAAAAGTACTTGTGCGTCTAAGTGAAGCATTGCAATGTTTTAACTCAGACAGCATGTTTGACTGGGCACTTCCGGTTGCATCAACATCGTTCAGTAGTACAGTTGCCAGCTAGAATGCGAAATTGGATTCTGGTTGCTCTTTTTTTATAAACTGTCATGATTTTTTAAGTGTTCAGAATGTGCCTTGATAAATGGGTAAAAAAAATAGCAGCGATTTCTCAGAGAATTTTTTAAAGTTTAGCGAAAAGATGAAGAGAAATTCTGAGTAAAGGTGCATTTGTGCCACTTTTTATTGAGTTCTGCTTAAAAATAAACTATTCCAATGATTAAAAGGCAGCGCATGCGACCTTATACAAACGCAAAACAAATCCATGACCGAAGGTTGCTCCACATACCTAATCGAATAATTTACATAACCTGTTTCTTTTGTAACAGCAACGCACTTAGCATAACTCGCGCACTTATTTGCATCCGTACCATCCGTATCCACAAAAGTATTGAAAGTATTTGGGGAAAACATATCCACTCGATGGGGAGCAACACAATTCCATTTGAAACCAGCTTAACTCATTAAATCAACCCATTCACTCAGTGCAGCTTTAGAGCATCTCTTTGGAAATGCAAACCTGCACGAACAGCAGCAGAAAAACTCGTGGTATTCGCAGAGTAATAAATGTCCCAATGCCAGCGAGTGGTTTTCCAGCGTGCAACACATACGCGCAATTGACAAAAACGGATTTGCATGCTAAACAAAAAAAAACATCCTGCCTGCATGATGCTAATGCTACTCGCTGCATCCACCCACCAAGCCACTGAATTTAACTCACTTCATTACAATGCAGCCAAAGCGCGCGTCTGATTCGGACTTAGCATCAGACTCGTAATTTTAGCTGTAAATCCAGCATAGTACAAAACGTAGCAGCATGCATTCATTTCGATTCCATTCAAATTCATTGCCGACAGTCACACACTGTGTGGGCTGGATGCGTCCAGCAACTGCCACAATGAAAAAGCGAACAAAAAAATGTGTCCGCATTTGTCCATGCGTTTGTCAGTCGCTGTATGTATCGTCAGTCGTTGTCAGCACAAAGTAAGCAATCTGAGTCCTGTCGTGGTGCTGGCCATTGTAACATCCGGAGCATAAGGCCCATACGTAATGCTGCATAAGAACGTACGTCAAGTGCATGTGACGTCTATTTGTTAAGCTATTCTTATGTGCGCAGACAAGCGCACAGACGTGAGACAGGATAGAGAAAATGTCGTTATAACGGTTAAGTACCTCTCACTCGTCCGTACAAATTAAATCGTTGAACATGTGAAAAGCAGCAGCAAATAGACAAAGGATGAGATATATAACTCTCAAGCTATTTAGACTGAATACACTTGTCAACATTTGGTGTCATCATCTTTTTTGCATGACAACAAAACTTGAAACTTTTAAACACCTCAAAAAATCAAAAAATTCGCAGAGCTCTTCACTTAAATGAAAACGGTTCAATTATTCATCGATATTGTTAGCAACCCTTACGTAGTAGATTTCATGTTGCGCATACCAAAAAATGCAACTCAGGGACTTTCTTTAGCGATACTTGAGCAACAGATTTGGTGAAGTAAAGTCTCTTTAATATTTTATCTATACTATTATATAAAAGGCGTCTCTCGAATTTTCATCGTTCAATCAAGGGGGTAAATGCTGAACCGATTTAAATAATTCTTTCACTATTCAATTGCTATAATAAGCGACCCTGCTACTGGGTACTACGTTTTTGGTAAATCTTTTTATTTAATTATTTAAGAATTCGTGCATTTTAATCCATGCTGCCATTGTATAAGCAGCACGAAATTACAGCAAACAATAGCTTAAGCTCTTTGTTGAGAGAGAGAGGTGAGATTCTACAAGTCACCGCGCTGGTCTCTTGAGTGGACAGTTGCACTCAGTTAATTCCTGCTACAGTGTAGCCATAAGCCCAATATATCGTATTTATTTGCGTGCCACTCTTTTTATTTCAATATCTACTGAGTTAAATAATCCAATAAATATATTGAGATAAATTTTACAGCATCCTAATATATTAAAATGAATAGTGGTTTGTTCGGATGCTTAAAACTTGAAAACGACTGGACCAAATTAGATACTTCCTTCTGTGAATTTGTTCGTAATTGTTACGCGAAGGTTTTGGAAAAAATGCACGGAACATTGGACAAGGAGGCGGGGCACCTCCAATACAACCCAAATCTACGATAGCGAATAGCTTTGAAATTATAGGTCTCATAGCATCGGAATTCTGTGTTCTACCTCAATTTACAAGTGCCGTTCCACAGGAAAAATTTTATGGGTGTTGGACGTGGGGCGTGGCACTTTTTCAGCAGCCCAAATTTTCGGTATATCTTTCAAGCTATAAGTCACACATCAATGAAACTTGGTAAGAGCGTACTATTTAGTCGCGTCCTTCGACTAGCAAAATTAAGCAAGCATTGGACAAGGGGGTGTGACACCGCCCATATAATTCAAAAATATGATATCGAATAGCTTTGGAAATACATGTCGCATAACAATAAAACTCAGAATGGAATTACTATTAGGTGATGTCCTTCTATGTTCTAGAAAACTGAGACGAACTTTGGAAAAGAGGGTGTCGTTCCGCCCATACAAGCTAAATTTGTGATATAGAATATCTTTGGATATAAATGTTGCACAACAATGTTACTCAGTATGGAGTTGCAACTTGGTGATATCCTTCTACTGAAAAACTGGGACAGGCAGGTCTTTCCATGTATAGTGGTTTGCGTGTACGTTGAGTGTTTTAACGTTATCTTTTTTGGGCCATCTTGAGCACCAGAGGGCGCTGTAGTACAACATTTTTTGCAAAACCACCTTAAACTCCCAAAACGTTCATGCGATTAGAATGAAAATTGATATATAGTGGTTTTTGTGTACGTTGAGTATTTTTCTGCTATCTTTTTTGACGCATCTTGAACACCAGAGGGCGCTGTAGTATAACTGTTTTTACAAAGCCATCTCAAACTCCTGAAGCGCTCATGCGATTAGAATGAAAATTGGTATATAGTGGTTTTCAGGTACGGTGAGTTTTTTTTATCTCCTTTGATCCACCTTGGACACCAGATGACGCTGTAGTATTACCGCCATGTAAAACTGGCTAAATAGAAGTTTTTGTTATTTTTGTAGGTAATATTTTTTTATTTTTATATATTATTCAAACTTGACTTATACATTGCGTTTCTTAATAAATGAAGTATATAACCAGAAAATTTGGTAGCGCTATATAGAAAAATGGCTTTGCAACAGTCAAAAATGCATAAAAGTGGAAACATTTAGCCAGTAGTTGCTGGGTGCAGCAACGCGCGCCGGGAAAAAGCTAGTATTTAATAAATATTGGATAAATAAATAGAATTTAAGAATTATAACATTGGCGACGAGGAATTGGAAAGTCATCTCGAACTATTTGCTTACAAAAAAATAAATTTGATTTTGTAATTTTGCAAACATGGACGAAGAAGTAAAATCTCTGTTCCACAAGATGCAGGAGCAACACGAACGACAAAATGCTGAACTGCAAAACTTGGTAAAGCAGCTTTTATATCATCAAATGCAACCATCAACTAGCGCCAAAGTTGATACTGGTCCTGAATTCGTTATCGAAGCACTTGCGTCGAATATCACGGAGTTCTACTTCGATCCCGACCATAACCTTACTTTTGACACATGGTTCGCGAGATACGAGGATCTTTTTGGAATTGATGCAGCGAAGCTGGACGATGCAGCCAAAGTGCGACTCTTACTGCGCAAGCTGAACACGGTCGTCCACAGCAAATATATCAACTATATTTTGCCAAAGCATCCAAGGGATATTCCGTTCAAAGAGACAGTGGAGAAGCTCACAAAGCTCTTTGGACTGCAAACGTCACAGTTCAATATTAGATACAACTGCTTGCAGCTGACCAAAGACCCTAACTCGGATTTTATCACATACGCTGGTACTGTGAATAAACAGTGCGAGAATTTCAAATTATCTGATTTGAAACTGGATCAGTTCAAGTGTCTAATTTTTGTGATGGGGCTCAAGTCGCCGTCTGATTTCGAGATTCGAACAAAATTGCTGAACAAATTAGACAATGAGACCGAAACCCTCACACTGGACGCCTTATCAAGAGAATGTCAGCGCATGATTAATTTGAAAGAGGACACAGCACTAATTGAAAATCCCAAGTTAGAGGCTCAAGTCAATCGTGTTCAAAACACCCACGAGCAGAAAACCAACAAAGTGCCAAAGACCCCATGTTGGTTTTGTGGCGAACTGCACTACGTCCGTTTCTGCCCTTACGGCAAGCACAAATGCAGTCAGTGCCACGTCGTTGGCCACAAAGAAGGCTACTGCAATGTAGGAAAAAGAAGGCCGGGTTCGTACCAAAAGTTGAAATCGGACCAGAAGGGTTCAAAAAACTCCAAGATGCAGTCGAAGGGTATTTTTGTCACAAATCAAATCGAAGCGATTGACAGAAAATACATAACAGTAGAAATCAATGGTCAACAAATTGATTTACAGTTCGATACTGCATCTGACATCACAATAATTTCCACGAAAAACTTCGAAAGGCTAAGAATTTCAAAGGCTGTCGATGTCACTCATACAGCAAGGAGCGCAACAGGAAAATTGCCTTTGTCGGTGCAGTTTGACTGTTACGTCAAATTCCGAGATCGATCAGCATCAGCAACATGTTTTGTTACATCAATCAAGGACCTAAACGTCATGGGCATAGATTGGATTAAAGCTCTTAAGCTTGATGACATGTCCATCAATGCCATCTGCAATCAAGTCTCATCTGGAAACCAGGGAAGAGTATACTCATCTTCAAATAAAAACATTTCGCTTCTCAGCCAATTCTTTTCAGATGTTTTTGACGACAAATTAGGTCTCTGCAACAAAGCAAAAGCTCATTTGGTGACAAAGCCAAGCGCACAGCCAGTTTTCCGACCGAAGCGACCGGTTGCCTATGCACTGCAAGGTCTCGTGGAAGCAGAACTACAACGACTCCAAGAAACCAACGTCATTTCTCCCGTCAATTTCTCAGAGTGGGCTGCACCCATAGTGGTCATCAAAAAGTCCAATGGCAGCATCCGCATATGCGCCGACTTTTCAACTGGATTAAACGACACTCTCGAGACACATCAATACCCCCTTCCTTTACCAGAGGATATCTTCTCAAAATTGGCAAATGCCAAATTTTTTAGTCACATCGACTTATCCGATGCATTTCTGCAGATCGAAGTCGACGAAGAGTCGAAACATCTGCTTACAATAAACACGCACATGGGCTTATTTCGTTATAACCGAATGGTTTTCGGTGTCAAAGTATTTCCAGCGATTTTTCAACAAATCATGGACAAAATGCTCGCAGGTCTGTCTCAAGCGGCAGCCTACATCGACGACATTTTCGTCTCAGGCAAAGACCAAGACGAACACGACAAAAATTTGCATGAAGTTTTGCGTCGAATTCAGGACTACGGATTCAAAATCAAATTCGCAAAATGCAAATTTTCCGTAACTGAAGTTCAGTATCTTGGGTACGTCATCAATAAACACGGACTTCGGCCTAGCCCCGAACGTATCGAAGCCATCAATCAAATGCCGGAGCCAACAAACATTTCGGAGCTTCGATCTTTCTTGGGTGCTATAAATTTTTATGGCAAATTCGTCAATAATATGAGACAGCACAGAGGACCGTTGGACGAGTTACTAAAAGCAAACAACAAATGGCACTGGACGAAAATTCATGGCAAATGTTTCACAGCAGACGCGTCCAACTACGGGCTGGGAGCATGCCTGCTACATGAATTTCAAAATGGTTCCATCAAGGCCGTTTGTCACGCATCACGCTCGCTCACACCAGCGGAAAAAGCTTACAGCCAAATTGAAAAAGAAGGGCTAGCGCTCGTGTTTGCTGTAACAAAATTCCACAAAATGATTTTTGGTAGAAAATTCAAACTTCACACCGACCACAAGCCTTTACTTGCGATTTTCGGCAAGAAAAGTGGTATTGCGGTTCACCAGGCAAATAGACTGCAGCGATGGGCAGTTAAGTTATTGGCTTATGATTTCGACATAAGTTTCATATCAACTAACAGTTTCGGCTATGCTGACGTTCTGTCACGCCTCATAAAAAGAAGCATAAGCCCGTCCGAAGATTACGTCATTGCATCGGTGAAATTTGAAAACGAAATCCACCAAGTTTTAGCTGACTCTCTCGAAAAGCTGCCAGTTACTCACAAAATGGTAAAATGCGCAACTGCTAAGGATAAAGTTCTTGGCCCAATACTTGACTATGTGCCATGTGGCTGGCCCAACACAATCGAAGACGTCGAGCTTAAGCAGCTCTATAATCGAAAAAATGACCTCAGCATCATCGATGGCTGCATCATGATGGCCCAACGAGTCGTCATTCCAAACATTCTTCGAAAACGCGTCTTAAAACAACTGCATCGGGGGCATCAAGGCGTCGAGCGAACAAAGGCAGTTGCAAGAAGTTTTGTTTACTGGCCACGTATTGACGCAGAAATCGAAACGCTTGTTAAAAATTGCATAAACTGCGCCACAGCGGCAAAAATGCCGACAAAAACAACTTTACAACCATGGCCAACACCTACAATGGCATGGGAGCGTCTGCATATAGACTACGCTGGTCCTGTTGATGGGAACTTTTTCTTAGTAGTAGTCGAAGCGTACTCTAAGTGGCCAGAAATAGTTCCAACGAAATCAATAACATCAAGCCAAACGCTAGAGATTCTATCCGAAATATTTGCACGACTGGGACTACCGAAGGTGATCGTTTCCGACAACGGAACGCAGTTTTCTAGTGCGCAGTTTCAACAATTCGTTCAGGAAAACGGAATAACACATCTTCGTTCCAGTCCATACTATCCGATGTCAAACGGACAAGCTGAACGTTTTGTCGACACTTTTAAGCGAGCTCTAAAAAAGTTGAACGGAGAGGGAACCACAAATCAAAATTTATTAACTTTTTTGCAATCATATCGATCTACGCCAAATCGAAACACCCCAAACAATAAATCGCCAGCTGAGGCATTATTTGGCAGAAATATACGCATTGGGTTGGATCTCATTAAACCACTATCAAACAACAACTACCAGCAAAGTAACACCCAGCACAACGAGAAAATTAAGTTGCAATTTGATCGGAAACATGGCGCTAAGCAGAAATTCTTCATTAACCAGGGATTGGTGTATGCAAATATACACATCAGCAACAACCGTTTCTCGTGGAAACCAGGAAAAGTCATAGAACGTGTTGGGAATGTCATGTACAATGTCTTACTGGATAAGGGAAAATTGATACGCTGTCATGCGAACCAGTTGAGAATGCGCTACTGTTCTGATACAACACTGTCTACATCAGGGTCGAAATCACCATCAACATTAGCAGAAGCCTTCGAAATATATGATCTTCCGTCTCAAGAAAAGAAAAGCGGTCAAATCGAGTCAACAGCTTTAGAGGACTTACCGATGCAAAGCGAGACAACAACAACACCACCAATTTTAAGACGATCTCAACGGGCACGTCGACCAGTGGACAGATATTTGCCGAAATAAATTAACATTTTTTTAACTTTAAAGGGGAGGTGTTAGCAACCCTTACGTAGTAGATTTCATGTTGCGCATACCAAAAAATGCAACTCAGGGACTTTCTTTAGCGATACTTGAGCAACAGATTTGGTGAAGTAAAGTCTCTTTAATATTTTATATTTAATAAATATTGGATAAATAAATAGAATTTAAGAATTATAACAGATATTAATTTTATTTTCTTCAAAATAATCGCCATTGCAAGCAAACCACATATTCCAAGGTTTCCTCCCATCTTGAAAACAATTTTCATAGGCTTGGAATTTTTTGGAATCACCTTCAACTCCTTCTACGAATTCTCGTTTATTGCCTCAATCGTCTCAAAACGCATTCCGCGAAGTGGCAACTTGAGACGTGGGAATAGAAAAAAGTCACAAGGAGCCATGTCGGGTGAATATGGAGCTTGCGGAACGGTATGAACGTTGTTTGTGGTCACGTACAATATGAGATGTTTGAACCGGTGCGTTGTCGTGGTAGAGAAACCCTCGCGGTTGTTTCTCCACAATTCTGGCCTCATGCGACATGATATTTTGTTAGAAATACAAAATTTCGGCAAACTCTTGGCTCAACTAGGACATTGGACAAAATTCGCAGAACACAACAAACACTGACTTGTTTACAAAGCCATCACGCACAAACTGCCAACAAATGACGCTCAAACAGATATTTGAGCACCAGATGACAGATGTGCCAATCCAGAAAGAAAAGTATTTTGACAATATCTCAAGCGCGATTTGTTTGAATGGGAAATTCAAGGTATTTTGACGTGATAAGGTTGGTTTATACTGCGCAGGTATCCAAAAAAGTTGAAAAACGCATTTTTCTCAAAATACATCGGCTTTGCATTGAATTGTTACTCGCTAAGTATAGGTCATGGTGTAATAATAATAAAGTGTTAGTGAGTTTGACACTTCTCTCTCAGAATGATAAATTTATTTCGCCCCGCTCCTGTCAAAAATAGCTCTTAGCCTTATGACAAGGGGTAGAATCATGCATAAAAATAAATTTGTTGTTTGGGAACTATTCCTGAGCTTGAGATAGCATTTTTGTCTCCAGAACCTTGATGTATTGTTCCTGTCTCATCGTTCCTTCAACAATGTACAGTAGACCGTACCACCTCCTATGCAAAAAAAAAAGTGCGCCGTATACCAGCGAATATGACGTATTTTTGCAAGACAATTAAGAAAAAAAAATTTTTTTTTTTTACCGAACGTAGGGGTCGCGCATTGACATATAACTTCATATCTCTGGTGTTTACAGTCGGATTTTAAAGTTTGGTATATCAATATTTTTGTCTCAAGGAGGCCAATATGACCTCTATATAGGTTATTGACCTCAGGTGTACCGTTCTAGTACTTACTCTCCAGATCTCAGTTTCTACCATCCTAATGTACCACCCTAATAATAAACAAATAAAGCTCTTAAAATATCATTAATCTTTTGCTCAGGAAGTATACCGATATTTCCAGCAGAAGTATTTTTAAATAATTTTTGAAAATTTTTTGCCGAACGTAGGGTTCTTTTTTTTCATTTTTATCATGTCATCAATATCAAAAGTCTTCTCATATTGAAAGACATATCGATGTTTTTGTCTTAAAGAGACGAACTTTTTTTTTGCAAAATAAAAAAAAAATATTCCTACAAGTCCTTGGAAGGCCTTAAATTTATTTTGAGGTATTTTAAAGCTTGTAAAAGAATAAAAAATTGCGAGTGACTTAAATAATACCAAATAAAGAGCTTCACGGTTGTATTTGCAAGACATTCATTTCCCAATAAACTACTGAGCGGACTCGGATTCGTTTCGGATTGAAAACGAAGCCGAGATTTCGGATCCGAGTTCTCGCTTTCTATTCGAATTCGAGATGAATCCGAGAATATTATAAAAGCGAATATTTTATTTTATGAAATTTGTATGTTTTGTGGAGAATAATAATAAAAACAATATTTCAAATTTTGTTTTTTTATTTAAGCTATTTTAATGTACCAAAGGAATAAAATAAAATATCTTGTACCATGTGTTTATAAAGCCTCATATTAAAAAAAAAAATAAATAACTGGCCATTTCAGCCCTTGAAGGACTTTGACCTAGCTTCTTATGATCAATTGTGTTGTGCGTGTTATTAAGTTTGTACATAATTGACCGAGAAATATACCTACATGTTTAACGCCGACTCCGAACGGCGATGAACGGAATGTTCTTATTCTCAAGAAGCTTTACATGGCATTTGATTACTCTCTGAGGTTTGCCATTGTCTGCAGAGAGGTGACGGCCGTACAGAAAAATTATTTTAATTCAAATAATTTTCTGTCGCTGCTGGGGTTCGAACCTGGGTCTCCAAAGTTTTTTGACACAGCGGCCACGCACTTTAACCAACTACGCCACGGACGCCAAGCCTCATATTGCACTTCTCAAATTGACAAGAAATAAAAAAGAAACCGTGGCAACCATAGATTTAAATGTCAAAAACAAAACAAAAACAATTTACTTGCTACTCGTTTAATAAACTTTCAATAAACGTTCGAATTTTAACATTTTTTAAGTTTATTGATAATAAAATTAAATGAAATTAAACGTATTTTAAGTGATTCCTCTTCATCTGGTAGCTACACCACGCCAGGTAAAGTATAAATAAAGAGATTAAATAGATGTTAAGAGAATCCATCCCGTAGAGGAGTAAATTTCTTACTGAAGTTCCCGGCCGTGACTGAAGCTGCTGGACACAGGAAGTTCATCTGCAGAAGCAAAAATAAAATTTATTTTAAAAAAATGGATGCACAAGATGTCAACGGAATAGAATATATCTAATTATTTTTGCAAATAGAGAAACTTTTTTGTACAGTACCTTCCGTCACGGCAGTGAACTACTGTGGGGAATTTCCCCTTTACCGAATGGTTTCTCTTACAAAAATTTTAGAGTGCAAAATGAATTTTTTAAGCTGCAATGAAGTTATAATTCACAATTTTTAAAATTAAACGTATGTAATTCTTTATATTATTAAAAAGTGCCTTGATTTCATAAGAAGAATATTAAAATCAAAAGATTTGAGAATATAAGAAAATATAAAAAATCTCGTTTCGAAACCGATGCGATTATTTTAAAACTCTCGTTTCGAAAACGATTCGATTATTTTAAAAATCTCGTTTCGAAAACGAAGTGTGAATTTCTTCCGGATTTCTGGCGGATTCGAAAACGAAAGTAGAACGAATTTCCTTTTCGAACTAAATACACGAGATCTCAGTTTCACCTCGAATTCGAAACGAATCCGTTTGGTTTATTGGGTGTTGTTTGCATGCTCACTCTATTTAACTCTCATCAGTGTTTAAACACCAACAATATAGAGACCAAGAACAAATGAGCATAAAGCATATCGAAGATAGACACAGCAAAGCATATTCTTCAAAGCAAGCATATAAAGTAAAATTGAAATGTGTTGATATACTCGGTGCTAGACACTGAGTACTGGTGTGTTTTATGTTTATTTTTTACAATTATTTGACAATGAAATTAAAAGTAAAAAGCATAAAAAGAACATAAAATTAACGAAAAAAAAAACAACAACCTTCACACAAATAATGTGTGTTGTTATTGATATGTGTTAAAAAGGTTTTTTCTGCTTCATACCAGAGCAAAGAAAATAACATCGAATCTTGATATTTCTCTATGACATATTTGTTTTACTCGGTGTGCTCGTTGTTTTTTGCATTGATTTTGATTGTCTCGATTTGATTGTAACGAATATATAAAGCATTTAAAAATAATGAGAATGTACTTATCTTGGTGAGAGGCAAACAAATGCTGTAGAGTGAGCACTTTTTTGTAAGTGAATGCTGTATCATGGTATAATAATACAAGGTAGCATTGACTGTTGCTTGGGAAACTGTCAAAAAATATACTCAAAAAAAGAGCGCTCACAATCCGCCATTGAAAACACAAACAATGTTGAAAACGTTGAAGTGAAAAAAACAACAACCACAGCAGCTGCAGAATGATTTACACAAAAAGCTGTTTTTGACAGGAGATGTTTTCTTGTAGAAGAAAAAATAAGCAGTTGTCAATGCTACCTTGTATTATTATACCATGTGCTGTATTATGTTTACTTATACTTGAAAGAATAAAGTAAATAGAGAACAAGACAATCAAATGCTCGATGCAATTTATTGTATCAAATACATTCATGGAGCTCTTAAATACCAAATTACCAACGCAGTATGATCATGAACCAAGAAATAAAGATCATGCAAACAAAAGAGCCGCCATATTGTAAACAAAACAAAGCTGATAGGTCTGACGTCATCGGTCACAATTTCTTTTGTTTACGTGTATCGATTGGATGTGAAAATTTATTTCTTGACGTTTTAAAGAATTATTAGTGTTTATAATTCAGTAATTTTTTGTTTTTTATAAAAATCAAGTGTGCTGTAGCGACGTGCAATAACTCCAACAGCAAAAAAAAAATTACTTTAAATTTCGTTACTGGATAAAAATATAAACAAACAAAGTATTCAAACACTTTTTCGCGAATTAAACTTTTTTATTTTATAATTTTCCACTTTTATCAAAGTTTTCACATGTTTTGCATGAAAAACGTATGCAATACAGCTTTTGTTTGAGACCGATGACGTAGCACGAAATATATACTTTTTTCTCGCACTGCTGATTGCTTGATCTTGTCTTGTTGGTTCATGCAGTATGATGTTACAACTTGTTTATTGCATCTGCGGCATAACAGTGATAAAAGTCGAAAGTTGGATGTTTTTAAACAAGAAGCTGTTAGAAATGTAATCGTTTTGTGGCAATGCGCCGGCATACCAATTATAACCCTCGCGGCGGTTCGGAAACGTGTTGATGTACTTGTGAATAACTATTATACAATTTCTAAAAATCGATTGAGATATAACGTGAATGCTTGAAAACAATTGTTTAGAATTTCACGTTGTAAGTATGGCATTGAAAGCAACAATCCGTGTAGTTGCAACACCTCAAGTAAAATTCCAGACGCAGCAAAAATTTTCTTTATTGATCAGTGTGGTCCAAGATCAATGGCATTAGATGATGTCTATGAAACAGTGTTGATGAGAACTGCCACTGTAGAAGTAAGGTCAGTTGCTGCAATATCGATTGCGGTGTACTCTGCCAGCGTTGGGTACGAGCCAGATAGCGAGGACGAATAGGAATTTGAACAAAACGTAAGCGAATCACAGACGATACAAAAAAATTTTGCAGTGGCGGACATATCACTGCGAAATTATAGTTCTGCTTTGGATCGCAGCGACACATCAGTTCGCTTTGGTGCACTGCATGCGACCATGTTAATAAAAGATTTACAATTGTCGTTGCTGCAAAAGCTGAAGAGGAGTTAACTTCCTAAACAGCAGAAAAAAGAACTCAATTCATGGATGGGCTTATCATTAAAAAAAAATAAAGTATTCAGAGAACGTGTCAAATTTCGAAAAGAGGCTTAAGCAGCAGCTAAGTGTGATGATTTGCTTTGATGGGAAAAAAGAGCTAACTTTAAAAAGAGTTACGGAGGCAAATGTGACGCGTAACGTTGTTGTGAATGAAGAACATGTCACCATTGTGAAAGAGCCAAATTCAAAATTCATCGGCTATGCTACGCCCGCTGACAGCACTGCAGTAGGTGCCCAGAGGAGCATCGTGGAATATTTGAATAAAGAAAATTATAGCATGGATCACAAAATTGCAATTATTTGCGATGGAACACCTACCAACACCGGCTACAAAGGAGGAGTTATTGCAAGAATGTGAAAAAATAAAATAATAATACATTGTATATTTAATAAATCACAACAAAAATAGTGTTGATACCTCTTTTAGCATTGGCGTTACAGATTTTTTATTCTTTTACGAGCTTCAAAATTCCTCAAAATCAATTTAAGGCCTTCCAAGAACTTGTAGGAATATTTTTTTTTTTTATTTTGGAGAAAAATAAATGGTCTCTATCAGACAAAAACATCGATATGTCATTCAATATCATATCAGAGTTTTAATACCGATGATATGATGAAAATTAAAAAAGGGAGCTCTACGTTCGGCAAAAAATTTTCAAAATTTTCTTAAAAATACTACTAGAAATATCGATATACTTCCTGAGCAAAAGATTAATGATATTTTAAGAGCTTTATTTTTTTAATATTAGGGTAGCACATTAGGATGGTAGAACTTAAAATCTGGAGGTTAAGTACTAGAACGGTACACCTGAGGCCAATGACCTCTATAAAGGTCATATTGGTCTCCTTGAGACAAAAACATTGATAACTCCTGTTTTCCGAGCAAATGTCTCTAATTTTTCTTTCGCCACGGCAGGTCGTAATTTTTTTTCGCCCACATATCTTTAAACCTTTTGTTGCTAATTCCATTTTTTTGTCAAGTTTTTTTTTTTTTCGGTCCACTGATGCTCGTGAAACAGAAGCAATCAATGCTATCTTGCTATGAGAGTGCTCAGTATTTTTAGAAGTGTTTTATCTCCAAAGGTTGACTTGGAGACTAGTCTTTGGCCTTTCCCATGTAAATATGTAATACCACACAGTAAAAAGGCAAAATAAACAAAAAAAAAAACATTCATATACCTTCACAATATCAATAAAACATTCAAAAAGTAAAATAAAAACTTCAAAAACTTGAATTAAGTTAAATAGGTAACAACTGAACCACGTGACATGCAAACGCTCTTTCGAACAAAATAGCGGCTACTCTTACGAAATTAGAAGTGTTGACAACTGTATATTTGTTTTTTCTTAAAAATATCATTAGCACATACAAGTATCCTTTTTTGTTCAACTATAACTTCAAACGTTAACGTAAAGTGAGAAATTGTGAAAACATGTAAGTGGCTCTAAAAATATCACCCACTGTATGTTTCCCGTTATGCAAAGCAAAGCCAAACTGATAAGTTTGTTTACTTATTTATGACAGCCATTGTACATACCTTCTGATCTAAAAATACCCGAAATTTATCAGAATTCATCGATATTATTGTGATATTGCGCTTGAGATATTGCCAAAAATGTTTTCCTTGATTGGTACATCTGTCATCTGGTGCTCAAATAACTGTTTGAGCTCCATTTGTCGGCAGTATGCGCGTGATAGTTTTGTATACAAGTCAGTATTTGTAGTCTTCGGCGAATTTTCCAAAAAGTTTCTCTCCTTCTGCGAGTTCAGCAAAGATTTTGGCTGAAATTTTGTGTTTCTAACAAAATATTATTTGGAGAATTGTGGAGAAATGTCAGAATCGTGGTTTCTTCACCACTATTTGATCAAAAATATTTATAGCGTTCCGCGAGCTCCTTATTCACCCGACATGGAATCTTGTGACTTTTTCCTATCCCTACAACTTAATTACCACTTCGTAGAAATCATTTTGAGACGATTGACGCCGTAAAGGAGAATTCGCTGAAGGAGCTGAAGGCGATTACAAAATCAGTCAATGAAAAGAGTTTTCAAGATTGGAGGAAGCGTTGAAATATGTGTATTCTTGCAATACAGATAACTTTCCAAGAAATAAAATTAATATCGATAAATAATCGATGATAAATTGAACGTTTTTGGTTTGTTGAATAATTCCGGCTATTTTTCTATCAGAAGGCAAAAACAAAATCTGGAGCTGCTAGTGTGATTCTAGCCAAAGTTTTGTTGCAAATCCAAATGAGCTTCCATAGAACTTTGGAATGAAGAGCTATTGAAAACTTTGAAGCCAGATTTGTCGGGATATAAAAATGAGGTTTTAGTTGCTTTTGTCTATTGACACTGAAATTGTAGTGACCTTGAATTTGGGGCAACCGAAAGATGTTTTAATGTTTCCAATGACTCCAATGTTTTAAACTTAAATCCTCAAGCTCCTCCCAGATAGACGCATGAATTTCTAACAGAACAAAATAGAATAGATTAAAAGCCTCTACAGGGCGTCTCTGAACTATAGCCAAGCGTTATATTAAAAGGCGTTAAAAACTCCCCTGTTGAAAATATCATTAGTTACAATCAATAAATAAACAATATTTAACACTAACGCTTATATCAACTCAATATAATAAAGTAATTAAGAAAAATATATAATTGAAAAGAAATTGACTCGCTTTCAAAAGAACTCTGAAAAAAAAAATAACAAACTAATAAACACTTAGTCCGCACACAGAACAATGAAAGCCACACTCAAACGTCCCTTTAATATTCGACATCCTGGTTGACTCTAGCTGTGTCATTAAAGGTTATTGATTGAATATTTATGAATTTAACGAAGTGGAAATTGCTGCTCACAAACGAGCGCATTCATCATTCGACTCCATTACCTTCACAAATAAATATCGCACAGCCCAGAATTTCTTGGTTGCTGGCAGCAGTCAGCGTTTGTGCTTAAAGACAAATTCAAAATAATGAACTCACCATCAATATTCAAACAAAACACTAACCCAATATTATTTGGAGCAAATTCAATGAAGGTTACGAACTTAATATTTTCCCATTCAATTTTGACGCACCGAAAAGCACAGAAGGGAAAGTTCAAACTTGAATTTTCTCCTTGTTCGCCATTCTCATGAAATTTGCTGATGTGAAAGGCGAAAAGGCGATGTTGCTGTATCTACTCGGAGTACTAGCGAAAAAAAAAAAGAAAAAAAAAACAACAGAAGAAACTTTGATTAATTTCGTAAAAACATGCGTTACATCAATGGTTGAGGCAACAAGTTTCAGGCAATGTTCGCCGCCACATGTTAACCTTCAGAATTCATGAGGTAAACTGGGTTCAGGATGTGCTGCAATCACTTTGGCAGCAGTTCAAGTGGTCTGCAAGTAAGCAGCTGTTCTATTTGACATACAGACGAATTATCCGAGTTGACGCAGAAAGTATAATGCTCATAGTGCTTTCTCTTAAATTCAAAAGGACTTGTGTATAAGAGATTTTAACATGGCAGAGATAGTGCAAGAAGGAACCCCTGTTAGATGAGCAAATGTAGCTAACAGAACTGGCAACAGAATGAGCAACATTGAAGCAACTTGTTCATTAGCAATATCTGTGATGAAGAAATGTTGCGTGAACAACTTGCCTGATGCAACATTCGGAGTAAAGATAACAATGTTGCAGTTAAGTGCTCCGCAACTTTGATTGGCAGCAGCATTGTATATATAAACATGAAATTAAGATGTTTAAGTGTCAGAACACTTATACTTCTTGCTGGCATTATGTTGCAGGTCTTAACGAGCATACTTTGATACCGTACAAAAACTAAAAGACAGCAATATGCATAGATACATTTCAAATAGATTCGCTGAAATATGTTATCGAAACATCCTTACGCCGAAACATCATGTTTGTATACAATAGTATTAGCAACATCAACCTAATGAACGCCGGGTATAGGAAATTAAAATAAAAAAATAAAAATAAAATAAAAATAAAAATAAGAAAATAATAATAAAAAAACATAAAAACTGCAAATATATAAAAAAAAACCTTTCATTAAATTATATTTAATTTCATTTCTAAAATTTTAAACAGATTTCAATAGTTTCACGGTCGAGCCTAAGGTAGTGTACAAAATCCAAATATTCCGAATATATATTACTAGCGATACCTAGCTCGCGTTGCTGCACCTGGTAAGTATATTGGAAATAATAAGTAAATTCAAAACTTTTATTAGTCCCTTAGTCTGACACCAACCTCATGTTCCCCTGCCAGTTACAATTTCCCAATAGCAGAACATCACTCCCAGGTGGCAATTCAATTATGAGTTTTAATGGCCTGTAATTTTGACTTCCATAGCTATTCTGTATAGAAAATCGGACCACACCCCCTTTTCCAATGCACGTATCAGTTTTCCAGTAGAAAGACTGGCATTTAGTAACTCCATACTGAGTTTTATTGTCATGCGACGTTTAGTTCCAAAGCTATTCAATATCAAAAATTTGACTTGTAAGGTCGAAGTAATAATTCCTTTTCCTATGCCCGTCCCAGTTCTCTTGTAGGAATACATTCTCCATTTTGAGTTTCAATGTTATGTGACTTCTACTTCCAAAGCTATTCGATACCTAAATTTGAATAGTATCGGCACTGCCACGCCCACTTGTCAAATGGTCACTCAATTTTGCCAGTCAAAGCACACAACTAAATAGTACGTTTTTACCGAGTTAAATTGATATGTGACTTATAGTTCGAGAGTTATATCTTAAATATGGGCTGCTGAAAAAGTCCCACACCCCTCGTCCAACGCTCATAAATTTTCACCAGTGGAACGGCACGTGATCATAAGAAGCTAGGTGAAAGTCCTTTCAACGGCTGAAATGACCAGTTATTTATTTTTTGACGTGACAAAGTTACGTTGTACTGCTCTAGTTTCGAAAAAAGTTGAAAAATGAATTTTTTAAAAATTAATCTGCGTTTCATTGAATTGTTACTCACTTCGTATAAGAGCTATGATTAAAAAAATAGTATGACCATAAAGGTTAATTCTTTGAATATATTAAAAAAACAAAAAAAAATTTAATACGGCATAGGGACGTAGTGGGAGCTGCGTAAGCAACGCAACTGAAAATTTGTTACATGGAATTATTACTCGCTGAGTATTAGTGCTAGGATTAAAAATACGATACGCCAATAAAGACCTACTGGAAGCCCTCACAACAAAACTAGACAAAAAATTTCTGACATCATGGGGACGCTGAGAGAGCCACTCAAAGATCGATAACGCAACATTCATGCAGCGGCGTTGCATTGAATTTTTACTCAATGAGTATATAACCTACGATAAAAGTTTAAAAAGGAAAATAAAGTTTTTATACATGGCTTTACGACAAAAATAAAAAAAAAAATTCCGGCGTCGTCAGGTCGTGAATATAGCAGCTTATGTAACAGAAATGTAATATCGTTGCATGGAATTATACTCACTCAGGAGGAGTGCTACAGTAAATTTTGTTTTACGACAGCAGGGATGTGTTATTACGCTTCACAACTAAATTACAAAAAAATGTTGTTGTCATGATTTCAGGGATGCAATCACATAATGCAGTAAAAATGCTACAGCCATGAAAAAACGTTGCATGGATTTTTAACTCTGTGACTACTGGTGCAACGGTAAATTTTAAGAAACGAAAACAAAGGTGAGGTCTTCGGGCATATGACAAAAATAAAAAAAAATTTGACGGCGTGTCTAAAACCCTCAGGGAACCGCCTAATGTGAAGCATATGCATCACTTTTGCTGGATTGATTGAAATTAGAGCACAACCAATGGGGAAGCAAAAAAAAAGCTAAGCGAAAAGCACCAACTCCAAATCCAACACCAACACCAACACTAACACCAACACCAACACCAACACCAACATCAACATCAACATCAACATCAACATCAACACCAACATCAACAGCAACATCAACATCAACATCAACACCAACACCAACACCAACACCAACATCAACATCAACATCAATATCAACATCAACATCAACATCAACATCAACATCAATACCAACATCAACATCAACATCAACATCAACATCAACATCAACATCATGTTATTTGATGACTCAAATCTTATTTTTTTTTTAAATTATCTCCCACCGTATCTCAGTTGCTACTATGTTAACGAAATATAAAAAGGGCAAATAACTAAAGCTAACAAAAAATAATTAAGACCATGGAAACAAATGATGTCCATAAAATTTATTTTTGGTGCAGTTCCGACCAATTTTATTCCAAAAATAACACTTTCGAAATGTTCGTCACTCACACTTGAATTTATTCTTCTTCCGAATGTCTAAGAGATTATTACAATTATCCAAACTTATAACTTAATATCAAACTTCCAGTTTTCTTGAAACAAAATACACAAAATGGTTTTGCTTCTTTTGACATTTTCGCCATTTATAAAGTTGACACTTCGAAGGCAAATGCACAAATAAAAATGAAGATATCAGTCGGTCTACAACTGTTATTGGAGCAAAATGAGATTAACTCATATAGGTTTTGGAGCCTACACCCGACCCCACTATCTCATCTGAAACTAATTTTTGGGGGTTCTTGGGTACAATGAATAGTTGCTGTCTTTTACTTTATTTTATTATCTTATTAAAAAGAGAGACGCTTTTTATGTTTATTCCAGATTACTACAAAATATTAGCATAACGAATCTGACACGACAGAGATCTGAATCGTGTCAGAATAAAAAAAAAAAATAAAAAGAAGCTTTACATGGCATTTTGATTACTATCTGAGGTTTGCCATTGTCTGCAGAGAGGTGGCGACGGTACAGAAAAATTATATTAATTCAAATAATTTTCTGTCGCTGCTGGGGTTCGAACCTGGGTCTCTAGGTTCGTTGACATAGCGGCCACACACTTTATTATTTTTATTACTATTTTTGTTATTGATTCTCCCTTTTGAATAAATATTGTAATATTTAATATATGAGTATTTATTAATTATTTCTCTATATAACTACTACATATTTTACTACATATTTTGTAGTAGTAGTAGTAGTATTTTTTAATAAAAAAAAATATACTGGTTTGAAAAAAAAATCTTCGTAAATAAAGTTTAAACTACCAAAATCAGGGTTAAATTAATTTAATAAATCTTGAAATTTTTATATTTAACAGATTAAATACTACAGTGCGCGAAATTTGCTTAGCCGCACACGATTTTACATCAATACGAATTAAAAAACAAGTGTGGGGTTAACTGAATAATGAAAGACTTTATTTTTTGTTTTATTTTGTAGAAAATTATTAAGAATTTGAGAGGTTTTATGTTCATATTTAAAGGAATTTAAAAAATAATTACAACGTAAGATAAATTGGAGCGAAATTTGCTTAGCCGCAGTCTTGTTTTACGTGTTATAATTGTAAGTTCTTTTTACTGCTGGAAGGTTTTAGTGATTTTTTTTTTTCAATTTAAAGTTTTTTCAATATTTGAGACGATAAATCTTATTTTGGATTGATTAAATATTAAAATGGCAGAGAAAAGTTTTTTGAGTGATGTTATAAAAATGCAAAATTAAGATTCTAAAAGAAAACGGGTTTCTAATAGAGCAATTAGCCGACAAATAAAAAGATCGGAGAAAGTAATAAGAAATTTTTTCCGATTAAGTGATAAATACGGCATTTCTTCTTCAAAATCTAAGAGAAAGACGAAGATAACTCGTCACCAAAGCAATGTTATAAAAGCAGAAGCATCTAAACACCGACTAGGCGCATCTCGAATAATGTCAAAACTAAATCTTCCCATTGGAAAACGAAGAGTTCAACAAATTTTAAGCACGGACCGAAACATTAAATGGAAAAAAATATCAAAACACCCACAACTTAAATCTTTACAGAAAGCAGCCAGATTAGAATTTGAAAAAGGCACATGAACTGGACTGAAAATTGTCGCAATGTTATTTGTTTGGACGAGAAAAAATTTTATCTTGACGGACCCAATGGATTTAGCTGTTATTGGCATGATTTACGTGTAAATAACCCACCAATAATGAGTTGGAATTTTGGCGGTGGATCAATTATGATATGGAGTGGTTTCTCTTATTATGGCAAGCTTAAATTATGTTTTATTTCTACAAAAATTAATTCTAAAAAGTATATTGAAATGTTGGACGACGTTCTTATTACTTATTTGGAAGAAAATGCTGACGTTGACTTAATATTTCAACAGGATAAAGCCAGCATTCACGTTTCACACGAGTCGAAGGATTTTTTTCATCACTCTTAATACCATTGCTTGATTGGCCAGCTAGAAATCTGGACTTGAACCCGATTGAAAATGTTTGGGGCATGATTTCACGAGCTATTTAAGAAAACTGCTGCCAATATTTAACGATATCGGAATTAAAAATTGCAATTTTGCAGGCGTGGCTAGGTTTAGAAATAAATGTACTCAAAAAATTAATTGACTCACTCCCTGAAAGAATTTTTGCAGTAATTAATACAAATAGAGGTCCAACTAAATATTAATTGGTCAAAACACTGATTTTTTTTTATAAAACATTTTATTTTTAAACATTCGACTCGGTGCGGCTAAGCAAATTTCGCTCCAATTTATCTTACGTTGTAATTATTTTTTAAATTCCTTTAAATATGAACATAAAACCTCTCAAATTCTTAATAATTTTCTACAAAATAAAACAAAAACAAAGTCTTTCATTATTCAGTTAACCCCACACTTGTTTTTTAATTCATATTGATGCAAAATCGTGTGCGGCTAAGCAAATTTCGCGCACTGTATACTTAATGAAATGAATAGTCAAATGAAGAGATAATATTGGAAAGAACTTCAGTTTGTTAGTTAAATAAATAAAGCAGAGATCGTTGATGATTTCAACATCAACATCAACATCAACATCAACATCAACATCAACATCAACATCAACATCAACGTCAACATCAACATCAACATCAACATCAACATCAACATCAACATCAACATCAACATCAACATCAACATCAACATCAACATCAACATCAACATCAACATCAACATCAACATCAACATCAACATCAACGTCAACATCAACATCAACATCAACATCAACATCAACATCAACATCAACATCAACATCAACATCAACATCAACATCAACATCAACATCAACATCAACATCAACATCAACATCAACATCAACATCAACATCAACATCAACATCAACATCAACATCAACATCAACATCAACATCAACATCAACATCAACATCAACATCAACATCAACATCAACATCAACATCAACATCAACATCAACATCAACATCAACATCAACATCAACATCAACATCAACATCAACATCAACATCAACATCAACGTCAACATCAACATCAACATCAACATCAACATCAACATCAACATCAACATCAACATCAACATCAACATCAACATCAACATCAACATCAACATCAACATCAACATTAACATCAACACCACGGCACAGCCAACTCTTTTTTTTTTTTATTTTAATATTATTACACTAATTAATAAAGATAAGTGTGAAACATAAACGAAAAAAATCAAAATTCAATGATATGTCCTCTTTCGGCTGTGACTTAAAATAGAGCCAGAAATAGTTTCTTGATTTTAGCCATGACTTGTGATTAGAAAATTTGAGATTTCATGATATAATCAATAGAACTTATTGAAATATAATTATTTCTACCTCAATATTTGGTGCAGTGGTCCATTATTTTTGATAACTTCTGAGCAACGCCTAGGCATCGAATCCACTAGTTTTTGGTACTTAGTAGCTGGAGTTTTCTCCAATGCGTCCTTGATAAACCTCCAAAGATCATCTTTGTTGATTGGATGTCTGTTTCTAAGAGACACTTTAACCTCTCGCCATAAATTTTCTATAGGATTAAGGTCTGGCGACGGTGGCGGCCAGCTTAAAACTTCGATATTTTTTGTCCAAACGATTCGTTTGCCCACTTCGATGTGTGTTTCGTCGTTGTCCTGCTGAAACACCCATCGAAGCGGCAAATTTAACTCTGCGTAGAGCATCATGGTTCCACTCAAAATCCTGGTGTATTTTAAAGCATCTATCTTTCGCTCGCAGCGAAATAAGGGACATGTGCCATTATATGAGAAATATCCTCAAACCATTATACTCCCACCGCCATGTTTAACAGGTTTTTATAGTGTGTTTCGGTATTGGGGGGTCTTCTCATAGAAATACTGCCTCGGTCTGGGTTAAATAAATCAACTTTGGTTTCATCTGAGCAAAGAATGTTTCGCCGTTTGCTAGTTCGCCAATCACCATATAATCCTTTGCGAATTGAAATCACTTGCGGACATTAACTTTGGTCAGGAATGGTATCTTCCGAGCAGGTTTTCACCTTCATTCCGTTTTTAATTAAAAGTTTTCGAATCGTTGAAGTGTCCACGTTCAAGGAATATTGTTTCTTGAGAGCGGAAGAGGTCACAAACTGATCTTTTTTACGTGACGTAGGATTCGTGTTTGCAAACTTGTACTTATTTTGGGTTGTTTTTCTCTGGTGTCTTTTTTTTTTGTGTAAACTTTAATGCGTTCTCAACCATTTTCTTTGAGCAGCCAACTATACTGGCTATTATCTTTTGGCTTTTCCCTTGTTTACGCAAATTTTTATAATTTTTCGGTTTTCAGAACTGCAGTCCTTGGCTCTTCTCATTTTTAGACCTAATTGTTTGAAACACAAAAATTTATTTTAAGATCATAAAACTGAGAGCTCTTACTCACGTTCTGTAGTAAAATTTTATAAAAAAAAGATCTTTTTAAATTAAAAAATTTTTTAGTTATGAGCTATCCATTTTCCTTCGCAATGGAAATGTGCAGAAATTATAATGATTTCAAAACCAAATAAACCTGAAAACATTGTCACTTCCTATCGGCCCATATGCTTGCTGGTGACGTTTTCCAAAGTGTTTGAAAGAATTCTTTTGCGTAGAATGTCCACTGTACTTGAGCGAAATAACATAATTCCAGAAAATCAATTTGGATTCAGACAAAAACATGGAACACCTGAACAATGCCATCGAATCATCACCGAGATTATTGACAGTCTTGAAAATAAAAAATATTGCACGGCAGTTTTCTTGGATGTGCAACAAGCGTTTGACAGAGTATGGCATTCAGGCTTGCTATTTAAAGTTAAAAAATTGTTACCAGCGCCCTATTACCTTTTACTAAAGTCCTACTTATCCAACAGAAACTTTTATGTCAAGGTTAATGATGATATGTCAAATATATGTGAAATCAAAGCAGGCATCCCGCAAGGAAGTGTTTTGGGTACTGTACTCTATACCATTTACACATCAGATATGCCAAATGCAAATAATGTAATGATTGCGACATACGCGGACGATACAGCAATAGTAGCTAAAAGTGTGTCTCCAAATGAAGCATCAAATCTTCTTCAAAATGGTCTCAATGAAATTGAAACGTGATTCAGAAAGTGGAACATAAAAGTAAATTCCGGAAAATCAGTTCATGTAACCTTCACCTTAAAAAAACAATAATGTCCGTGCGTTTGCATTAATTCAGCACCAATACCTAAAAATGATAATGCCAAATACCTTGGAATGTACATTGACAAGCGTTTGACATGGAAACACCATATTAAGGTGAAAAGAGACTGTTTGAACTTGAAAACAAGAAAACTTTATTGGTTATTAGGACCTCAGTCTGAGTTGAGCCTAGAAAACAAGGTCAGAATTTATAAAGCCATTCTTGAACCTATTTGGTCCTACGGCATCCAGCTTTGGGGAACTGCGAGCAACTCAAATATTGAGATATTACAGCGTTACCAGTCGAAAACTCTTAGAAACATTGCAAAAGCACCATGGTTCGTCACAAATGAAGCAATTCACAAAGATCTTAACGTACCAAAAGTGAAAGAAGAAATTTTGCGATTTAGTGAGAAGTATCTGAATCGGCTGAGTTCATCACATCAACGCACTGGCTGTTTCTTTGCTAGATGACACCAACGAAACAAGAAGACTAAAGAGATATCATATCCTTGATTTGCCGTTTAAATTGACTAAATTTTGTTAAAAAAAAAAAAAAAAAATTACTAGCAAAATATGTATATGTACTATATATAATAATATATGTATATAATTTTTTTTAGTTGTACTCAATGGAGTACTCAATTATGTTAACTTTACCTCATATCAAATGTACTTATTGTCTACTGACAGATTGTATATAAATATTGAAAAAAAAAAAGTTATGAGCTATAAAATTGTGGCATTTTTATATGTTTACTTAATTTTTATAATTCTTAAAAAACTTATTTTTTAAGAATTATATTGAGAGTTTTATAAGAGCTTTATGCCAAATAATTCATGAAGCAACAGGTTGCTACAACAACAAAGTTCTTTGCAGAACAAACCAAGCTGACTAGACCATGGTTTCGTCGGACGCTACTTCGACTAACTTGACAAGCTAATAAGCGCAATAGCAATAAAACCAAAGCTGAATTAAAGAAGCGCTATACTTTATCAAAGCAATGTTTTTCTACTCTTTTGCTAGTCGCAAAATTTCAAAAAGTTGACTGCATTGATTCTGCAAAGATTTTGTTGTTGCGCTTTTTGTTTACTTCTTTATCACGTATCAATCTAGGTTCCAACATTTTGTTGGTATTAAACCATTCAATTTTTAGTCATATTGGTTGGCTCTATTTTAACGCACATACTTTAAATGCAACAATATCACAGTTTCACAGGTTAACGAAAAATAAAGGCGCAATTGTACTCAAAAACAACTGTACAATGTTCATGGGAGAAGTGGTTTTTAAACTACGTTTGGTTCAGAGCATGCCAAGTTTTTACAAAAAAATTTTAATTAAGTAATATTATCAGCAAGTTCGTGGCTCTTATAATATTTGGATCTTCTTGTTTCAGTGCTTGCTAATGATCCCTAGCTTCCCTATGTGGGGACAAAGGGGATTTTTGGCCACAAGGCCTTTCTATACCAGCCGCAAGCCTTTTTTTCATCTGTTGCCACAAAGGCAGAGTTTCAATATATTTAAATATTGTTCAAGCCACAAGACTTGTTTTTGAATTTTGAATTTGATCCCAAGATTAATTTTATTTAACCCCAACTCGGATTTTTATAACAAAATATTTGAGTGAAAAGTGACAATATTTTTTTTCACTCAAAATAATATTTGTGGATGCAATCATATCAATCATTCATTTACCACTCTATTTAATTATTTTATTTATGTTGCATTTTTATTTGACGCCCCTAGATATGAAACCCTGTAATACTTAGTATTTGTTAAAAATGTTCATCTTAAAGCATTGCTTTCCTTCTTCATTGTTAACCATTCTTATAAAAGTATAAAACATCCCTCTACGTTTATCGTGAGAAAATCTGTCCATGTTTTTCTTATAGAAAGGCAGACTCATTTACTCGTATTAATAATGATGCAATAAATTGTGAGGCAAATTTTATGTTGAAGCTTATGAAAAAAAAAAATATCCTTAATTGACTGTTTTGACCTCAAAGGGCGTCTTTTAACAATTTAATGAAATACTCAACGCTTATCAACATTCGCATTTTGAAGCACTCAATACTTCTAACAAAGATAACTTATGGCATGTATTAAACAAACAAACAAACAAATATTGTAATAAACAAAACTTTTATTGTGTGTCAAGGCTTGGCAGAAGCAGTCAAGGTATCACTTGCAAGGTAATAACCGCTGCCAGAACTCTTTTTCTTTTTTTTTCTCTCTCTCTCTCTTTTCTATACGCAAGACTTGCTTTTTGTTTGTGGCATCATCATACCGCAAAAATACAGCTATCACACGCCGCAACTGAGCAACACCGACTGCATTGATGCACGAAAGAATTTCTATTCAACAAAGTCGCACGCGAATGTTTTGTAAATGCTTGCAAGCCGCTCGCTCATCCATCTAGAAGGATTTGAAATATGAATATCAAATGGAATCTCTGGCATTAGGATGTCATGTTAGAAATATGAAAATATATTTATACACCAGTCGGTGCAGTAAATGCGTCAGGATGTTGGTGAGGTAGAAGGATGAATACAAGGCGTTGTTTCAAACAAATTTATTTACATTCTTGTGCATTAAGCGACCGTCGAAATGATGTTCAGTAGAATGCTGCTCCTTTAATGCATTGTGACGAGAGAAAAGTTTTACGTTCCGCGACCAAGGTTCCCAGATATTATCAAAGCTGTAATAACAATGTCATTTCAAATAATTAATAATTGTTTTTTTTTATTTATAGGTACATATTTTTTGTCTTTATTTTTCAAAAAAACATTTCGTTTTTTGTTGTAATATCCTGTATTTCATGAGTAATAATTTAAAAGCTGCATACACGGAGAGAAATGCGGCCTTATTAAGCAAGTAGTTTGCTTGTTCTAAAAAATTTAAAATTAAGTCTAATTTGCTCAAATCAAGCACAAAAAACTGAAATTAAGAAAAATAACCTTATAATGACCATTTATTTCTAAAATTGAGTAAAATAAATGATTGCTGGACAAAAATAAAATACTTTATTCTAGAACCTGGAACAAGACTTGAATCAAGAAAATACTTACTTACTTCCTTATCTGGCGCTAACAACCGTTGGTCGGTTTTGGCCTCATATAAGAAATTACGCCAGTTTTACAGAAATGTTTTCGCTTGCTGGTGCCAGTTGGAAACACCAAGCGTAGTCAGTTTATCCAACACTTGATCCTTCCAGCGAAGATGTGGGCGTCCTCTTCTGCGTTGACCACCACTGGGCATCGAATCGAGTAGTTCTTTCGCTGGAGCGTCGTTTTCAATTCGCTCAACATGACCTAGCCAGCGGAGCCACTCGATTTTAATGCGATGTAGATGTCAGCGTACAGCTTATACAGCTCGTGGTTCCATCGAATTCGATACTCGCCATTGATGCAGATTGGACCGAAGATCTTACGAAGAATCTTTCTCTCGAAGGCTCCCAAAGACTTTTCATCAGAACTGCTCAACGTCCTGGTTTGTGCATATAATAGGACGGGGATGATTAGTGACGTATAGAGCGTAAGTATTGTTCGTCGAGAGAGGGCTCTGCTTCTCAATTGCCTACTCATCCCAAAGTAACACCTGTTGGCAAGAGTTATCCTTCGCTTTAGCTCAATATTGACATCGTTAAAAGAGTTCATGCTGGATCCCAGGTAGACGAAGGCCTTAACAACCTCGAAGGAGATGTTGTCAACAGTGACTTGGTTTCCAAGACGCTGGCACTGTTTCTTTGTTGACACTAGGTATTTCGTCTTATCTGCGTTCACTACAAGACCCATTCGACTCGACTCTTTCGCTAATCTGGAGAATGCTGCACTGACTTCGCGCGTATTATGGGCAGTGGTATCGATATCATCAGCATACGCCAGCAGCATAATACTTTTGTAGAATATCGTGCCACTGCGTCGCAAATAAGCAGCTCCGGATGATCTTCTCCACCATTAGGTTGAAAAAATCACACGATATGGAATCACCTTGTCTGAAACCTCGTTTGGTATTGAATGGAGGAGTAAGGTCCTTCCCGATTTTAGCTGTTAACTGCTGGTGTTGCTCAGTGTCATTCTTCAAAGACGGATGAGCTTTGCAGGAATACCAAATTCAGACGTGGTGGAATATAGATGATTCCTTATTGGACTGTCGAAGGCGGGTTTGTAATCGAAAAAAAGGATGATGTGTGTCGATTTGTAAATCTAGGGTCTTCTCCAAGATTTGTCGTAGCGTTAATATCTGGCCTATGGTGGATTTGTCAGGCCTGAAGCCAAACTGATAAGGTCCAATCAGCTGGTTTACGATGGGTTTCAGTCTTTCACATAGTACGCTCGACAGGACCTTATATGCAATATTAAGAAGGCTTATCCCACGGTAGCTGGCGCAAATTGTGGGATCGCCTTTCTTGTGGATTGGGCAGATCACACTGAGGTTCCAATCGTTTGGAATGCATTCTTCCGACCATATTCTGCAAAGAAGCTCATGAATGCATTTAAATAGAGCTTCGCCTCCATTCTTGAAGAGCTCAGCAGGTAAGCAATCAGCTCCTGCGGCTTTGTTGTTTTTAAGCCGAGCTATAGCTTTCAAGACTTCACTATGGTCGGGCAGTGGAACTTCAACGCTGTCGTCCAAAATTGGGGATTCCGGGATATCATCCCTATTGGAAACCATCGGACAGGCGTCTTATTTTTTCGAAACATTTGTGGACCTCATTCATGTCACCATTCATCTCAATTTTCTTGCACTCACGCATTTCCGCTTCTCTTTTCTTTCACCTGAAAATCCTCTCGTCCCTCCTCTTCTCTTTGTATCCCTACTTAGCAGCATGCGTTGCAACCGACTGCAGGGTGGCTTTGTAAGCGGCGTCTTTTTCTGCAGTGGCATCGCGACACTCCTGGTCGTGCTACTGGCTTCTGCGAGGGCGGTGATAGCCAATCACCTCTTCGGCAGGCGTACGCATAGAGTGGGACATATGATTCCACTGAGCGCATATCTCGTCAATCGGAGGAGTGCTTTCTTGAAGCAGGAGAGGGATTCGAGTAGCGAAGTCTTCGGCTGTTTGTTTTGATTGCAGCTTTTCGACGTCTAGCTTTCTCTGTGCTGGATTGTGCGCATTCTTGGTTGCGCACAGGCGTGTACGGATCTTGGCTGCGACAAGATAATGATCCGAGTCTATATTGGCACCACGGATCGTGCATACATCTAAAAAACTGTAAGAGTGCCTTCCGTCAATCAAAACGTGCTCAATTTGGCTGCGCGTCTTTTGATCAGGAGACAGCCAAGTCGCTTTATGAATATTGAGTTGCTTGTATCTAGTACTACTAACGACCATGTTTTGCGCTTTCCGACTGTCGGATCAAAGATATTTTCTTTTCCCACCTTGGCGTTGAAGTCACCAAGCACGATTTTTATGTCGTGGTGGGGGCTGCGCTCATAGGCCTCTTCAAGGCGCTCGTAGAAGCTGTCTTTGGTCTCATCGTCCTTATCTTCTGTCGGAGCATGCGCACATATCAGGCTTATATTGAGAATTTTGCCTTGAAACGGATTATGGCAAGTCGCTTGTTCACAGGTATGAATCGCAGGACATGATGCCATAGTCTCTTGCCAACCATGAATCCGCATCCAAACTCGTGCTTCTCCGCATAGCCGCTATAGTAGATATCACAGGATGCTTGCTGCAAGCAACCCTGTCTCTTCCATCGTATTTCTTGGATTGCAGTGATATCAGCCTTGTATCTTTCTAAGATATCTATCTGTTGGATAGAGGCACCATCCCAATTAAGGGTTCGGACGTTCCAAGTGCATATCCGTAAATCATTGTCAGTTTTTCGTTTGCGGAAGTCGTCATCAGATTTGGGGATCATTTTTATCTTTATTCTTTTACGTTTCGTTTTACGGCAGGTAGCCCGCCGCGCAGACTAGCCGTCAAACTAACGGTTGCCAGTTTGCAGTTTCTAGAGGACACCACGTAGAGGTTTCAGTCGACTTGAGACGATTTCGACATGGATAATGCTGGCCTCACCAGGTTGAGGCAGTCCGAGACGTTGCCATGTGAAGATCGCCCCCATGACCCTCACGCGTTGCCTTGTGAGGATCGTCAATCCTGGTCGCATTTCGCTACAGGAAAAATTTCGTGAAGGTCGTCCAAAATTGGCTGTTGTGTCACAAAACATCGATGCTGTGCGTGAACTGATAATGCAAGATCTTCATGTTACCTAACTTGAGATACAGACATCTTTAGGGATTAGTGGGACCAGCATACACTCAACATTGCATAAAAATTGGGCGTCACAAAGATTTTTTTCGTGTTGAATTTCGCATAATTTGACAATCGCTTCAAGTCGATTGTCGATTGATCGAACGAAATTATAAAAAAATCCAATCGCGGTGATTCAAAACATGCATATAAACCCAAAACTAAACAACAATCGACTGTATGGTTCTCTCAATACGAGCCAAATGCAACAAAAGTTGTTGGAGCACGAAGCACTTCGAAGCAAATGGTCGTCTGTTTTTTCGGAATAATTGGACATGTCGCCACCCTTTCATTAGAGCAACGTAGAATGGTCAATTCTGAATGGTACAGCACCATTTGTTTGTCAAAAGTGTTCGGAAAAATCAGAGAAACCAGTCGCAGACAATGCAAGCTCTCACACATCACCTGAACCAAAAACGTTTTGAGCATTCAAAACATCGACCTGATAGGTCATCCGCCGTACAGCCCTAACTTGGCACCCAATTGATCTTATTCCCGCAGATCAAAAATAAATTGCGAGGTCCACGTTTTTCGACGCCTGAAGAAGCGGTTGATACGTTCAAATCACATGTTTTGGATCTGCCTTAATAGGAGTGGAAAAAGTGCTTCGAAAATTTATATATTATATTATATCGATCTTAATGGAAAATATTTTAAAAACAATAAATCCGATATTAAATATTTGTTTTTATTTGTTTATCTCAAAACTTAACAGTTAACCCTCGTAATTAGAACGAGGCCAACGTGAAACAAGTTTAAATGCAACGCGCAATTCAAAGTGATGTACTCAAAGGGTTAATAAAATGTGCTTGCACCTTTAGGAAATCATTACACTATCGTTATCTCTTTTCTGTTCCGTAGAGCTTAGCAAAGGCACAGACCCACATTTTCCACTATTATTGTGAACTTACCTCTATTGGGAATTTGTTGAAAATTTGACAGTTCATTGTAAACATCACGCACTGCACGCACACACACACAACCATTTTCATCATCATCTTTATCGTAATTCATTCATTCTAAATTATCTACTTGCTTTGCGCACTTCGTTTATATTTTACACCAATTTCTTCCGTCGCATTCTTTGATTATTTTCTACAACAAAACATAAAATCATTTATTAAAAGAAATCAAGCCTATTTAAGCTAAACAAAGAAAGTGTTAAAAACAGAATTTGTGCACCATCTCAGAAACAATTGAAGATATGAGTGATGACGACAGAGATATCGACATTGAAAGTGACGTAAGTGGCGATACTCAATCTTGTTTAGTATATCCTTCCAAAATTGGTATAAATAGTTAACGCTGTTTGCTTGCAGGATGATAATGACTCCGACAATGGGCACATGTCGCAAAGGCACACCAGCACCCAGAACTTCACGCAGGTGGGTTGAAAAGCAGGGTCACACAACAAGACAGTGGCATGTAATTGTATTGTGTTGTAATGATAGGGGTTGTGCGTTATTTTGGAGAGTGAGGGCGAAGGTGTAATTCTGTTTGTTTTCGTTATTTGAAAAAGTGCTTCTGGGCAACTGCGTAATTTGGCTGTTTACAGCTAAAAGGAATCTAATTGTAAACCCATGAGCTGATACAACAGTTGGATATTAAAGCATTGAATACTTGACTATTTTGTGTAATCAAGTTAAAAGCTTGTTGCACTTCCACCCCAAACCCAGGTTATACGGCTCTACCGATGGCATTGGCATTTGCAAAAGAAAACAATTTTGAACAAAATCAATATTTCAAATAGGGATTTCTGAAAACGTGATTCACACATAGTATTCTGCTTTACAGTAAACATTTCTCATATCATCCAAATGTGACTTTTTTTAATGAATTATCGAAGAGAACAAACCACTATTAAAAAAAATATATCTTCTTTATTTTCAGGCCGAGAAACGTGCACATCACAATGCCTTGGAGCGGAAACGACGTGATCACATCAAGGAAAGTTTCACTAGTCTGAGAGAAGCGGTACCATCTTTAAAAGGCGAAAAAGTAGTCAGTTTTGATTTAATAACGTGGATACACATGCAATTATTTTTTCCCCACCATTCTTTTCATACCATGTCCAAACATTAGGCAAGTCGTGCACAAATACTGAAGAAAACCACCGAATGTATACAAATTATGCGACGCAAAATACAAGCGAATCAAAAAGATGTCGAGGATATTAAAAAGCAAAATGCAATTCTAGAGTCGCAGAGTAGGTTTTGCTTAGTTACTAATAAAGAACATTCATTTATACTGTTGTTATATTTCCAGTACGCATGCTTGAAAGCGCTAAAAATGGCTACGTGATAGATCCCAGTGAGTATCAGCAGTTGACGCAAGCTGAACAGTCATCGCAACAAGATAGTTCCGATGCAGATGAGCCTGACTACAGTCGCCGAAGCAAAAAAATGAAGACGTCCTATCATCAAGCATAGTTCAAAGCATTTACAGGAGTAAAATTTGTCCCATTAATATAGCTGTCTTTACACAAGCAAGATTATCTATTTTAGCTCTTAAGTGTGTAGTTGTACTTAGCATAGACTTAAATATTTCTCTATATCTACGATATAAGCATTGAAATAATATCTGTCGGTAGGAAAAGTAAAATGCATCCTCTGCGACATATTCAATGTGATATATGTATGTATATATTGATGATAAACCAGGACCAATTCCACTTTATGCAAAATGTTCACTAAGATCAGTTTAGCTGTTATTATAAGTGTAGATGCAGATATGTAAGAAATATTTTTGTTCAAATATTTCAAAATTTAATAATAACACAATTTTAAAAATAAGTATATAAATGTATGTGTATGGCAAGAGACCATTTTTAATTGTGAATAAAACACTAATCAACAGTCCAAAATAATTTTTTTAATTGTATCAAGGTTATATTAAGAACTTTCTAATGGTATTAGAAACAATTAAACTTCATAAGGAAAACGTACAAGCTTTTATCCATTGTTTCTTACTGGATGAAAGTAACATGCAGGTATTATTGATATTTCTTGATTAAAATTCTTTAAAAAACGTATCTTTAACACGTGATGTTAAAAATTGATTTAATGAATAAAAAAATATATAAATAAAGGTAGAAGATATTTATGCCAATTGCTTATGTAAAAAATGTAAACTGTTGTCCGAGAATGTGGTCGTTCGATGCCAATTTTACTGCGAGGTCCGTGTTTCCTTCACATGACCAAGGTAGAATAAACAATGTAGACTCGCGGCTGAAAGCCAAGTATTAAAATTGTAAAAAAAAAACGAAGAGCGAACTTTATATTGATTTTGACCGTTTCAACCATGGTGCAATTAATATAAGAGGGTCTCATCCGTGAATATCAGAAAAAATAGGCTGCGTTATTTTGACTTTTTCATACAAAAACGTTTATATGAAACCCATCAGATTGTCAAAATAAGGCAGCATGTCTAAAAATAGACTAGTAGGTCTACTTCTCGATCAATTGTCTACAAACATTTAATAATTTTCACAACACAATTTGATCAAAAGAAGTACGGTCAAAGTACTTTCAAGGGCTGAAAATGGCCTTTAAAGTTTTTGATAAATTGGACAACGTGGCGTCCGTGGCGTAGTTGGTTAAAGTGCGTGGCCGCTATGTCAACGAACCTAGACACCCGGTTTCGAATCCCGTCAGCGACAGAAAATTATTTGAATTTAAATGATTTTTCTGTACGGCCGCCACCTCACTGCAGAAAATGGCAAACCTCAAAGAGTAATCAAAATGCCATGTAAAGCTTCTTGAGAACAAGAACATTCCGTTCATCGCCGTTCGGAGTCGGCGTTAAGCAAGTAGGTCCGGTTCTCTGTCAATTGTGTACAAACTTAATAACACGCACAACACAATTGATCATAAGAAGCTAGGGCAAAGTACTTTCAAGGGCTGAAATGGCCAGTTATTTATTTTTTTTTTAGTTCTTTCTTTTTAAGGAATCTTATATGAACCCCTTTATCGGAAAAGGTAAAAACAGCGTGTCTAAAAAAGTAATAACGTGTATTTAAATTAACTGGAAATGCTTTTCTATATAAAACAAAATTGTTTAGCTTATTTAAATTTCAGTACAACGTACAACAGCAGAAATACAAACACAACAAAAGCAAACATGTAACACATTTGCCTGCTGCCACCGTGCTTTCCTAGACGCATCACACGTGTCATTGTAGTGCCCAAAAAACCTCCAGTCCTATCCATGTCATCATCAATACCACGCAGCAGTTTATCTTGATATCGCACTTCGTTTCCAATGTCTATCGTAAGCGACTTCAGTGCACCAATTTTATGTTTAAGCTCCTCAGCAACTCGCTCGTTCTCCTCCTCCAGCGCATCTTGCCCACCCAAACTAGGTCCGGGCGTTTGACCTAGTGGTTGATATGAATAGTTGTTGTTTCTTCGCATATTGCTGTTGTTATACGCCAGATTGTGGCTTTCCTAAATTTATTCGGTTAGCTGTAAAATAAGTATTTACTAAAGTCCTTAATGCAAATAAATATTTTTTTAATGACACGTACTCACTTGATAAGTGGACCTCTTTTTACAGGAATAGGAATGTGGTTGTTTGGAATAGAATGATCCAACAATATGCTTAGCTTCAAGCTAGAAATTCACTTTCAGGTTAATCTATTTCCGTACTAAGTTTTCTTTTTATTAATTAATTAATCTACAACGCTTCGTTGGCTTATTAGATTTTTGTTATTTTGTGAAATAAGAAAACGTCATATTCATTATTAACAGCTGTTTTCTAAACTGCATGGAGTATTCACAATAGAAGCTATTTATTGTCTGCAATACTGCAAAGAACACTGAAAAAAGTAGTTATGGTGCATTTCATAATCGATTATGAAATTAACAGTCGTATCCATAAAAATATTTTATAACAGCTTGGAAACCTACAATAGTTCAAAAGCTTTTTAATTTTAAAAAATCTTTTAGGACTTTGTTATTCGTAAACAAATTTGAGCTGGTTTTTAGTTTAAATTGAAAAACTTTCTATTTGAAGTGACCTTAGATTTGTTGCATTGTTTTATTTGTCTTGTGTTTGTTTTATTTGTCACAATTTCGTCAGCATTTTGATACTCAAAGTTTTTTGTTTATATTTTTTTCTGTGTTGAATTGTTTTTATATATTTTGACTAATTTTAATTATTTTTTACAGTATTTTTGCTCAAATAAGAGCAAATAATTCAAAAAATTCTTTATGAAAGGTTAAACCCTTTTTTATAAATTATCATTTATAAATCACATTTAAAACTTTTTTGACATTTTGTTTGTTTCTTATATATTTTGAAATAATTTGATATATTTTTGACAATATTTGTGTTCAGATAAGACCAAAAAAATTTTTTAAATGCTTTATCAAGGGTTTTTCGAAGGTTTCACAAATTTTTAAAATTCTCTCATATATGAAACCATTAAAAGATATTTTTATCGTTATTGAACGTTTATGAATAATGTTTTTAATTTTTTTTTTCAATTGTTTTCTTATGAAGGCTTTATAATAGGTTTATAACTTTTAACAGCCGTAAGCATATTCAAATTTTTATAACTAAAAAACTATTTTTCTTCACAACGCCGTAGCTACTCTGTTTTGTGTGAGGGTCAAAGAAATTTTACTTAATTCACGACTATTTTTAAAAAAAAATTACCATTCGGCTGCATAGTTAGTAGCAGTGTTCTCACTTGAAAAATTTAAATAGTGATAGATTGAGTCTAAAATTAGTGGTAGATTTAGAAAAATTATGGTAGATTTCTTTTTCTCCTTACAAAAAAATGTAATTCAAGTCATGCAGCAAAACATAAAGGGTATATCATAAACTCATATTTTGACGGTTAATTAGTGTTATTGCAATTAATTCTCATATAATATTCTGAAATCAGTATTGCATCCACTCTTTATATACCAAAAGGATTGAAACAATAATTTGAATATACATAATTTCTTATGTTAGAATTATTATAAAATCATTTTTATTTTATTTTAATATTTTTTTCCTTTCTTTTCCTTGTATCCATTTCATATATTAGAAAATCCAATAAGGGAGCAATGCAAGCCTCCTAGCAGCTGGCTTGCTACGGCTCTTTTTCATCACCTTCTTGATAAAGCTTTTGAACTAATCGGCATTGATATATGTCACAAGACATTTTGAAAATATCTTATAATAATTTGTTAAATTTGCAAAAGCGATGTAGAGCATTCAATAATAAATGCTGTAAACACACATAACAATATGCAATTATTTAAAAGCTATTTTATTTTAAGATGTATTACATTGAAAAGTTTAAGATTTCTTTGTTGTGAAAAGAGAAGATAAGCCGAGAACACAAACAAGTTTAATAAAAAAAAAGAAAACTTTGCTTCAAAGTAACATTTGTACTTTTGAAAAAAAATTTCCGATGAGAATAATTAATTTCAATTTAAAAAAGCTTATTTGTCAGCTGGGACTATAACCTCGGACTTCATGGATCGACAAATTGGTATCGAACTTCATGATAAGGGTAGTATTATGGTTCAATATGTTAATGATTCATCTAACAACGTTCTTGTATTGCATCAGTTGCAGTTGCAGCTCTCAATAAATACGCGCATTGAAATCTTTTTTCCAATTTTACACAAAATTTAAAGAGTGAAATGTTTTTATTTAGTAGGGTACATCAAATTGATAAAAAAAGAATTTGTGAATAGGTAGAATAGAACAAGCTTAAATGCCGTTAAATTTAAAAAAAGTTGAAAAGTTAAAGTTCAACCTAAACACACGCGCCAAAACATTCAGGGCAACAGTGATCCCTCATTTAAATAACCAATTATAATAGTGCATTCAGTAGTAAAGTTGACTGCAAGAAGGAGAAGAACCTTAAAAATAGAAGTTATTATTACTGAAGTTCACGCTTGAATTCGTTCAGGTTAAGCACTTTAAAATTTACATGCCGCTGGAAAACTTAACGCAATTTTGATTTCTTATGTATTTTATTTGCTTTTGATTGCAATTTGTGCATGTTGGTTTCCTTCATTCTGTTTGAGCTATTTCTAAGTTGATGCAATCTTCTATAACCCTAAAAGATTCAAAATTATGTAGCAGTTAAATTTTTCTAGCTATTGTACAAGCTTGTTAGGATGGTTTATCAACTTTCAATAAGCCTGGAGTATGCTATGGTTGGTTGACCAGAATTTGGAGTATTCAGTGAGGTTCATGAGACTAAAATAGAGATAGTACATCTGGATAATACTAAATAGCTGTATTATTAAAAATCAGTTAAGCTTTATTATAAACTTTATAGGGAAAATATCGAACAACTTTATTCATTATACCACGTTTCCATCTCCTCGAAATCTTGAGATTTTGTGAGATTTCGTTAAATCTGCATTGAAATCTAGTGGGATTTTCATACAAGTTCAAGATTTCAAAATCTCGAGATTTCAACAAAATCTTATAATAAATCTCATAAAATGCTATGCAGCATCCCTGAAAAGTTATACATCACTATCCAGCCCTATTCAGCTCGTGTTAAAATTGTCATACTGACATTTGGCAATGAAAACTGATTAATGATTAAAAACAAAAACCATTAGCAACCAATCGGAAGCAAGCAAATGAAGTCTTAATTGTCAAATGAAATCCAGCTGTCATTATATGCCTGATGGAAACACTTTGAAATCACTTTTTCAAAATCGCAAGATTTCGAGGAGATGGAAACATAGCATTAATGTTCAATATCGATAAAAAGCGTTTAAAAGGGCTTACACATCGGCGAATCTGTTCGTCGAACAATATGGCGGCGCGAACGTGTGTGAAAAAGCTAGCGTTCAAATTGAACGAACCTGTTCGTCACACAAACCATTGATTTTTGTTGTTTTTTGTCATCATTTTCGGCAGCATCCTTTGTTCGATAGAGAAAATCAAAAATTTTTGTAAACACGGCCAACCGTGTGACAAACTGTCGAACATCGCTTCTTAACTAGCGAACTTGTGTGAACATGGCCGCCATGTGACGAACAGATTCGCCGATGTGTAAGCCCTTTAAAGGCTTCATAAATGAGAGGAATTTAAAAATTTTTGAAACAATCCATAAACCCTTTACAAAGCAATTTAAATTTTACTTTTCTCATCTTTAATCAAATTAGTAAAAATTGCATCAAATTATTTAAAAATATTTAAAAACCAAGCACAATATCGAAAACTTTTCACAAAACCTCTTTAACGGCTGTGACGTGTCATTTATTTTTTTTTTTAATATTTTTAATCTCTGATAAATGTTTATTATATATCAAAGGAAATATATATTTTTTATATATAAACACCATATTTGCATGCAATTTATCATAAAAAAAAAACAAAGAACAGTCTACGTTTTTGTTGATTTTTCTTAAAAAAAATATGTTCGGGTATTTCTACTTCGAACAAACCAATTATTACTAAAAAAATAAAAAGTAGTTCTCAAACAAATGTAACTCTTTTTACCAAGCGTTTCCACTGCCCGAACGAACGAAGAATTCATCGCAAACAAATTTTAGAAGAATTCATCGCGAACAAATCGTAGCGATGACTTTTTCGTTCGGTTCAACCGCTTCCACCGCAAGAAATCTTCTTTCGTTTGTGCTAAAAAAGTGTTTACACTGCGCGAATAGCGCTCGCTAGCATTTTGTAAAAAACCAATGTTCAAAACCTTGGTTCGGACTAAACTGTTTACACTGGCTGAAACGGTCAGTGGAAACGCTCGGTTACAATTGCACCATTTGTTTTCTATGAGATTGATTGATCGATCCGTTGATCCACATGTATATATTAGGCGTTCATCAGAATATTCTGTAATATTTAATTTAATTCATATTTCTACCATACATTTTTGTTTATTTTAAAAAATTTGTTATCGGTGCATGCAAACTACACATTACTTCAAAGCATAGAGATGTGAATATCTTTTGATGACTTCATATATCGACAACTCTTTCGTACATGTCACATTCACAATGATCAAATCAATAAAAAGACGTGAATAGTTTTCTCCAATGTTATTTGTTTTTCAGATATTCAACGAATTTCCTTGCAGTCTGACTTAAATTTTCGAATATAAATACGACATAATAGAAGCAAATAAAGTTATCCAAAATCAAATGTTTTAATTAATTGTTAAAAGCATAAAAAAGGAAAAGGATAAAATTCCGCGAGTGGTCAACGAGTGACGCGGAAGTTAATCAATTGGGATATCAAGGATCTCCAAGGCTGCTGACGGAGACACATATAAATATTTAAGTAGGAACAACCGGCAAAGGTAAAGCTACAACTATAATAAACGCTATTGTTTATGGGGTCGATGGGTGGTCAATTAATTGGCACCGAGAACTCATTTAAGTGGCGCTCGAGGAAATGCAACCACCAAACTATTGTTGGGCAGGTGTCAGTCGATAAAATGTTGTGCTCTTGATGTTGTTGTTGTTCACAACGAAAATTGCACAACTTCGGCATGCATGCGAATTGCTAAATCAATAATTTTGCTGCATAATTTTTTGCTTGCGGTTGTTTTGGGCCTTGTTTTGTCTAGTTCTTTTTATTTTATGTAGTTAACCATGTACCACATAAGCACTTTTTTGGTTCAACCACTTTTACCACCCATTGAAAGATGTGGCACTTGTGTTTACAAAAAAAAAAATAATAAAAAAGATCATAAAGATGCAGTGAAAGATATTTGAACTTATTTATTGTCCGCTTTAATTTAGTGCTTTGTGGTTTTGTGTGGCAGCTATCAATGCGCAATTTTTTGGCAAATCAAAAATGTGGACAATTTTTTTATTCCACGTGGTTGGTTAAATGTGCAACTTAGATAGTTGATGTTAACATTAAATTCCTCCTTATATGTTCTAAAATTGTGCAAATATTAATTACTCAGTGAGCGGAAATTAAAACATGTGCCTTGAGATAAGTTAAATAACAATTTAAATAACAATTGACCTGCAACCCTGCGTTATTAGTAAATTTTATTAAGATACAATTAAAATAATTATTAGATCAGTACAGCCGGTCTAAACCGAATTTCAGAATTTGAGGGCTTACTTATTGGAAGAACATGATGTGCCACATAAGTATGTAATAAAAATAAAAATGTGTTAAAATCGAAATAATCAACTTAAAAGTTCTCTAAATATGTATTTTTATATGCTAGAATAGAACTGTACAAGGAAACTTTTAAGACTGGATCCGAAACATATTGAAAAATAACCTCGATCTTTTCATTCGGTGCTGATATTATATTAAGTAAACTAACTAAGGTAAAAACTCGAGTTTTTCAGCCTATCATTTCATCATACTTAGTCAATATTTTGTTTCAATTGGAAGCAATTTTTTTCATTATTTTTTCATTTCATTAACTAATTTTTGGTACTTTAGAGATTCGAAAAAATCCTTTGGACAAATGAAACGAAAATTTCAAGAAAACGAAAAATTTTATCAGAACTTGATGATGAAAAACTTTTTCACAAGTTATAAGCTGCTTTTGATCCTTATAAAAATATGCTTAATTTTACCCACTCCATCAAAATTTCTCCAACCAAGAACCAGACATTAAACAAACATTACGTTATTGATCATAATTCTGCTATTCATATATAAACAAATTTTAAGATAGCCCGCTTATGCACATGAAATAAATAAACGCTTCACATTAGATGGTTAACATTCGATAATGACTGATAAGGTTTAAAAAGTAATCCATGAAACACCATAAAGGCACACATAAAATATTATAACATAGAATTAATACATTTTCCAATTATTGCGTCATAAATCTTAAGGGAACTTAGATAATGATCGATCATTTGAAGAGTTTTGAGTATATTATTTCATGTAATATTATGAACACTACACAAGCTCAGACATTTTTTAAATGTTTCAGTAGTTTGGTGTTGATTTAAAAAGAAATAGTTAAATTAAAGTAATTTTGACGTAGAATACGTCATTCTCGGAGGTAAGTAGGGTGGTTGATAGTGATCAGGTGTCGGTATTTATATAACTTTTTGAGCCTTTGGTGGGCCTAAAGTACTGATCGTACAATGTTGATGTTAGCACTTGTTGGTCTGCTTGATCCTCAATGCGACAAAAATTCATGTTAGAACTCTCTAACTTATATCAATTTTACACAATTACATGAAATATAAAGCCAACATTTGATGTTTTTTTTTTGCTTAAGTTTGCTACCTATTTATCGACAGTTTCCGGTTTTATCGACAAAACCATAAAATTTGTATGGGAGCCTCCCTAAGGAGTGGTCGCAGGGAATAGGTGGCAAAGGCAAAAATGTTCCTTTTGCAAAAGTAATGGGGGTCAGTCATACATAATAACCCTCTCCGGCCCTCTCTTAAAATCATATGCTCAGGTGTATGGAATAAATAAACAAAAACCATAAAATTTGTATGGGAGCCCCCATAAGGAGTGGTCGGAGGGAATAGGTGTCAAAAGCAAAAATGTTCCTTTTGCAAAAGTAATGGGGGTCGGTGATACATATTAACCCTTTCCGGCACAAACACAATAAAATTTGTATGGGAGCCCCCCTAAGGAGTGGTCGCAGGGAATAGGTGTCACAGGCAAAAATGCTCCTTTTGCAAAAGTAATGGGGGTTGGTCATATATATTAACCCTCTCCGGCAATCTCTTGAAGGTCATATGCTCAGATGTATGGAATAAATATACAAAAACCATAAAATTTGTATGGGAGCCACCCTAAGGAGTGGTCGGAGGGAATAGGCGTTAAACGAAAAAATGCACCTTTTGCAAAAGTAATGGGGGTCAGTGATACATATTAACCCTTTCCGGCACAAAAACCATAAAATTTGTATGGGAACCTCCCTAAGGAGTGATCGGAGGGAAAATGTGTCAAAGGCAAAAATGTTCCTTTTGCAAAAGTAATGGGGGTCAGTCATACATATTAACCTTCTCCGGCACTCTCTTAAAGGTCATATGCTCAGGTGTATGGCATAAATATACAAAAACCATAAAATTTGTATAGGACCCCCATAAGGAGTGGTCGGAGGGAATAGGTGTCAAAGGCAAAAATGTTTATTGTGCAAAAGTAATGGGGGTCGGTGATACACATTAACCCTTTCCGGCACTCTTTTAAAGGTCATATGCTCAGGTGTATGGAATAAATAAACAAAAACCATAAAATTTGTATGGAAGCCCCCCTAAGGAGTGGTCGGAGGGAATAGGTGTCAAAGGCAAAAATATTCCTTTTGCAAAAGTAATGGTGGTCAGTCATACCTATCAACCTTCTCCGGCACTCTCTAAAAGGTCATATGCTCAGGTGTATGGAATAAATATACAAAAACCATAATATTTGTAAGGGAGCACCCCTAAGGAGTGGTCGGAGGGAATAGGTGTCAAAGGCAAAAATATTCCTTTTGCAAAAGTAATGGGGGTCGGTCGTACATATTAACCCTCTCCGGCACTTTTTTAAAGGTCATATGCTCAGGTAGTTTTAAAAAAAAAAAAATTCACACAATCAGTCAAATAGTTTTTAAAAAAAATGTCATCAAAAGCGAATTGAATAATTCTACGTCTTGTGTTACGACATAGTCGAAACTACTGTACCTTTTTAGCCTAATTTTATTATTCATAACTATATTTAAAAATAGTTTAAAAAACGTTGATTTATTTATGTTTTTGTACGAGTAATGGCGCCTTTGTTTTTAATAACACTTTTTATTCTACGGGCATACTTTTCATTAAATTTTTATCATTTTCCTTAGGTCTTCGTCATTATCCAAATATCTTCTGTATTTTGTCGAAGAATGTGTAAGGTCATATTTTTGTGAGCATATGCGTTTGATTTAAGGAGCACCTAACAGTTCTCAATATGCTTGAGATTCATCGATTTGCCTGCCCAGGCCAAAATTAAAATATGAAATAGATAAGGGGTCGTCCATAAATTACGTGACCGATTTTCAGCTTTGTCTTAACCTCCCCTCCCCTCCGTTACTCTTCGTAATGCCATAAAGTAACGTAAAATAAATAAAAAAATAAACAATCAAGTAACGTAGTATATGAAATAAAAAACAGAATTGATAAAAAATATTTGAAAATATATTTAAAAACTACCCAATAAGAAGAAAAACTGATTTTCTCCAATGCTAGAGAAAATCTAAGTTCCTCGGTGAGATGTCCAGTTCAATTCTCCAGCTTTTATCCAATGATGAAGAATATCTAAGTTTTTGATCCGAAATCAAATTTTTTTATCCATGTGTATATACTCAAACAATAAATTTTTTGTCAACGTCGTAATTTTAGTATTTTTGAGAAATGGTTAACCATAAAAAAACATGTAAATAAAATTCGAAAACAAATTATAAAAAAAAGAAATCGTAAAAGTTGTGTGTTAAAAAAAAAATATAAAGAAAATTTAAAATTAAAGGTGAATTAATTATACTGAAAACAAATTTGAGCTTTAGGCCAAGTATGTTGACAAGACAACATGAAGACAAAGAAGGCAACAACTAACAACAACAACAACGTGAATTAATTATTTAATAGTGAAATTTGTGAAAATGCACAAAACAAAAAAAAAAAATAAATACAGACTGAGGCAGGTGTTGGAGTTGCTTGCGGTTCGAGGAGACAGCGAAGAAGGCAAAGAAGGATACAGTGAAGGCATTTTAGGAACTTCGTTCCTATTATCATGTGCAAAAAATTAATAAAAAAATAATTAATTTAAGACTTTTAATAATTTTCTAAGTGAATCCCACAAACAAGTTGAGAAGAAGTGGAGAAAACTGAGAAAATGTTGGCAAACCAGTGTACTAAAATGGAGAATCAAATTGGAATTCAAAACGATATCAACCTTAAGAATAAATAGAGATCTTACTGAGATAGTATTGGATAACTAATGTATTAAAATAGAGAAAAAAGGGGTGAAATCCCAAGTATATAAAATGTTAGACTACTAAAGTACCTTTTTCCTGGAGAATGCCTTGTTTCCCAGACTGACATCAAATGGATATCGACGCTGGAGAATGGAGAAAAATGCTGGAGATCTGAATGAAAATGGCTTATTGGGTGCTATTGTAAGTGTATCATGACTAGATAAATTTAAGAAAAAATTTTAAAAGTCAATTATTTTCATCGATAAAAACTATTCCATCTTCAATCCAAGAGTCGATTCTCTCAATCACTGGAATTGAAGAAGCTGAACACCATTTAAACAAGCGAGATAGAATACACAAGTGCAGGAAACTGAAAGAAAAATAATCAGAAAGAAATCACCGAAAATAATCGAAAATAATATGAACGAGCAAAATAGAAGAAACAACTGTTAACTAGTTAACCGCCAATTTAGACCGTCAAACATGAAGATGTAAGGATGAACATGTTTTGAAATGATGGGGCGTATTAATTTGAATTTTTTCGAGTTTTTTTTTATTTTTGGTCACGTTACTATATCTGAGACTCCTCCCCCACTATCGTTACTTATCGTAGTATATTTTAAAAACACCTACCCCCCGCCCCCCCCCCCCCCCCCCCCCCGCCCCCTAGATTGGTAACGTAATTTATGAACGACCCCTAAGCTGCATACAATTAGAGCCATGCCTGAAAGTTAAATACGATTGTGTTGACCTCTGATGGTATGTATCAGAAAGTAGATAAAAGCTCTGCTAATAACAGAAAGATTTGTTTTTTCGATCAAAAAATAAATTCCAAGTGATTTTTCGACAATAGTCTGAATCTAGCAAACTTTAGCAACTGACTGATTCACAGTGAAAGTCATGCAAGATTCCTGATGACAGCAAAACAGACAAAGGAACAATCTGTCTAGTATCAGAGATATCTCTGATATAGATCAGAGATTATCTCTGCTAGTATGTTGTATGATTTGCTCTATACAGAGCTGTTGTTGTTGTTAGTTGTTTTCTCAACAACTTCTCAAAACAAGCTCAACAATTAGTTTCAATATAAAATGTTTTTGAAGTGAAAATTCTTAGCAGAGATAAAGAGATTGGAAACTTCGGCAAAAAGGAGATAGCCATATGCTAAAATGCAGTAAATACTAATGCAAATGTTATAAATGTGTTAGTAAAATTTCATGACAAACTCACCCCTCTCGATGGATTCTCGATGAATTCACCCCTCAGGATGGACATGAGCGCTGGTGAATATCTCACTTTCGACAGCTAAGTCACCAGTGTACACATAGGGAAAACTAGCTTACAATTTTTTTTCAAACAAATTCATGCATTAAAAAATTAGAACAGAGTTTTTAAAACAAAGATATAGCTGTTCTTGAAAGAAATTTAATTATGTTTTTCTGCTAACAACAGCACTTGTAAATAGAACAATTTTTTTCATTTTAAATTCAATTTTTTTCTATCAAAAATATTTTTGTCTGTTATCAAAGTAACTCCACAAATTAGATAGACAAAACTAACATTTCTATGTTAACAAAAGTTCTTTATCGACTATTATAAACAATATTCTTGCTCAGCTAAAAACAATTTTCTTTTAAATATGGAAGACTTTTTTGGGTGTAATACCTATTTTTGACAAATATGAGGTGAACTCACATACACAATACGTGATTGCAAAAAAAACTGAAGAACAAGCATTTTTATCTGTCAAAATCAACAGAATTCACAATAGAAACGAAGTTTCCCATCTCATTATCTCTGCTTCTTAGGCGGCGCTTCGACATTTGAATGAGAATATTGAGGAGTGAAATTTCAAGGTCAATTTACTTCATTTCGTTACACGATAGAGAAGAAAGATATGTTTTACAGTAGAGAGAATGAGAGAGATATACATTACATAAAAGACTTGAAAAATTTGCTTGTCACAGCTGAGGATTGAACTTGCGAACTAACGATTGCAAAGACAACGCTCTATCCAACGAGCTAAACTCTTCATATATGAATTTGCTCTATATACCAATTAATCAAACTACTTTTGCTGTAGATGCCCAGCGGGAAAATAAAAAGCGTTCCTAGAAATAGCGATCTGCTTTTCAGAGTTCAGAGTTGTGGAGCTCAAGTTTTTATACACATTTTGTTCTTAACAAAAACATCGGAAAATAGCACAGCAGTAAGACATTTGATTGTAATGCGAGCGGTGCGAGTTAAATCCTCGCATATTAAAAAATTTTCTCGCTTTGTTTTTTGTTTTTTTAAAGAGCTTTTTAACTATTTGTTTGTTAAGAAGCGCTTTCATCCTAGGATATCCAATATAAATTTTAATATGAATTTGGTTTACTTAAAAAGCGCTTCAGATGAGTGAAGCGCTATGGCAGAAGCGCTTGTTTAGGACTTTTGAAACGCTTCGATTACCGCTGAGTGGCAAAAGCCGCAGATTGTGTGCTGATTGCGTTCTATGTGTGGTAGACAGGGGGGTTGCCATGACTCGGGTAGAAGAGAGAAAGATTCAGCGAAGCAGAAGTGAATAAGAGAGTTGCCCTGAGCGCATTATGATTTTCGCAAAGTAAACTCTCATACTAGGGCTGCCATGCCAATATATTTTTAGAATACCAACGTTGGTATATCTTTAATTCAATATTTTAATATAACCTCTATGAATTTTGCTCATATTACACATATTATATTATTATTCATAATATTGCGATATAAAATTATATAAAAACCCAAATTCATGAAGCATATGCTGTCGCCCATGACGCTAACTTGACACTGTGCGCAAGAAAAGTTGGAATAATGTCTTTCAATAGATAACTATTTTATACATATTGTAGTTATATAATTTTATATCGAAATATTATTAATAATAGTAAGTATGATATGTTTGATATAAGTAATATTAATACGTACATATATATGTTGAACTAAAAATATATCAAGTTGTATTCTGCATTCACATCTATATGTAAATACGACGCAAATTGGTTATCAAGTTAATTGCTTTTCGGCCATAGGTCCATACAAATGAATATTAAATAAACAGAATATTTTTTTTATAAAAACTTTTTATTGAATTTCTTTTGCTTAAAAAGTTCTCTCTTTGCCTTTAAGGTTCGATTATGCAATGGTCAATCTATCTTATGAAAAATAAGTGTAAGTGGTTAGTGAAATCGTAACGTAACCTAGCGCAGCGATGGGTTCTATTCCAGATAGAACTCTATGCCACGTTACGTTGCGTAGCTTTACGATTGCATAATCGAGCCTTTACACTAAAATGGTTCTTATTCTAGAAGAGAAAAAGAGTATACAAAGAAGAAGTTTCACATCTTTACTGTATACACGGTATACTGTATCTTTTTTTTTTTAGAGAGGGTGTGTTTCTTTTGGATGTATGGTATCGGGTTCCATCTTTCATGAAGGTAAATCTGTCTAAACAACAGTCAAGGACTTCAAAATATTGTAGTAAAATTTTTTCAATGACGTTAATGTATTGACTGCTGTTCATTGTACTGTCAACAAAGTACCCTCGGTTATGCAGCTCCAAATCATTAAGAATGTTGGATGTTTTCACCAGCCTTTCAACTTATTCATCGGAGAGTCGTCGTTTGGATTTCGTCGTACAAATTTTATTGATTCCGTCACAGCTTTCAGACGGCATTCGTTACTAAATATAACCTACGAATAATTGAAATATATGATTCTATATACGAGGGTAATTCAATAAATCTTTAGAAAAAAGTAAAAAACTATTTTTTTTTGACGTAGAATACGTCGTTCTCGGAGGTAAGTAGGGTGGTTGATAGTGATCAGGTGTCGGTATTTACATTACTTTTTGAGCCTTTGGTGGGCCTAAAGTACTAATCGTACAATGTTGATCTTAGCACTTGTTGGTCTGCTTGATCCTCAATGCGACAAAAATTCATGTTAGAACTGTCTTATTTATATCAATTTTACACAATTACATGAAATATAAAGCCAAAATTTGATGTTTTTGTTTGCTTAAACTTGCTACCTATTTATCGACGGCTTCCGGTTTTTTCGACGGCGAAGACAGCGCCATCTAGCGTGAAGACATAAATCTTATAATTAAAAAAAAGCATACTTTTGGGGGCATGTTGTTTTTAACAGACTCGCGAAGCCCAGTAATACTGAGTAATTTTGAGGGGCATGCTTTTTTAACAGAATCTGTTATTGAAATGTCAAACGCAGCCAATTAAATATCCGGGCATATTATCGACAGTGAAATTTTGACACATGGGTTGTTGAACTTGATAGCATTGAACAAATTTTGTTTGCTTGTTTAAGTTTTCTACCTTAATTATGGACAGTTTCCGGTTTTATCGACAAAAGCATAAAATTTGTATGGGAGCGCCCCTAAGGAGTGGTCGGAGGGAATAGGTGTCAAAGGCAAAAATGTTCCTTTTGCAAAAGTAATGGGGGTTGGTGATACATATTAACCCTCTCCGGCACTCTCTTAAAGGTCATATCCTCAGGTGTATGGAATAAATATTTTTAAAAAAGATGTCATCAAAAGCGAATTGAATAATTCTACGTCTTGTGTTACGACATAGTCGAAACTACTGTATCTTTTTTTGGTAGTTTTTTTATTTTTTACATAATCTCCTTTCAGCATTTTTCTAGGCGTTTTTCCAAATTTATTAAGCCATCCAAAAAATAGGATTTTGGAGGCTCCTCAAAATAGGCATTTGTTTGGGCGACGATTTCCTCGTTTGACGTTAACCGTTGTCCACCAAGTTTGGAATTAAGAAAAAGTCACAAGGGGCCAAATCAGTGAATACGATGGAGGTTGTAATAATTTAAACTTTAATTCCATAATTTTGGACATCGCAATTGCAATGGTGTGCGCGCATGCATTGTCTTGGTAAAAGAGTATATTTTTCCGTTTCAAATGAGGATAATTTTTCCATAACCCTCTAGCGCTTTAACCCACTTTACTGTGAAAAGAAAATGTTTGCTTATTTAAATTGGTAACGGTCATAATCGTTGTATATCTCGTCGTATTTCTCACGAAGTAGGAGCAGCTGATCTAGTTGATACAAGCAACCATTTTTTTTTTTTTTAATTTGAAGAATTGAATCAACCCTTAATCCTTTTACGGTACTTAATGTTATATATTTGTAAGATTTTTTAATTAAATATTATTCTTTTTTTTTAATAAAATACTGATTTATTTGTTTTATTTTCTTAACATAACTGTATCTTTATTTATATCAATTTGATACAACGCTCGTCTCGTTAAAAAACACTGCGCCTAACGGAAGTTCGATAAAAACATAAGTAAAAATGTTGACCTGTTTTTTTTTTTTAAACCTAAGTCCGCAACAGTGTCCTGAGGCACTCTATGTTTTTTTTACCTGACTTTTAAACTAAACAAGAAAATTGCTTTCAGATAATATTTTTGAGTTTATTTCATCTAGGTCCAAACATATTTTCATCCAGAAAAAATTATCGAAGTAATTTTTTTTTCAATTTTAGGAGATCGGCGTCTAGAGGGTTAATTTCTTCTCTCACGGCGCATAATACTGTCCTGTTATTTTTTATCCTTTTCCAAATAATGGATGAAGATAATCTCGCGTGTATTCCAAAAGACCGCAGGATAAAAATTCTAAGAAATAATGGAATTATCCTCATTTTAACCCAAGTGTAAAAAAATTTAGCCATATAATGAATATATTTATTTATTTACAAACCTTTTTTAGAATTCCACGTTATAATTAACATTATTTGGGTTTTGTCCACGTTATTTCTTTCTGCCAGTTTCTGCTTTTTATGTTGTCGTCTTTATTTCAAATTATTTGCTGCGAAAATTCGTTCAACGTAAGTGTAATGCTATTATCCGCATCGTTTATTTCTTAAACAATTTCCCTCGCTGGTTTTGTTCGGTTTTGTAACGTCAAACTGACCCATTTTCTTTTTGTCCGTGCTTGAATTTTTGTTTTTGTACCACTGTTTTTTTCTTTGTTCGTTACAGACTCTTCATTTATTGTTTTAGTTTTATTTTTTGCGACATTGGCTACAGAGGCAGCGATGATTTGGGTTTTTTTTTTACAATCTGCCGATAGGACAATGTTTGGCTTTCCAAATATGCAGAAATCACCGCCCTGGTTGTGCAGTTATGTCTTTTTTTTTCTTTCCCATTTCCGGTCAAAAGATCTTAATGGAATTCTTTGTAAATTCTCAGACAGAATAGTCTCAATTGCAAAAAATTTTATAAGAATTATACTTACTTCGGTGCACTAAAATATGGATATAATTATGTGTCAATAAACAATAGTAGCTTAAGTCGGATTTCAATGCTTTGAGAAATCTTAGTTCAAAGTTTTTAAGTGCCATATAGGTGCTATGAAAACTTCATTGGTTTTTGTGTCATAACTTTGGTTTGGTTCACGCTAGAAGCTACAGATTTTGTATGTATGTAACGCACTTGAGACTCTAAAAGCTACCAAGTAAGCACAAAAACTGTTATTTTTACTAATTCTTTTGAAAAAAGATTGCCAATGAAGAAAATTGTATTGAAACTGAAAGGATTGAAATTCCAGCAAAATTTTTTGTTAAGAAACTGTTGAAAGTTTTTTAGAAATTAAATCTTTTAAGTCAGATTATCTATTCGCTGGCAAACTTATGAAACTTATTGAACTTATAAGACCATATTCTGACTATTCAGTTCGCATATTTTTTTAATAAAGGGTTAATTACTCCATCACTTCTGAACCGTTCCAATGGTGTTGTTCAAATTTTTAGGGTTTGTTCGGCTAGACATGGTACGGGTTTTAAACTTTTTCGGATATTATTCCGAACTACATCGGATGAGCGGTTATCGAGATATTGCAAAATAGTGGATCCCATTTCGCCCATACCGATTTCTCACATGAAATCTCTAAAAATCAGTTATTCGTTCTTTTTGACATATTAGACATAGTAAATATTTGCCACACCCCTTTTGACGCCCACAAATCAATAAAAATTATATATTTAAGACGGTTTTGGTCGTATTAGACTAAAATTTTGTAATTAACTTTGTATGATTACTGTGGGCAACTATACTAAAAATGGGCGTAGTCGAAATTTATATACCACCTTTTAGAAATCATTATAATTGCTTTGGAACTATATGTCGTATAACAATGAAACTCGGTATGGAGTTACTATTTGATCAGATCTTTCTACCCAGCAAACATTGAGGTTTAAGAATGATTTGAGAACGATTTGATATCAAATGTATTTCTCAAATGTCAAACGTTTGATATTGATTTGAGATTGATTTGAGAATGATTGCATTCTCAACAAAAAGAGGACTTTGTTCTCAAACTGAGAAATAGGTTTATTCTCAAATTGATATTAAATGTTGGTCCCAAACCTGTTTCAAATGTGATTTTCAAACTGTTCAGAAAAACATTTACTCTCAAATCAACTTTAAATCGAACTCAAATATTAATTCAAATATTTAGGGGGACTATATACCCAGAGGCCGAAAAAAATGTCATGTTTGTGAATTTTTTTAAGGAAACCTAAGGGATATTTTTAAATTAGGGTTTTTATACCTAAAAATATACATATTCAAGAGTATGTTTAGTTTTTATTATTAAAAAAAAAATTAATATTAAGGTAGATACAGCGTTTTTAATAGAGCGCTGTGAAAAAAATGTGAAATGCGGTGACCAAGATAGCTCCTAAATTCATCTGAAACAAAAAAATTAAAAATATTATTAAACTAGAAACTTAAAACTCGTACTTGCCATAGCCGATTTTCAAAATATTAAATTTTCACAAAATGGCGGACTTCGTAACGTATTTTAACGATTTTCGACCAAAAATTCGTCATTATTTTGCCTTAATTCATTAGTTTCAGCTACGGAAAAAAAAAATCTTATGACTAGTACGAAATTATTATGAATAAAATAAGTCTGTAAAAAAATTAAAACGATCGGTTCACAAAGTTTCGAGAAATCTTGGTCACCGACTTTGAAAACATGGTTTCGAAAAAAACGCGTTTGAAAATAAGGGCCGGCACGACGCGCTCTCGAAGGAGGTTCACTCAATAGGCTATAACTTTGTTATTTTTTGAGATATCGACTTGAAATGTTAACCACATATTTTTGAGACTTGAGGCTTTAAGAAAAAAATAAACAAAAGTTCTGGGTATATAACCCCCCTTAATTCTCGATTTGAAAATGATTTGAGAATCACATTTGAAATCAAATTTGAGAAAAACCAAATTCTCAAACCTTTGAATTGTGTTTGCTGGGTATTGAAAAACTGGCGCTGGTATTTGAAAAAAGGGCGTGGCTTCGCCCATATAAGCCAAATTTACGATACAGAATAGCTATGGAAGTAAAAGTTACAGAATATTTAAACTCAGAATGAAGATATCATTTCGTAATATCCTGCTACTAGAAAATAAAAAGTGCAGACTATTTCCGATAGAGGCCGCTGCTATAGACTCCAAAACTGCTGGACCGATTGAACTCAAATATGGGCAATAACTATGTTTTGAGTACGATATGATGGTTTAGAAATAATAAGGTTGAAGGCATTCTAACATTTTCCGTTACTTATGTAGATAAGGTGCAGCAAAGCGGGAAAAAGCTAGTATTTTTTATTCCAAAATATTGATTATTAAGCGAGTAACAGCGAATCTCGGGAAGCGCCTCAAGAAAAAATATATTTTACGCTGTACCTCATATTCGCAGCAGAATTATCTGAAACAAAAAAAATCAAAATGCATTTGTTACTATGTTTCTCGAGGTAACCCTGGGAGGATTTTTCTTTTTAAACAAAATGTTTATTTTTACTAAAAAAATCGGTTAATTTGTTATTGTAAAATTAATAACTATTAAAAAAAAACAGGGTTAAAAATAAAAAAAAAAAAAATAAATAACTGGCCATTTCAGCCCTTGAAAGGACCAGCTTCTTATGATCAATTGTGTTGTGCGTGTTATTAAGTTTGTACACAATTGACCGAGAAATGGACCTACAGGCTTAACGCCGACTCCGAACGGCGATGAACGGAATGTGCTTATTCTCAAGAAGCTTTACATGGCATTTTCATTACTCTCTGAGGTTTGCCATTGTCTGCAGAGAGGTGGCGACCGTACAGAAAAATTATTTTAATTCAAATAATTTTCTGTCGCTGCTGGGGTTCGAACCTGGGTCTCCAGGTTCGTTGACATAGCGGCCACGCACTTTAACCAACTACGCCACGGACGCCACAACGTGGCAGAAAAACGCTTTAACCCTGTGACGACCATTGGGACACCGGTGACCCTTTTACTTTCGAATTTTTCCTGGAAAAACTATACAAACGATTTTTCTTTACAAGGTGTCATTCAACAGGGAATGAATGTGGCTTCCAGAAAGTACTTAATTTTCAAGGGTAGATTCATCCCTTTGCTTACCAGACCACCCCAAAGTCGAATATTTTGGGGGTAGGAGGTAGCTATAGGTAAAAAATTTTTGGGGAAGTTGCGGGCAACCTTCCATTTTTTAACAAAAAATTAATTTTGTTGAAATGTTGATTTATTCGAAATAAAAATAAATTTGTTTGCATTTTTGATCAATGCATTGAATTTTAATTTTCTCATGATGAAATTTTAAGTTATTTCGATCATTGGCGAAGCAAAATGGTTTTTTGCAAAAGGCACAAATATTATATATTCGATAGCCTTTGTGTTGTTTTGAGCAGAAAATACATCCTTACGTCCCGTTTCACTTTTGCAGAATTATCGGACAGGGAAGTGATATCCGCAAGTTTAAATCTCTTAGGTACCTGTCTTACAACTTCGCGGTCGGTGACCGTATTGATCATTTGAGTAGCCAGTTGCCCGCGGATTTTCAATGCAGATATAGAAAATGAATCATTATTCGAAGTAGAAATTTTGTTGTAACCACACTGAACAACGGCGGATTTACATACAGGTTGTAAAAGGCTTTAGCCGCCATCCCCATTTAAGAATTTTTTGTGTGGGGAAAAAAATTGAAAAAAGCGCTAAAAACCGTTTCAGCCTCCCCCTTGGACTATAAAATTGTTAGCTCAGTCCTTGGCATTACTCACGCATTGGCTCACTACTAAACAGTATTTTCAAACCTATTACTTTTATCTTTAAATAATAAAAATTTTCGTCGCTGGGCTATGAATAAATTAATATTTATTTCTATTATTAGCTTTTTTCTGCACTAAATTTTAATCAATATTTTTCAAACTATTTTTGGAACCAAGCAAGTTTTAAACGTGCTCATTTTTTTTTCAGACGAATAGTTCAGACCATTTAATATACAAATTATAATGCTTGTAACCTAACATCAGCATGTATTCGTAGCTCTTCCTTCTATAGAACCCTTAGATATAAAAAGTCTAAATATATTTATTGTTTAACCTGTTATAAATAGTTCTTTAAACAAAGTCATCAAAAATAGACTCAAATTAAAAAAATAGCTCTACGACTCGCCTAAACTAAAGAATAAAACTCAGCTTCTAATACGTAAATAAAATATTCATCCCCATTTGAGATGAATTTATAAAGTTCACACATACTATAAAATCTCATTTGTTATTCTAAAATTTTATAGCGTAGTCAACGCAAGCAAACAACAACATTATTGATAAGATATTGTTTATTAGCAATCTTTAGTGAAAACAACCAACACACACATTCAAACATACTCGCACTACTTTGCACTCAAAGTCCATATAGCTTCGTCACAATGAATTCGCCAACATTTGATACAGCAGTATCAGTGAATGAATAAATATGTAAACATTCGCAATCGGTTATTTAACTGTTCCAGCAAAAGTTCGCGATCTCTAAAAGATAGGAATTATGTAGTATATTGAAATTAATATGAATATTTTTCACTTTCGCTTTTAAGTTTATGAGACTCAACCACAGCGAATGACCGCAAATATATATGTAACCAATGAATATGTGATGGAAAGTGAATTAAAAGAAACCCTTCAATGGAGAATATTTAAAAATGAGTAACTGTCGGTTGTTTATGTGCATTTTTATAAACATGTTTTTTCTGTTGATATAAGAAAAAGTTGACAATTTATAGGAACAGGCAGATAAGGGTGGGTTATCGGACTACTAAACAGTTATACTTTGTTGATAATTGTTTTTTTTATTTAATTTATTTAAATTTATAATAAAAAAAAATATAATATGGGCATTTCTACAGTACGGTCTACCGGGACCAAAAATTCAAATGTTAATAAACAAATAATTTTTTCTAATATTATGTATGGGACAAACTTCTGAAATTCGTTCATATTGGGCATATTTGTGCTTCAAAGGGATATGAACGTGTTTACATAATATTTTTTTTTGATTTGAGGTCAATCTGTAAAGATGTGGGATTCTATAGAATTCACCAGATTGACGGAAAGGTTTTTTTGAAATTTTATTTTCATATAGAAGATAATTATAAAATAAGGAATGTAATTTTTTTATAGGAAATTTACTGTTCTTTTTGATTTTCTAATCAGTTTTGAAATTTGAATTTTTTTTCCAGTTTTAAACCGGAAGTAAGTATTTCAAATATTTTTTTCAACAACTTCCACCATTTTGATTTAAATTTTTTTAACGGTAAAATAAAGTTTTACATTCATAAATTTTATCATAAAAATTTCAGAATAGGATCTAAATTAGTTTAAGAGTTAAATCAATTAGAGTACGTATATGTCATACTGCGTACTTGGTAAAGTTGGCTGGTTTGTGCAAAAAAGACAAAACTATATAGTAAATTTGATGTGAGGTCACCTATTTATGCATAAAGAAATACATACTCCGAACTAGTTTTATATTTGATACCTATATATTCTTAATGAGAAATTTATAACTAAATAAAACAATATTGTTTCTGAAGAAAAATATTTTATTTTTGTTTGCTTTTGTTTTTTGATAACATCACTTTGTATGGGAGGTTGGCGTGGTTTTTACTCGATTTGTTGAATTTCATACTCAGAGTGCATATTAAAGATTATTTGCAAAATTTCAAGTCCATATATTAATTTTTGTGGAAATAAAAAAGATTTTACCTTTTTGGTAAAGTCACTTTGTATGCGAGGTAGGCGTGGTTTTTATTCGATTTGTTTGAATTTCTTACACAAAGTGTATGTTATATATCAAAATTCATATGCAATAGTTCAAGTCCATATATTAATTTTTGTGGAATTAAAAGAGATTTTACCTTTTTCTAAAGTCACTTTGTATGGGAGGTAGGCGTGGTTTTTATCCGATTTGGCTAATTTTCGAACTTGATCTTGATTTTTTAGATACAAGCTCAAATACCGAATTACGTGATAGCTTGAAAATTACGGCTGTAATCGTGATCACAGACAGATAGACGGAAAGACAGACAGACAGACAGGCGGACATGGCTAAATCGACCCAGGTGGTGATGCTGATCAAGAATATATACACTTTTTTTACCTACCACGCCTTCTTATGAGCGTTAAACGGAGTGACAAAATTAATATACCCCTTTTACGGTTTTTAAACGTGGGGGTATAAAAATAAGCTTATAATGATACAAATAGGCAAGAAAATAATACATAATCAATATTATTTAAATATAACCAACATTTTAGTAAGTTTTTATATCACCGATATGCTTTAAGAACCGACAGGTATCACGCTCAAAGCGACATGTACGTGTTCTAATTGATTTATCTCTTAAACTAATTTAGATCCCATTCTGCAATTTTTCGACATATTTTTTTCGACAACTTCGACCATTTTGATTTAAATTTTTTTAACGACAAAATAAAGTTTAACATTTATTTATTTTACCATAAAAATTGCAGAATAAAAAATAAATAAATAACTGGCCATTTCAGCCCTTGAAAGGACTTTGACCTAGCTTCTTATGATCAATTGTGTTGTGCGTGTTATTAAGTTTGTACACAATTGACCGAGAACCGGACCTACATGCTTAACGCCGACTCCGAACGGCGATGAACGGAAAGTTCTCGTTCTCAAGAAGCTTTACATGGCATTTTGATTACTCTCTGAGGTTTGCCATTGTCTGCAGAGAGGTGGCGGCCGTACAGAAAAATTATTTTAATTCAAATAATTTTCTGTCGCTGCTGGGGTTCGAACCTGGGTTTCCAAAGTTCTTTGACATAGCGGCCACGCACTTTAACCGACTACACCACGGACGCCATTTTTATTATTTTTTTTTATATTTTTTTTTTTAAATATTCTTCTTTATTCATCAACATAGGTTCCTTCAAGAGGAATACATTCATTCCACCGCTTTTCTAACTTTTTAATACAGGTTTTATAGAACGATTTGTGTTGCGCCTCAAAATACGCTTTAGTTTAAGCCATCACCTCTTCATTGGAGCCAAATCTCTTGCCGGCAAACATTTTTTTGAGGTCAGCAAAGAGCCAGTAGTCGCTGGGGGACAAATCTGGCGAATACGGTGGATGAGGAAGCAATTCAAAGAACAATTCGTGAATTTTCGCCATCGTTTTCATCGATTTGTGACACGGTGCATTGTCTTGGTGAAAAAGATTTTTTTTTCTACTTCAAATGGGGCCGATTTGATTGCGGTGTGTAATGGTGGATCCATGTTCCATCCATTGTCACATACCGACGCAAAAATTCATGTTTGTTCTTTGTAAACAGTGCCAAACAGCTCTCCGAATCATCGTCACGTTGTTGTTTTTGGTCCGCTGTGAGAAAACGCGGCACCCATTTGGAAAGCAGCTTTCTCATCGACAAATGTTCCTGTAATATTGTTCCCACACTGCCTTCCGATATCTTTAGAGACTCAGCCAGTTCACGCACCTACACTTTACGGTCGACCAATACCATTTTGTGTACTTTTTTATGTTTTGTGGAACAACTGCCTCATTTGGGCGTCCTGAACGTTCAGCATCCTTTGTGTCTGTACGACCAAGTTTAAACTCAGCATACCATCGGTAACTTGTTGCTTTTGACTGAGCAGAGTCCCAATAACACTTTCGAATCCATTGCTCAGCTTGGACGGTATTTTTTTCCCATCAAAATAGTGATCAATCAACACATGGAATTGCTTTGAATCTATTATTTTAAAAATATCAACAGTAGCGTCACCTAAATCACTGCAACTTCTGAACTAAATGTTAGATTGTCATGAAATTTTTACACGTATTGTTTGAAGGTTGGATCTATCGAAATATATCGATATTTCGTTAGAGCTGCCACCTAATAGTTAGTATCGGGACTTATTGGACCATGTGTTATATTTATGCAGATGGGTAAAACATGTGCATGATGCATTATGCAACACTTTTAAATAATGCATTTTCTCTCTTTAAATGTGCACAAGAGCACATAACTTGCATTCACATCATGTATATTGGTGCTGACACAATTAAAGAGATTTCACCAAATTTGATAGAGAAATGGAAGGATATACCAAATATTCCAGGCATCCGAGAACTGCATTCGATATCCTGTGACGAACATTTGAAATTAATGGTATCTCAAAAATAATATTTCATAATTTTTTAACTTGTCTCATATATAGAACTCGGATTTTGCATATTTGTATACTTTTCATCAGATTGATACCAAACTTTGTATCTAGACGTTTTATCGTTCAAATATTACAAATTGTAATGCATATCGAAAATATGCAAAATATATGCAATAATATGCAAAAAATATGCCACAAATATGCAAAATATATGCAATATATGCAACAAATATGCAAAATATATGCAAACCAATTTCATCAAATATGCAGATAACATGGAGGGAATAACAGTGGTAAGAAAATGTTTATCAACAAACAATATTTTAAATAAAGCATCGTTGTTTGAAATTAAAAAAAAAATCAATATGGTTTTTTCCCTAAAAAAAAATCGAAATTTTAATTATGCTGTTGAATATTTTTTTATTCATAGTGGGCTATTTACCTTAGACTTAATTTTCCAAATTATTTTGTATAACTCATTATTTTTGGACAACGACGATATGCATTTACTTTAGATGATGACTCATTTCACGCCAAACCGGCCACCTAATTTTTTGATGTCAACGCTATAAAAAGAAATATATTTTGAAAGGTTTCTACGAGGTGCATCAAATCACATACATATTTTTTTTTTGTGGTAACACAAAGTACGAAAATTCATGCTTTTTCTGCTTTATGGTAATTTTTAAAAATTCCTATCTCAGGACCTGAACAAGATATCTTCATTATTTTTTTTATTGGGTAGGGTAAATATTATGCTTACAAAATTTTTTTTTTAAAATTGTGTTACAAAAAAAAAAAAAATTGAATTTTTTGAACTTTTATGGAAAAGTTCCTGTTTTCGATCTGTTCTCCCTCTCTGAGCCTAATTAACGGTAAACCAAGAAATTTTTCGGTTTTTCACAATAATATATAATTGATCTGACAATCTATAATATAAAAATGCAGCCCAAATCATGTCTGTCTGTCTGCAATTTTTGTAACGTTATAACTTAAGAACCACTCCATCGATTACATTGCGGTTTTTTGCTATCGGTTAGGAATTTTTAGGAAAAGGATAACAACATTTTACGAAATTCAAAAATGTTTTTTTGGGAATAGATTTTTTTAAGTGAAACTCAAATAAATTCATATTACTGTTCTTATAGTTTTTAGTTCGTGTATATATTTAATGGATTGTTTAAAAAAATATGTATCGACAAAAGATGTAAGATATGTGTGTCAAATTTTGCCACTTATATCGTTTTAGATATTTTTCAAAAATGAAGTAAGCTATTTTAGTGTCAAAAAATAGTTGGCTTAATAAAATTAATACAATGGAAAACTTTCAAACTATTCTATTTATTTCAATCATTGACATCCCATAATTTACTTGGTTAACATAACTGCCGCCAACAAGAATAAGAAAAGCTCGGGCAAAGCCGTGTACTTCAGCTAGCCGTGTACTACACTCGGCAACTATGTTGAAAAATAATAAGTACATTAAAAACTTCAAAGGGTCCAATAACCTTAGTTTGACACCCCACATTGTTCTCCCATTGTTCACTGTTCGTTTCCCAGTTTCAGAGCATCACAAAATAGTTATGTGCAAAGTTATTCGATATTAAACATTGGGCCAACATCCCTTGTCCAATGTCCACACGTTCTGTGATTTTTGCTTCCATAGCTATTCTATATCTAAAATCGAGCCACGCCCCCTTTTACAATGCCCGTGTCAGTTTTCCAGTAGAAAGACCTGGCCAGTTTGTAAATCCATATTTAGTTTTATCGTTATGCGACATTTAATTCCAAAACTATTCGCTTTCACCTTTCTTCATTTTCTATAATCATTTCTAATCAACAGAAATTGAAAATTCATCAATATTTACGACTTGAAGTATTTGGTGGAGAGAAGTTTGTGGATGAGATTGCCTAAAAACTTCAATTGACTGAGGTAAAAGCATAACACTTGGCTCAGATTCAAATTCTCAGATTCATCTTTCTGCGGCTTTCCATCACACTTAGAACATCCTATACATGTTTCACTTGAATTTTCCCTGCCACTAATCGCCATATTTCGAACCAAGGTAGATTTGACTGGATAGTATTACACCTGAAAAACTTGTTTCAATGTTTAAAAAAACAATTTTTTCATATCAAAGCAACTTATTATTTAAAAATTATCTCGAGTGCACTTGCATTATATGAATTTTCATTTGTATTAAAGGAGAAACATTAAAATCAATATTTTAGTTTGATTATTTCTTATATTTAGAAAGCCCGAGCAATATACATACATATTTCGATAGAGTACATGTGGTAAGTATCAATAGCGCCAGATTTTTGTGTTATATTAAATAATTGAAGCGAGCTTTTAATTTCCCTCTCTAATAAAAATTGTCGTGATTCTCTATTTCTCTAAAAAAATGGCATGTTATCTACACAAAAGGCATTGTTATCTTTTATTATTTAACTGCTGTAATATGTGCTTCATACGCAGTTTATTAAAGTTTTTAAATAGTTTATTAATCAATTAATCATACTCTTATGAAAGACTTCTTTAATTAAAAAGAAACGTTATTTTAAAACAATGAGAAACAACAGAAACAATAACACGCAAATAAAATTAAAAGTACATTTATAACTGCACTAAATTAAATTAATTAAAACGCCATACTATAAATAATTATGAAATTTAAAGTATTGAAAGTGTATATTCATTGAATTTTAACCTAGAGTTGTCTACTACAGATAGCAATAAAGAAAGCTGTCAATAGAAAAATCAAGCTGCAACATTTTATTAAATTCAATGATGCAAATAATTATCTTAAGTTTGGCTAAATTGAATTATTAGTTAAATAAATTAAATTGGCTTTGATTTTACCCAAGTGTTTGATCGCACTCTTATATATCAATATCATACGACACTTGATGTGATGATGTATTAAAGCCATACATAACTTAAGATATAAAAAATTTTAATTCTTTCACTTCTGAACAAACTTACCCTCAAAATCGCGGATTTTTACCATTACCGTTAAAGGTATATGCGTTCATCATTACGTAAGATAACTCTTTTAATTTATAAATTAAAGTATTAATAAGTATAAATTAGTATACTTAAATCAAAGGTGACCTCGATAATCGAGTAGATAGAGCGCTTTACTGCCACTCCAGAAGTCCTGGGTTTGAATCCAATCCAGGCCATGGTACTATGCTTTTGCCTTCCTGCATTTCTTTCCTCATTTGTAATCAACTGAAATTGAAAATTCATCAATATTTACAACTGAAAAGTTATAGTTGGTGGTGGAGAAGTTTGTGGATGAGATTGTCTTGTAATTATAATTAATTAAGATAAACTAATAACCCTTTCCTCTGATTCTATTTCATACTTTACACATGTTTCACTTGATTACCCCATTCTCTCCCACTAATTTATCAACGCACTTAGAACCAATGCAGACTTGACTGAATAGGTATAACAGCTGAAATATATGTTTCAAAGCTAAATACAAAGATGTAAAAAAAAATTTTCATTTATTTTTAATTTTTCATATTCAAACTAGTGTTTCCAATTTCGTGTTTTAAAAAAGATCAAGTGAAAACACGAACCTGAACTTCACATTCATACACCGAGAAAAAAGATTATGTAAAATTAATACAAAACCTAGTATGATTTATATGATGGCTTTGGCAGTTTTCAGCCTCCTAAGTTTTTGGGCAAAACACCTAAGTTTTTCATGTGAACTTACCGATATTGGTTTGGATGATAAATTAGTGAAGTATTTTGTAATTTAGACATTAACTTCGACAATTTATATGAGCGGGCTTGCTTATTCTGCCGAACAAAAAAACTTTGTTGAACAAAGAAAATTTAATTAGATAAATAAATACACAGGGAGAAGTATAAAATATATATCTATTTAGGTAAATTACTTTATATTGTTTTTGTAAAAAATTTCCAAAATGAAATGTACATATACTTAGGTAAAATTTTGTATATTGCTGTTGTGCAAAATTACCCAAGTACTTAGATGAAATTTCTAAATAAAATTAACCAAAATTTTGAATTTTTACTAAGGAAAACCTATTTTATTAAATGTAAATATACATATATTTACAAAGTTTACAAAATAGATTTACAAAGTAAAAAAATCATGCATTTAGATCGCTTATTAATAAATCTAATTAAATGCGAAGAAATGCACTCACGAAGCATTGCGCTTTGGCTAAACATGTAGGCTATATCATTTTCATTACAAAAACTAATCGAGAACTATAACAAACCGCGAGTATTCAGCGAGAAATTTTGCTCATACCATTTTGATAAAGTGTCAAAGTTTTCGGTGATTTATCTACACTATTGGTTAAAATGTTATATTCTTGGCTTGGGTGAATCAAACCTTTTTTTTTTGGCAGGGTATCGAAGTAAATGCTCTCAAAGCAATGTATTAAACAATATATTACTTTGGTGAATAAGCATAAGTTCCTAATGTCCATACAATTATTTTTACCTAAGCCGACTTAGGGGATTTTACTATAACTTTTTTTCTCGGTGTACTTGAAGACTATTCACGTGAATGCAAAATCACGTAAATACGATCTTTGACTACGTGCAGTTCGTGAATTGAAATATACGTGCAGTTCAAGTTCGCGTTTTAAAAAAAAACTATATACACGGATTTCGAACTTCCGTGAACACGTGTAGTTCGAAACACGTGTTTGAAATGAAACTGCAATTCACACCGTTAATTGTCAAAACGTAAAAATTTTATTTCTGAAATGGAAAGAAATGAACAGGAAGGCTAAAAACTGGAAATCATCTTTTCTATATTAAGTAATCGATTTATATAATCTATATGTGTGCGTGTTGAAAGTATTTTTCACATCCTCATATATAAAGGGTGTTTTTTTTAGAGGTATAGAACTTCGAATTGAAATAAAACACAAGAAAATCGTTTAAGTGTCCATCAATTTGGCTTTATTGGAAGGATAATTTTATGCCATTAATGTTTAAATATGATTTCGGGCATGTGGCCGCCGCGGCTGGCTCGAATAAAGCCAATTCTAATTGCCACGAATGTTGGCCTCCAAGTCCCCTAACGTTTCTGGTTTGTTGGCGTAGACGAGCGACTTCACATATCCCCAAAGAAAATAATCTAATGGTGTCAAATCACTCGATCTTGGTGGCCAATTGACAGGTCCATTCCGCGAAATTATGCGCTCATCGAATGTTTCCTTCAATAAATCGATTGTGACGTGCGCTGTGTGGCATGTAGCGTCGTCTTGTTGGAACCACAACTCATCCACATTCATGCCATCCAATTCGGGAACAAAATAGTCGGTTATCATGGCTCTATACCGGTCTCCATTAACGGTATCTGACTCTCCAGCATTATTTCGGAAGAAGTATGGCCCAATGACTCCACCAGCCCATAGAGCACACCAAACAGTCAGTTTTTGTGGATGTAATGGCGTCTCAAGGATCTCATGTGAATTCTCTTCACTCCAAATGCGGCAATTTTGCTTGTTGACGTAGCCATTCAACCAAAAATGAGCCTCATTACTGAACAAAATTTTGCGATGTAAACTTCGCGAACTGAACCATTATTTTCGAAATAAATTTGCACGATTTGCTAGCGTTGTTCTTTTGTCAACCTGTTCATAATGAAATGGCAAACCAAACTGAACATAAATGACATTAGAGTTGCCAGATTTGACCACAAAATGCCAGTTTTATCTCTATTCGAAAAACAAACCCCTAAAAAAAACACCCGATATGTTAATGAAATTTCTGGCCAGCTGTTCAGTTTACAGTTGAATGAACCTTAATTTTATTCCTTTCCAACTTTAAAAGATAAAATAGTTTAAAGTAAAATAAAATAAAAAAGGATGCATAAATAGATGGCAGTATATATCTCTTACAGGGACCGAAAATAACTGTTATTTTTTAACAATATGTAATTTGACCAATTTAGTTTTTTACTATGTTGTTTAAATTTGGGTTGTTTTGGCATTTTTTTAAATGCAAATAAATAATCTCTATTTCATTTTTTTCCTCCGACGTTTCGCTGGGTATTTTTCAGTATCTTCAGGGATAAATTTTTATTGAATTATTTGAGTTTCACATTTGAAAATTTATGACGGTACTTTTTTACGACACAAACACAAACTTATTAATTAAATATAAAAATATCACAGAAAAGAATTATTTAAATTAATTGTTAAAAATATTGCACATTTGAATTTCAGATTGCTGAGCACCCAGCGAAACGTCGGAGGAAAAAAATGAAATAGAGATTATTTATTTGCATTTAAAAAAATATCACGACCAAAACAGCCCAAATTTAAACAAAATAGTTCTTTTTTAAATTTCAATTCAAAAAGTCAGGCGGAAAAATTTTTTCTTTTCGACATTTGAATAAAGCAGTGGGATGCTGGTTAGCTAAGAAATAATAATCTTAAAAGCTTTTTATTTATTTGACTTTGTTAAAAAAAGTCAAAAAATAATAGTTATTTGTTGACCGATTTTATTTTTTCGGGCAAAAATAAAAGTTAAAATATGGTTAAAAAAATAGAACGCAAATTTTAACTCCTTTTTTTGACTCAAAAATAAAAGTCAAAATTTAACTTATATTTTTGACCGAAAAAATAAGTCATCATTTAACTTTTATTTTTGACCGAAAAAATAAAAGTCAAATTTTAACTGTTATTTTTAACCGAAAAAACAAGAGTCAATAAATAAAAGTCAAATTTCAACTAGTATTTTTGACAAAAAAAATAAAAGTCAAACTTTAACTTTTATTTTTGACCAAAAAAAAACCGGTCTTGCTCGTGTCCTTGTCCTCGTCCTTGTTCTAGTCTTTGTCCTTGTCCTTGTCCTTGTTCTTGTCCTTGTCCTTGTCCTTGTCCTTGTCCTTGTCCTTGTCCTTGTCCTTGTCCTTGTCCTTGTCCTTGTCCTTGTCCTTGTCCTTGTCCTTGTCCTTGTCCTTGTCCTTGTCCTTGTCCTTGTCCTTGTCCTTATCCTTATCCTTATCCTTGTCCTTATCCTTATCCTTATCCTTATCCTTATCCTTATCCTTATCCTTATCCTTATCCTTATCCTTATCCTTATCCTTATCCTTATCCTTATCCTTATCCTTATCCTTATCCTTATCCTTATCCTTATCCTTATCCTTATCCTTATCCTTATCCTTGTCCTTATCCTTATCCTTATCCTTATCCTTATCCTTATGCTTATCCTTATCCTTATCCTTATCCTTATCCTTATCCTTATCCTTATCTTTAACCTTATCCTTATCCTTATCCTTATATAAAAGTATTTACAATAAGGTACCTCGACCTCGATAGAAAAAAAATGTGTCGATGGCACCGACTAAAAATCAACCTTGATCTATTTTATGAAGATTTCCAAAATATGTTTTTTTTAATATTTTAGTTTAAATGATCTGTCCAGAAATAAATAGAAGCAGTCAAAACCTTTCAAACGATATCTTTAAAACGAGGTTAGTATAAAAAATAATGAGGTCTACCTCACTAACGGTTATCGTGGCTACCAAAATATTGTGGGAACCGTCATAAAATAGATCAAGGTTCACTTTTATTCGATGGCAATAGTAATTTTTTTTTTTGAGGCATCCTAATGTACAGCAATCACAATCTCATCAAAAGTTGGTTGAGGCCCTCTGCGAATAAGCACTTTTTATCGATCACTCTATTAAACTTGATTCAATTCTCACTGGGAAATGGAAACATTCCCAGATATAAACAGGAAACATTCCATAGAATGTAGGAAGCATTTCCTTTCGTTAGACAGTCATTTCTTTTTATACACACTGTGTCATTCGATTGAAATATTCCTCTCCGTTGTTTTAAAAATTAATGTGGAAACATTCCTCTCCATTGCCTTGAAAATTAACGTGGAAACAACAACAAATAAATAACAACTTGAAATAGTAAGAAGCGGTTTGGAAACAACATCAATTCAAAACTATCCAAAAGTTTCCAAAAGATACTATGAGGAATGTTTCCCCATCACTTCTAATGCTACTGTTTCCACAAACATTCTTAAGAAAACGGTTTGAAAACAATATCAATTTAAAACTTCTCATAAGTTTCTAAAAGATGCGATGAGGAATGTTTCCACATCACTTCCATATGAAAGCCTTCCAATTTTCCCAGAGGGTTTGAAGTCAAATATGTATTTTATATTAATTTGAAAATTTAAAAAACATTTCAAATTGAAAATTCGCAAATTTGTCATATCTCATAATTATACCTTTCAGTTCCAATATTCTTGGCGAAATGGCGATAGCCGTGCAAGGAGGCATCCTTTCACCCTTGTCGGAAAAACTTAATGTTCCCGAGGAGGCGCTTCGATTGCTCCTTACAATCCTCGCAGGTTTGTCCTTAAAATCTTAAATTCAAAATCTAAACAAGCGTTATTTAATAATAAACTCATTTTCAAAACAGGTTATCCCATTGCGGCCATCTATCGCAGTTTCATAGAAAAACAGGATAACAAAGCGCTGCAGCATATCTTCTGCGCACTAAGTGGCTTCTTTTTGTGCATGTTCAATTATGGCATCGATACTTATCACAGTCTTATAGCTATATGGATAACCTATTTGCTGGTGCGACTGCTGCACAAATCGACCAAGCAGCTGGTTGCCATAAACTTTGTGTTTCACATGGCTTACTTACTTATCGGCTACTATTACACTGCCAGTACCGATTACGATATACTGTGGACAATGCCGCACTGTGTGCTTGTGCTGCGCATGATTGGTTTTGGGTTTGACATTGCCGATGGCCAGAAAGCACGTGAAAAGCTTTCAAAAGACCAGCTCGAAACCGCACTAGAAGAGATGCCAACTCTTCTGGAATTGACAGCGTTTGCTTATTTTCCGTGTTCATTTCTGGTGGGACCACAGTTTCCTTTCCGTCGCTACAAACGCTTCATTGACGGCGAGTACAAGCCATACACAGGTGCAGTTAAGGCAGGCATGCAGCGCATGGTACTTGGCTTTATCTATTTGGCTGTGCGACAAGTTGGTGCCATGATTCTGCCTGACGATTACTTCCTGACTGATGCGTATCGTAATCAACCATTTGTTTGGCGTGTCATTTATTTGGGACTATGGGGAAAGCTATCGTTATACAAGTACATGTCAATTTGGTTGTTGACAGAGGGCGCTTTAATTTGCATTGGCAAGTGCTGAAAAAAGAATTATAATTGTAATATTTTTAATTTGTGTTTCATAAATGTCATTGGCAGGTATTTCGTATGCTGGTAAATCTGCTGATGGAGTTGATGACTGGTCTGGTTGCTGCAATGTCAAGTTAGTGTTGTTAGAAACGGGTAATACGATGGGCCACTATGTGGGATCATTTAATGTCAACACCAATCAGTGGCTAGCTCAGTACGTTTACAAGCGCCTTAAATTTCTTAACAATCGCAATATAAGCTATGCAGCCGCTCTGAGTTTTCTAGCGCTTTGGCATGGATTCCACAGCGGCTACTATATGTCGTTCTTTATTGAATTCATGGTTGTTTCCATAGAAAAACAGGTGAGCTCTTTAGATTTTATCTTTGCTAATATAGTTAAATGAATGCCTTATCTAACTGCCTGCAGATCGAAACTGTCTATCAGAAGGCCATTATTCCCAAATATGGAGCAACACTAAATGCTTCCGTGCTCTTCAAATGCCTAGAATTTGTGGTCTTAAAATCTTACAATATCATCCTGATTGGTTGGTGTCTGGCACCATTCATATTCCTCAGTTATCCGCGTTGGATTCAAGTGCTTCATAGCGTCAATTACTTTGGGTTTGTTTACGTTGCCGTTTGGCTCATTGTGCACCAAGTTTACAAAATGACCACGAAAAAAACTAAACAGAGTGCAGGTAATACTCAGCCAACGACACAACTCGTTGAGCCAATAAAAGAGGATTGAGAAGAGCGTTAAGCTGGCATGGAATTGTTGAGATTTTAATTAAAAAAACAAACAAATTATTAGGCTATCAATTTTAAAAGGCAAAAGTAAACAAAAAGTGTAATTTTGATACTTAGCATATAACTCATATGGTATTAGAATATAGTATGATACATTATGAAGTTAGTATTAAATTGTTTACTTAAATACGCTTATATTTAAAATATTCGAAACTCAATAATTAGTTTTTCTTAAAGTCAAAACGCTCGTATTAACTTAAATTAAATGAAATACTACTTAAATAAACGATTAATTCACTTGTACTCTTTCAAAACAACAGTAACAAAATAATATATATTTCAAAGTTATATTTTAATATTACTATTTAAGCAAACGTGTATATTTAACTTTGCTTTATTAATATTGTATTTTTAAAAATGCACCAATTAAAACCTCCTTTTGAAACCTGTAAGGATTACAAATAATGTCACACTTAATTTTTTTTTTTTATCTTTTGTCCATTTTTATCTATTTTGAATATAGAAATTTCTAGTCAATTACTCTTATTCCGAGTGGTAAATTTATTCCAATATTTTTTTATTCATAAGTAAATTGTTTTTTGTTTCAGATTTGCTTCATTGAATTGTAATCTCCGTTATTTTGGTTTGCAATTTAATTTATTTACTTTTACATAATACAACCAACTAAATTCTAAAAGTTAAAACTACTTAATAATTGTTAAAATTAATAAAGATGTATTTTTATATAACATAAGCAAGAAAAGAACGATAATAACAAGATTGTATATGAAGAAGAGAAAAGTAATTGTAAAGAGAAACGCAATAAAATCTTTACAAACAAACACAACAAACTGTGTGCCAATTAACCCCTTCGACCCCAACGTTGCTTGAGAGCAATTTCGCCTTTTTTCAGCTTACGGTCGCGTTCTTTTTGTTTTTGTTTGCTGAGCGGTAATAATAACGGTAGTTATATGTGTCCACACGAACTGTGATGAAATAAAATCTTATTTTTCAATCATTTAGTAAAGTTATCTTCAAAAGACTATAGTTGTGTGGTCGAAAATATTTTTGTTGATTTAGAAAGAAGTAAAGTTTATGTAATTTTTTTCGAAAAAAAAAAAAAAAAAAAAAAAAAAATTGATAAATATTTAAATGAAATAGTTTCCAGTAAAAGTGAAATTAAATATTTTTAAAAGTTTAATTACTGATTTGTAAACAACCATCAGGTGAGTAATTTTTAACGTTGTCAATTTGCTTGTGGGCAAATTTGGGCAATTGTGGTAATAAATTTATTTGTATTTAGATATGAGACAACAAGAGAAAGGTTTGTCAAAAGAAGACATAGAGCGAATTTTAACCTTCGATTGGGATGATTCTAGGGACGAAGAAAGTGAAGATGAAATGGAAGATATTTCTACAGTTCTGGAGAAGAATGGTGTTGCTGATATGTTCTTCAAAAAAATTGACATGTAGACACTTAAATGGAGATCAAGTCCTTTTAAAGTTCCAGACAGTATTTGGAAATATGATAATACTTTGAAATTGAATACCGTTCTTAGACCAGTAGAATATTTCTAGACTTTTTTTGACAGACAGACAGCAAACTAATTTGTATGGGCTGCAAGAACTTGGCATAGAGCTTAAATGTACTGAAGAGAAAATTAAACGCTATATTGGCACTCTGTTGTACTTGGGTGTTTTGAACTTCAATCAACTACCTCAGGAAAAACATCAAAGTGTTAATGAACAAATCATTGCGAGTTTTCTTATTCATGAGTTTGTGACTGAGTTTTGTGACTGCAACTCTTGGTTGTAGGTCGGTCAACTCACAAACAATACAATCCAGCTAAACCATACAAATGGGGTTTGAAAATGTTTACTGGTGCTGGAACATCTGGATTAGTATATGATTTTATAGATTTTATTTATATAATATAAAGTGTGCAACATTAAGTTTTTATAAAAATAATGAAATTTACTTCAAAATCAATCAAATTGAGTGTAGGCTTCCCGCAATTTGTCTACTATACTCGTATAAAATTTTATTTGTTCTTCTACGAAACATTTGAGAGTTTCTTTCAAATGGATATCTCTTTCAACTTTAAAATGAGATATTTCTGCCATTACAGCATAGGATATAACATCTGTTCGTCTATTTACGTCAGCCAATTGCTGATTTCCCATTTTTTGCTCGGCAGCAAGCCTTTCGCAATCCTTACGCTTTTGCATTGCTCCTTTGTGTGTAGTTAATATATCAGGAAAGCTATTTAGAATCCCCCTATATATGTGTAAGCGGTCAGATAAGGGTATCCAATCTAGTTTTGCTTGATCTCCATAAACCTGCCCCAATTAAATATATGTAGCACCTATCCGACCAAATATTTCAGATAAAGGTGTACCCGATTTTGAAGGTGAACGTCTCTCGTCAATATTTAAGGCCTTGGCAATATCAGATAAGCCATCGCCTATTCGTTGCAATTCCTTTTTGGAATGAGTTTGGTACCTCCTTCCTGTTTCATTTGCAATAACCAATAAATTTTTTACTGATATATCCATAGAATGTATGAATTCAGAGCAACTTTCAACTTGTGAATCAACAAAGGATGGCAATAACTGCTTTTTTACGCTGTATGTTGGTGAAGGCACCTGCTCGTCGTATGGATTGGGATTATCGTCGGATGCAGTTTTATATTTGGCAGAAAGTCTTCCGAAACAAAAAAACTTTAAACTTTATTTCGATTCCTTCTGATTTCTCTAAAGGAAATGGGCATATTTGCAACAGGTACTGTACGTAAAAATAGAATAAGCAATTGCCAGTTACTTTCAGATTCAGAACTAAAAAACGAGAAAGGGGATCTTTTGATATGAGATGCGAAACCAAATATAATATAATATGTTTGAAGTGGTTTGACAATAAACCAGTTCAACTTCTATCTTCGTGTATTGACCATCAATCTGTTGGGATTTGCAAACGTTGGAGCCCAAAAAAGAAAATGTACATTGAGGTTCCAAAGCCTGCGATTGTTGCTCCCTACAATAAAGATATGGGAGGCGTGGATTTGACAGATATGCTCATGGAGCTCTGAAGGGCAATCACCGCTCAAGAAAGTGGTACATACGAATCTTCTATTGGTACCTAGGAACATCCGTTATCATTGCATGGTTGCTGTATAGAAAACATTTACACTTGCTAGATTCGAACTAGAAGCATATTCCTCTTATAAAATTTCAACTCGAAATTGCTAATGAACCTATTACCTCTTCTTCAGTCCAAAGAAAAAGAGGACGACCATCAAATGCAGAAACAGATAGCTCTATGTCATCCTGACCATCGAGCAGTGTGTCTTCGGCCGAAACCGAAGCCGAACCGTTTCAGCCGAACCCTCCAGACTCACAGCGTTATGATAAAGTGAATCATTGGGTAGTATTTGGTGAAAAAAGGCTTGGCAGGTTGTGCAAGACAAGAACACCAATGAGTAAATGTCTTAAATGTAGAGTCCATCTCTGATGTAACAATAATAAAAACTGTTTTATTTCCTATCCTACCTAATTTTTCAAATTAAGTCAATTAAAATTATAAACGGTTTTCATAGACAAAAAAAAAAATTTGTTTTATATACCACTATTGCCCAACGTTGCTCTCAAGCAACTTACGTTGGCGCCCAAACGGATGAGCATGGCGACTTAAAATTTTAGACAAATACTTCTTGAACACATACAATATGATTAAAAGTAAGAAAAAATTTTTCAAGCCGAGGGAAAACTTGGGGTCGAAAGGGTTAAGACTTATTTTAACTGTTATATAGATTGAACAGGATCAAAATCAGATGAGTGGCTGTGATTTCCTTGAGGAGTAAGAGTGTAGTTTATACGACACTACCTTTCTGAAAATTTGTTTAATTAAAACTTAAAAACTAGAAACTGAAAAACTTCAGCGTAATCTTTTCTTACAATTAGATTAAGAACCCCAATTGGGTTTTTAAAGTAACATTTCTTAAAGATGCCCTCTTTGGTATCGACTTAACGAAAAGGTGTACTGATTAATATTCCTGTAGTAATAAAACTAAACTAGGCAACGGCAAAGGGTTGGAAAGTTTTCAAGTTCAAAGTAGTGAAATCAAGCAAAAATACTTGTATTTCTTAGCAAAAACAAATACAAATATAAAAGTTAAAATCACCAAAGAAGAGTTAAAAGTTTTTGTCTACCTAGGATCCAGCATAAACTCTTTCAACGATGTCAGTATTGAGATAAGACGAAGGATAACTCTTGCCAACAGGTGCTACTTTGGGCTGAGTAGGCAATTGAGGAGCAGAGCCCTCTCTCGAAGAACAAACCCCACGCTCTATAAATCACAAAACCTGGACGTTCAGTAGTTCTGATAAAAAGACTGGGAGTCATAGTTAAGCCTATAAAAATCGAGCGCCTGCGCTGGCTAGGTTATGTTAAGCGAATGGAAAACGACGCTCCAGTAAAAAAATATTCGATTCGGTGTCCGATGGTCGTCAACGCAGAAGAGGACGCCCACATCTTCTTTGGAAGGATCAAGTGTTGAACAACCTGAGAACGCTTAGTGTTCCCAACTGACACCAGCAAGCGCAAAACAGAAATGGCTGCCTCAAATTATTAGACAAGGCCAAAACCGATCAACAGTTGTAAGCGCCAGAAAAGTAAGTTAGTAAGAGTGGCCTATATTTATTTAGAAATTTCTGTGAAATATTTAATGTCTGCCCTTTGAGAGGTTTGGGAAAATGAAGTTGTGAAAAATGTCAGGTTTGGGAAAAATGAAGTTGTGAAAATTTCAGGAAAAAATATTTAGGTTAAAAAAAAAGAAATCGATCTTTAAAACTTTTAAAATCTCAAATACTTTTTTAACAATTTCAAAGTATTTGAGTAATCTTATCTTAGCTGAATAAATCTTACCACAAATCAAAACAATTCTTCAAGGTCAAACAATTTTGTTTTTGGAATTAGTTTTTTTCCATATATTTCATCCTTGCCTCATGATTTCAAGTTGAATATTTTTTACTTCTTATTCAATAAAGCACTCATCCAAGAGAGTATACATTAGACCAGTTCACTTTAAAAAAATGTTAAAATACTACGGTGCGCGTCCATTTTCTGAAAGTTTCATTCCTCTGAAAGTTGAGAAGAAAAATGCCTTAAGACCCAATTTCACCTCTAGATATTGCGCGAATCGTTTTAAGGTCATTTTGAAGTTATTTACGACTTAAACCATTTTGAATTATGTGTTGCCCAAACCGAAACACATATAGAAAATATTTTGATGAAATAACATTTATAAATAATCGAAGCTTTTTCTAAGATTTTTTAAAGTATGCATCCAATATTTGTTGGCGGTGGATTGAGCATAAAATTTTACTCATAAGCAAAAATTACCGTTTTTCCACATACAATTTTTTTTTTATTTTATTTCAGAGGCATTATGCTTGTAATTTTGTATTTTTGGGCGGATGTAAGTGTGTCGATGGGTTCCAAAAACATTTTAAAGATAGGTCCCAAGTTACCGCACTTGTGTTAATGAAAGTTTTAGTATCGAAATTATTTTGATGGCAAAATTTCTTGTTGAATCACAGCGATTTTTTCGATTAATATCGAATGTCATAATTTCAATATCAATAACAGCGAACTTTTCCTGTATAACGCGTGGCTTTCTAACTCCAAATATTCCTTAACTTTTTGTGGTAAATTTTTGTCCTCAGAGTAGATCTTTGAGCATGAAACGTCTTAATGAATAAATGTCGCTAATTCCAAAAAAAGTCTACCTCACATACGGTAAACAAGGGCGGAGGCAAGATGAAAATTAGGGGGCACAACCTTATAAATTTCTTTTTACCATATCTTTCATATCCTTACCATATCTAGTTTCAAAGAAAAAGGAAAAACCACATATTAAAAAGGAATTACATATATAAACTACTTTCAAAGCATCGATTTAATAAAAAATCTTAGGTTTGGCCTTTCCCTTTCCCCCCTTGGCTACGCCCTTGACGGTATTTAATTACAATTCAATTATTTTGAAGATAACCAAATAGTTAATAAAAGCGTTTAGCAATTAAAAATACGATACGATTCCATTTTTCATTTCTTTTTTTTATTTTTTATTGATGTCAAAGCAGAAAACAACAAATAGTAATACAAGTATTAAAAAAAAAAACTATGTTTTATGTGAATATCAAGGCGAATAATGCCATTTCTCACCCCAAGTATATCTGATAAGTTACACTTAATACTCCATTTCAGCATCACCGCCGCCAGTTTCCTCTCGTTTAGTTATAATAGTTTCGACCGGGTCTTCAGGAATCTCGTTAAACATGTATTCATCTTGATATTCTTTAAGAATCTGGCTAGACCGATTTTCATCCAAGAATAGCGAATAAACCTTTTTCACATCTTCCGTGGTAACCTCTGTCGCTTTGCGGCGTCGACAAACCAAATTAGCTGTAGTTATCAATTGTATGGCGTAGCGCAGACTGGTATCGGTAGCAATGCGCGTGAGAATTGCCAAGGCATCCGGATGCATCAGACAATCTTCCTCTTCGCAACGAATCTTTAATATTTCCTTGACTTCCTTTTCTGTGTAAGCAATTGTGCGTATGATGATCATGCGGTCAAGAAGATCGATAGGAATACCATGTGGGCTGCGATAGTTGGTGCCACGTATCCGTGTAATTCCACGGTTAGTGGCCATGATCACAACTGGTGCCATATCGGATTCTAGTGCACGATTCAAATACGAGAAGCACTCAATGTCCAGCATGTGCACCTCATCTATGAAAAGAACTCCTGGATTGATCTCAGCTTTTCCCTCTTCACGCCACTCAAGCACTTTGTTGTTGATTTGGTCGCGTATCTCTTGCTTTATCTCGCCAGTATCGCCGGAAAAGAGCGCCAGAAAGCCATGTGTGCGACTGTTTATTACATCAATTTCATGCAATGTTACGGTATGGACGACCTCTTTGCGCTTCTGCAGCTCACCCTCAGGACACTGTACAAAACGTGTCTGAGCACCGGTGGCATCATAGTCACGGGCACGCGTAAAACTACGTCCAAGCTTGCTAACCTTACCAGAAGCCTTGTCAATGGTTATGACATCACCAGCTTGTATCTTTTCCTTCATAAAGCATTCTATGATTTTGTTGCCCAAGTCGTAGTTTGTCTCCATTTCGGTAGTTTTTAGTGTGACCTTAAATTAAAATTATATATCAAGTATGTTAAATTTTTAATAATTAAATGCTTTCGCTACCTTTCCAATCTTTTGACCTGTTCCAGTAGCAGGACGATCGATTTGAATCTCAACCACTTCGCCTTCTATGATTTCAGTTTCTTCCTTTATTCTGACACCAATACTTTTACGCAGTGCCTGAGACAAAGCTTCGGTTTTGCTCATTTCCAGTGAGTATATTTCGGAACCAGACATGCTCGTAAACGGAGTCTCTGTGCCAAGTGCCTGAGCCATGCCCACAGCTATGGCAGTCTTGCCGGTACTTGGCTCACCAGCAAGCAAGATACAACGTCCGGCAATCTTACCCTCGCGTACCATATGAACGACAACTCCAGCAGCACGGCGGGCATCTTTCTGACCAACCATACCCTGTGAAACCGCACGTGCCTCCAGCACATCATCCAAACCCAAGCCACGAATGTGCGAATGGGCGCCAATGCGTTCAATGCGAGTTATATCGCGAATTTCAATTTTATCACCGTCAGCCATTTTATTGAGCTTTTAGGAATGTTTATTTCCGCTGCTTTTTATTATTAATACAATATTTTCTATTTGTAATTGCCTGAAAACTTCTGGAAATTGTTTTATGTTGCTTGGAAACAGTTTTTATTCCAATCAGCCGGAATCTTTTGCCTGCTATTCTTTGATTGACATTCTCAAAAGACGCACGTGTGGAAATGAAGGAACGTGCAAAAATTGTCACTGCATTAAGGCCTTGCCATATTAAACGGTCGTAACGCTGCGAACACACATGACAAATTGGCATAACAATTTTAAAATATGTATCCCAGCGAACACATGAGACAATTTGTCATGGAAATTTCAAGTTGTCAAATTATTGTCGCCATCAAGCCAATTGCCGATAGTGACGTAGATGGCATAACAATTGCATGACAAAAAGTGTAATTTCTTTCAGTTTCAGGGTGTTTGTTTTTTTTTTTTACACTTTCTCAAGTAAACGTCAAATTTTGCCACTCTATGTCAAATTTCTTGCAAGCCGACTTGCAAGGTGATTGTTGCAAACAATTATGCTGGCAATTGAAAAGTTATGAGTGTGTTGGTAAAAAAAGTTTAAATGTGTTGAAATTGCCATGACAAATTGTCTCATGTGTTCGCTGGGTAAAAGCTCACAATTGATTTATGTTGAGACATGAAAAGAATAATCATGGAATAATTAGGGTAATAAAGGTGAGAAAATCAATTAAATTTAAAAAAACTAGTTGTTCAAAGAATAATACAATAACAAGGTAGCCTCATTAAAAAATAACTGCTCAAATATGAAAATTTACATCATAAAAGCTGTAGGTGCCACAAACGTCAACCTACAAACGCAACAAAAAGATTTAGCAAAACTAAAAATCAACGTCTGATCTTGACATCTAGCTCTCATTATTCTCCAATATGGCCCTACCTTGTAATTGTATCATTATTCAAAGTAAGTTTTTTACTTTGACGTTCTGTAGTCGATTGTACCTTGGTCAACAAATTCTTATTAGTAAGTATTATTATTGGAATTAATTTTAGAAAGCATCCTTTGGTTATACTGCCTGTAGTCTTCGTATAGTAGAAGAGCAATTAAAAATTTTAGCATTGTGGACTAGTCAGAGTGGAAGAAGAGGAATAAATAACTTTTTCGAGGAATAAATATTTCTATGTTTCTATGAACTTTGTCAGTTTGATAACTTTGAAAGTTTGATAGCATTAAAAAAAAAACAAATAACGACTTGGCCATTTCAACCATCGAAAGGACTTTTACCAAGTTGGTCATAACTTGTGTTGTGCGTGTTATTAAATTTTTGTACACAAATTATCGGGAGCTGAACTTACTAGGTGTATGTCGACTCCAAACGGCTAATGTGCATATTCTCAAGAAGCTTCATATGGCATTCTTTACTCTCTGAGGTTTGCCATTGCCTGCAGAGAGGTGACGGCTGAGCAGAAAAATTAATTCAATTAAATAACTTTCTGTATTAGATGGAAATTGAACCATGGTCTCCTGGCGTATAGATCACGCATTCTAGCCACTGCGCCACGGCCGCCACAAGTGGACTAGCCACAGTGGACTTAATCTATTAAAAGCTCTAACAAGCTCTAAAATATATGTCACAATCAAAGGAACTATTTTATCCTTAATGCTTTGAATGACATTTTGAAAAGGCGCACGCAATGTTTACGGAAGATTGCACCAAGATTTTCGAAATGACAAATTTGTTTTTATAATGAAAGCCAAAATTTTCCATAAATTTCCATACACATACCAAACTTGAAACTTATAAGCTATTTCTAACTTAATGCTTTCCATTGATTTGGCATAGTTAATCTTTACTTTTGAACTATAAGAATTTTTCAAGAAACAGAAAAAAAAAAGAAAAATCAATAAATCAGGAAACAGAGTCTTGTACTGAGTTATCAGTTCAATTATCTCAATGCAACTCAACCACTGTTACATAGACCCCTTTTACATTAGTGATGAATTGAAAGACCCCTTTTACATTGGTCAAGACTTGAATTGAAGTCTGTGAGTTTGTAGGCAATTCGCCGCACATCGGAAGCGATGAAAGGGTAAGAGAACACTTGCGCTGTACCGTCAAGTTTTTGGCAATTTTTTTGTATTCCTTTTGTGGTTTTCACTGTTTTGACAAAACGCTTTTCATTATTTTTCGTTTACTTGCGTGCGTTTGGTGTTCTGTAGCTGAAAATTGTAAGGCTGCGAACATAGTGCATGTGTATGAGCAGAGCAAAGATATTAGAGCAATAAAGAACGCATCTCTTTTGCACCAGAATTCAATTCTTGACCAATGTAAAAGGTTTCGTCAAGTCTAAAAGAGAACGTAAAAAAAATTTGATTTCAAGTCTTGACCAATGTAAAAGGGATCACAGAGAAAGAAATATCAAAAAGTCTCGTAAAATTGCGCTCTAAAAACCTTTCAACTCACGTTTGTTTCTCCTCTCACCATCGCTTATGATAGACTCATTCGAATAGTCTATTCGTGAAAAACTTCGCTAACTTTAGTTTTTACAGCACTAATATTTAAGATACTTATTAAAGTACTTTGTAAGTTATGGTTGGTACTTTTTTTGCAAACCTGCCTAGGAATTTATTTTCAAGTGTTTTGTTTTGATTCTTTATTTGTATTTGTGAAAGTCGGCCAAATGATGGAAGATAGGAAAAAAGAAAGTAAAACATTCGAACAGTTCAATTTCGACCTGGAACATCTCTGTCATCACTTCCTAATTATAAAGATAAATAACGGGCCCCATCTGTGCGTATGGCCGAAATTTCAATTTGATGAGCAATTGAAATGGACATCTACTACTGGTTACCAGTGCTTTTTTGTGGTCTCTCGATTCCTGCTTCGCTATTCATGTGGCTTGGCAATGTAGCTTTCTCAAAATTCTGGAGCAATGACTTCGAAGGTTGGCTAGTTCACTAATAGATTGGAATGCATTTAAATCTTAATAATTTGTTTAAGAATCTCCCGTTATACCACCCACACGCTGGCTATTTTCAACTTTGGCGCCACTTGCATTTATGACGATAGGACTAAAACGGAAATCGGTTAATAAATCTGGCGCAGCATTGGGCATAGTTTTCGCATTTATACTTTCTATATCCAACCATGCCTTCTTTGCATGTCTGGCCACGTTCTTTTTTAGCTCCTCGCGAGCTACCAAGTTTCGTGCGCATTTGAAGAGAAAATTTGAAAAAGATTTTAAGGATGGTAAGTAAATAAGGATAGAGTTTGGCTACATCTGATGTGTTAATAATTGCTATTTTGTTAGGTGAAGGTCAACGTAATTGGGTGCAGGTACTTTGCAACGGCGGCATGGCTACCCAACTGGCTATTTTATATCTTATCGACTGCGGTAGCAGTGAGCGTCCGATTGATTTCGTCAGAGATTATCGGTCCAGCTGGCTTGGTGTGGCTGTAATGAGTGGGTTGAATTTGAAAAATAAGCTAATATTGTGTCCTTAAATTTTGCACCATTTATAGGCGCTTTTGCCTGCTGTAACGGTGACACCTGGGCCAGTGAAATAGGTGCTGTTTTGTCCAAGCGCGATCCCTGGCTGATTACAACATTTAAGCGTGTTCCCAAAGGTACCAACGGTGGTGTCTCTATACAAGGTTTAATAGTGAGTTTTCTGGGTGGTTTAATGGTAGGACTCTCCTATTATCTCACTGTGCGCTACACTGTGGACACAAAGCTGCTTTCTATCAGTGCACCCCAATGGCCAATAATTGTTTATGGCGGCATTGCAGGCTTATTTGGCTCCGTGGTGGACTCATTGCTAGGTGCTATCTTTCAATACTCTGGCATTGATGAAGATGGCAAAATTGTTGAATGTCCCGGCCTATGTGTGAACTACATAAGCGGTCTAAGAATTTTAGACAATCACAGCGTTAACTTAATTTCGAGCATTATAACGGGCTTAAGCATTCCAGTGCTGGCTCTTAAGATGTGGCCGGAACATTAGGTGTCCCCGTAAAGAACGAGACTGATCTAGAACTCGAAATTTGTTTTGTAACAGTGCATATATATTTATTTTTTAACGATAATGTTGTTTTCTCGTTTTATGTATTAAACTTAAAACTTTGTATTATCCGAGGTGAGCATTTTCAAAGATTTATGACTTTTGACACTTGTTTACATTCATGCATTGTTGTATCGCTTATTTTTGTTTATGTGCATTTAATATTTTTAATTTAAAAGGCAGCTTGGCAAAAAAAAAACTAAACGTAATTATTTAATTAAATTAACAATTTTTTATAAAGTAAGTGTTTTTCCAAAGGGGACCAATAAATATTAATTTTTTTCCTCAATTTAAAACTTTTCAATCGTGATTTTCTCGAAAACCAATATTTTTTTTTAAGTGTATGATTTTTAAAATTTTTTTCATCAATATGTACCTCGATATTCATCCTGATGATCCAATATTTGGGCTTTTGATCTTTTAGGGAGGAACTTCAAAATACAATTTAAAATATCACACACCCATAGAAATAGTCAAGAAAACCCGATTTCTACTTTTTCTTTTCACCCTTTGTAATTTTATCCTGTGGTAAAAATGTGGAAAAATTCGGCTGTATAACTAAAGAACGGAATACTCGAAAATACCAGAAATACTAAAAATCACACGGGTAGTCCGGGTGCTCGAAAAGTTCGAAAATCGATAGCTTTAATTTGTATGTTGCTGCACTTGGCTTAGCACAATCGCTTTGTATTCAGAATGAGCTATTTTTTCCTGCTGGGGTGCTAAAATATGGCTAATTTTGTCAAATAATCTCGTTTAATTTAAGCCAAAAAAGCCAACAAAAAACCGTTTTCTGCTTGATTCCTAAGCCTTTCATATATTTCCCACTGAACCACAAGCAAAAGTTTGGTAAAAAGTGACTATTAATACCAAGTTAAACAAACCCCTTATTCAGCAAGCATGGCGTTTAAAGATATTTTTGGTTCCCTTGGTTTGCATTAAATCAACGTTTGGTGCACAATCACCATTTTGACGCCAACATTTAAAATAGCCTAATAATTCTGTGGTCACATGGAATAACAGGATAACTCAAAATATCGTAAATACGGGATGTTTTATTTTCCTTACCTCGTCTGGAAGTTAATAGAACAATCGAACATAGAATGTCCTGTATATACATGAATGTCCTTTAATTTTGCACAAATACCAGATCTCTTTTTTCCCGGGAAACAGATGAGGTAAGGAAAATAAAACATCCCTTATTTACGATATTTTGAGTTATGCTGTTATTCCATGTGACCACAGAATTATTCCTGAACGTTTCAAACTAATATTTAAAATTCCACGCCAATCCGTTTACCTTTTTATACGCGAAAGACATAAGAACATATTAACGGACATTGAATCATTTTTTAATATTAATATGAATTTTATTTGAATTTAGTCGAAGTGCTTTTTCTGAATTCTTAACAACTATTGGTATATTTCCATTGTATCGTCATCATCGATTGACTGTGAAGGCTTCGCAATGCCAATTTCCAATTTTAGCAGTAGATTGGCCGCAGGCGTGGCTATGAATTGTGAGGAGGCGGAAACTGTTTTGAACTTGATGGGTCCTTTATTTTGTGCCTTTGATGACTGTGGAATTGGTCTCGAAAAATAATTTGGGAGTTTCGTAGGCTTTGGCAACTTAAATGTGTTTTTCTCCTTAACTGCTGTGAATTTATCATAGAGCACAGTTGATGGATCAAAATTATTGTACCTTGTTGCCAAAGGCTTTGGTGGATTTTGTTGATTCGTTTCTTCTTGCAGCAACTCAAAAAGAGGCTTGCGATTATTGGAAAAATCATCAGGTATGTATTGGTTATTAATAAATTTGCTGCGACCATCTGTATCTTTGACATTAAAACTTGTTAGGGTCTCATCTGCGTTTTCTGCGGCATCCACCTTCACTTCCTCTTCGTGATTTTGCACAGCTAATTGTTGAGCGGCTGGGAGTTCTTCAACTGTCTTCTTCGTTCCGACCTCCAGCTCCTCATTTGTTACTTCAATTCCTGTATCTTCAACTTTATCCTCCGTCGTGTTGTTGACATTTAACGCTGTTGTACTTAAAATCACTGAAAAAGAAAAATATTAAAATTTTTCGTTGCCTTGTTGCCTGTTGTTTTCCTACCAAAGCTAATGCAGCAAAATGCTATTAATGTTGTTCTGGTTCCCATTGCTACTAACTAGAAATGATCCATGTTGATGCAAGCGTATTCAGCTTTTATATGCCTCCAAAATGCATTTTAGAACATCAGAAAAACTAATGAATTCAAATGAAACATTTAAGATATGTTTTTGGACCATCTAATGAACATGATTTGGGGTCTCCATCATTACATTCCATTTATATGGACAGGCATACATGGCTGCCTATTAAAATTTAGTCAGATGCCATAACTGTCAAGAACCAAATTTAAGGGTGTTCATCTTTAACGTTAACTTGAGCTCAGAATTTTTAATTCTTTAATTAATTTAACTCAACTCAAAAACCAGTTTTTCATATAGAAAATTCTTATACTTCTCCACTACACCTACTCATTTTCTTTCTTAAATATTTTTTTGGTGTTTCTACGTGTGTTCTTATAATTTTTCATTAATTATGTTAATGTGAAATTTATTTTTCTGTTTGATACTGGGTTCAGAAGGAAGCTTGAAATCTTGTGACATATACGCGCATCTTGTTTAAATTTGGAAAGGAATTTTAAATGTTCAGATATTTTTGCACCGAAGACCACGTTGAACTGGTAAGAAGTAAAATGCTGGTGTCCACAAAATAAAGTTAACAACAATCACTACAATCTTCAGAATAGTTCAATCAATTAATCAGACGTTCTCGGTTATTTTCATGTTTAGTCGCAGTTGATTATTACTGCTAATTTTCAGCATTTCGTCTGCTGCTTAGAGCCGTACATTGCTTTTTGGAATGGTGTGAAATTCGAAATTGGACAAAAAATGATTTCGCTTTAAGTGATGTTCAAAGACATCACTAATCACTACATCCCTCAAAAGTGACATTCATATTTTTTTTCTATTTTTCTAATCTCAAGAGTGATCTCAAGTTAAAATTTCAGCTGAAGTAGAAAATATTTTCAATTAAGCCGTGGTCAAGGCAGTTGGGTAAAGTATAAACTAACGGCTGTACTCATAAAAAATTATTAACTTTTTTTTTTATTCAATTTAAAAAAGAAAGTAATAAATTACAATATTTTTAATAAGCTTATATAGCATAGCAACTTTGGCCTTCAGCTATAAATTTTAATTAATACGATAAAATTAATAAGTTTAACTAATTTTTTTTTTAAATGTCGTTTAAAAATTCCAGGAAAATTCCAGCTTTTTTTAAAAGAGTTGAGAAATTAATTATGGTTTTTTATGATACTGTTTGTAATGTTGCTGTTATATCGTGTAATTGGAGATTGTGTTTGATGGCAGTTACATGTAGGCATTGACATAATAGGTCTGGTCCCGTACTTTTGTAGCAAAAACTTGCAAGTTGCAAAATTCAAGAGAGTAAGCAGAAAAATTGTCTCAGAGCAATAAAAATTCTAAAAAGTACGGGAACGCTTTTTAGTAAAAACTTGCAACTTTTGATCAAACATATGTTGGACAAACATTTGGCTAATTAAACGAAAAAATATTTTTGAAGATTTCGAGAATGTCTGATAAATTAGTTGCACTAATTGATTTAATATACGTATTAGGCCGGGTCGGTCTCCATACAAAAAAAGAAGCTCAAGCCTGTGTTAGATAACACGGGCGCATAGGTCAGACGTAGAATACGTTAGTCATTAACAGCCTTATTCAATAGATTTCCTTAAACAACCTTTAAACGCTTGTTTAGTTACGCACTGTTTAAGGCTTTACGCAGCTTCTATGCAACCTTGCTAACATTGTTATTCATAAACATTTTTTCATTTTCTGCTTAAGCCCAGTATGCTGTAGAAGCGGAAAGAAACTTTCCATATGGAATGCATTGAGTTTTTGACAGCGAAAAGGCAGCGGAATTTTTTTTTCGCTACTTAGTACGCTGTAGAGGTGAAAAATTTGTTCAATGCTAGCAAGTACAACAACCATGTGGAAAGTTGAAATGTCAAAATTTCGCTGTCGATTATATGTCCGGGCATTTAATTGGCACCAGAATTTTGACATTTCAATAAGAAAACAGTACGACCTCGCTTTACGCAACACTCGATTATCGCAATACTCAAAAATTTATATTGTTGACTCAATAAACGCAACTTAAAAAAAAAATGCACAACTATCGCAACTTCCATTTGCGTATACTTCCATAAACTTTTATATTATTTACTTTCAGTTCTTCTTTTCTTGTAAAATACATTTTTGATGTACGAAAAATCTCTTAAAACAATATATAAGGAAACAAAGTGGATATCTTAATACATAAAACCACAATATCTAGGATTCAGAGCCATAAAGCTTTATGTTTAGAAGTTTAATTGCGCGTTTCTTCAACATTACCTACGTCAACTGACCGAATTTCTATTAGTTGCATTGAGCTAGGTCGTACTGTAGTTCCTTTTTTCTCCACACAAACAATTTGGACTCTACACTAATATTTCGGGTGTAGAATTATATGCCAAGAAATTTTCGTTTCTACAGCATACTAGGCTTTTTGATTGTAAGGTTTGTGTCTGAACTATAGAAAATCTCTACAAAAATCAAGAATTCATATGGATTTACAATGGCCGCCGCATAAAAAAATGCTGCAAAGGGCGCATATGGAGCATGTCTTTGATATTAAAAGAAAAGACAAACAAAAATCATGGTTGTATTTATCATGGTGTCGTTCGCTACTTGGTCATTATACTTCTTCTCTTTCTCACACTGGTTCTGTGATGAACACACTGATAATCGTACTGCTCTTACACATGATGTTATAATACATAAAATACAAAGCATATGAAAATTAATACAAAATTTGAAGCAGTTAAATTTTGATTTACTTATAGAATCCAGAAAATTATATGTAGCAGTATGATTCTTTAAATACAAATCGAAAGAAGACATATTAAATATGTTACGACCATACTTGAATTTTCTTCAATGCATGCATAAAGTATTAAAAACTTATAATGAAAGTGACAAACATTTTCTCAAAATTTTGTGCTCCAGATTAACACCCCCGTATAACGTATTCTACGTTAAAAAAAATGTGTTCGATAAACTCGATCTAAAATGTACCTTGGCTCATTGTGATACCCTCTCCAAAACGATTTCGCGATGTGTTAACTCTTAGGCTTCCTGGAATTTTTTAAAAAAGTACCTTTTTTGTTCAAAAACCCACTTTTTGTATGGACAAGTTTTTTGTTTCGCTGTATTTTCAAAAACAAAAAACAAACCCAAATTAAAACTTCAAAAATGATTATTATCTGCATAATAGTAATTTTCTACGACATATTTGAATATTTGTTTTTTTATTTTTCACTTTTAGCGCAAATTTTTACTTTATGCACTTGTCCGCCTGTTTTTTTTTATTCTAGCGCAAATTTTTACATTTCTGTCAACACATGACAACTTGCAAGTTTTTACTACACGAAAGACAGGGTGTTGTTCAAAAATATTTGAAGAATTTAAATAGAGAAAGTTTCTTCGGTACCATTTCTGATACCCGAGATATAAAATCTTATATTAATTTTATTGAAATAGTTAAAAAATTGCATTGCATACATTTCTTAAAAATAGGAAAATGCATATGCATAATTGCTTAAACCTTAGAAAAGTGTTGGTTTTATATAAATTCAAGATTATTTTTACCATTTTAAAATGTTTTTATTAACATAATTAATAATAATTAAAGAATTAATTAAATGCAAACATATGTATTGCATTAGAAATATTGCATAGACACAGTGACTGGGTGGATTCCACCCTAAGGTTAGTGATGCAGGGTTAAAGATATCATTAGTAAACAGTGAAAAAAAAAAACAGAGGACCAAGTATGGAGCCTTGTGGAACACCATTTAATAAAAACTTATACTGAGAGGACAATTGACCAACTATTACTTTTTGAGACCTATTACACAAATAACTGGAAATTAGAAACCTGTAATAACTGTTACAGAAACCAAATAAAGTCTTAAGTTTATGACACAAGGCAGCCTTGGTAGTCGAGTAGGTAGCGTGGTCGACTGCCACCCCAGAGGTCCCGGGTTCGATTCCCGGCCAGGCCATGGTCCTTCGCTTTAAACCTTTCTAAATTTTCTATTCTCATTTCTAATCAACTGAAATCATAAATTCATCAATATTTACGACTTGAAGTTGTAGTTGATGGTAGAGAAGTTTTGTGGATGAGATTTGCCTTATAACTTGAATTGACTGAGGTAAAGTCATAACACTTGCCTCTGATTCAAATTCACATGTTTCTTTGGCTTTCCACAACGCTTAGAACATCCTACACATGTTTCACTTGATTGCCCTTTCCTTCCCACTAATCTATCACCCCATTTCGAACCAAGGCCTGAAATCCTTTGTTTAAATCTAATAAAAATAAAAAAATGTCCAGCTCGAAAGCCGGATTGAAAGGGATATAACAGGTTTCTGCCAAGTATATGATTATTGATTTGTTGAGCCATTAGTTTCTCAAAAACTTTTGATAGAGGCGGTAAAATACTTATAGGCCTGAAATCACTGGGACCAGATGGGTTTTGCTTTTTTGCAATCGGTAATACGGTAGCCACTTTCCACTTGTCTGGAAAAGATGACGTCATAAAACAAAAATTGATGATGTGTGTTAGGGGGCTGATAAAGTGGGGCAAAATGATTTTAATAAACTTTATGGGAATGCCATTTCATCTGTTGCATTTGATTTAATTTGCTTGACACATTTACCAACATCAAGCTGGTTTACTGGAGCATATTCAAAAGACGAAGCATAGAGAAGCATAGAGAGACCAGAAGGAGGAGAAATATTATAATTAGGAGTGGAAACCGAATCAACAAAAAAAATTTATTTAAAATTTCTGGGTTAATATGGCAGTCATTGTTGTTTTTATTGCAGACTCCAAGTTTTCTTATATTGCTCAAAAGCGTTTTTGTTGGAAGTGAGGGTTGAAGCTTTGCCGCGAAATAGCGTGATTTAGCCTGTCTTATTAATGAAACAGATTCATTTCTCGACAGTCTATTGGTTTCCCAGTTGCTTTCGGTTGGGTTTTTCTTCCATATCGATCGAAATTTGTTTCTCCTTTTGATGGAATTTAAGACGTTCACAGAAAACCAAGGTTAAGAGGAATTCCTAATATGGATCGTGCGTTCAGGGATATGTTTTTCAAATAAATATTTCATGGGCTCAACAAGGAAACTAAGTTTATCATTAATGTTATTGTGAAGCCAGCAATCACTTTAAATTCCACAAAAATTAATATACGTACTTGCAATTTTGCATATGAACTTTGATATATAACATGTACTATGTGTATGAAATTTAACCAAATTGGATGATACTGCACCCACCTCCCATACAAAGTGACTTTATCAAAAAACAAAAGCGAATATTTTCTGTTAAAACTATAGACTCATAGCATAGTATATTAATAGCTTAAGACTTTGAATATACTTTGGTTTGGCCGTGGGGATATTTTAACTTCAGCCCAGTCGAAGATCATTTCTCACTAGTTTTTCTTAATATCATGTGTTTTAAATTTGCTCAATTCTATCAAAATATTACTTGAATTGAGATATTTACGCTCGAGTGTAAAATGATAGCCTATTTGCTTGATTCAAGCATAGAATGTTTAATTTTTTCTCTCCGTATATAAATGCAACTTAGAGCCCTAATAACTGTCGCACCTAATTTTTTGTAAATAAGAAACAAATGAGTGTGCATTTTGAGCCATAAACATATTTTTTTTTTTGTTGCAATGTTGGCTTACATTAGTCGCATTTAAGTTAAAATCGTTCTCATTTCAGTTTGGTTACAAGCTTCAAACTTCAACAAAAGGCACAGATGACTTACTCTGGTATTTGGTCTCAAATTCGCTGCAAATGGCGAGAATTTGTCAGTTTGTCCATCATGTATCCCCATATGCAAAAATCCAGTGAAATCAGATCCGGAGAAGATGGATGCCATTTATCCACCGAAATAAAACAGGGAATATTTTCTTTGTTCCAGTTCTGAACAGTTCTTGCTTTGTGCGCCGGTACAGAGTCTTACTGTATGCAATATGGCTCATTACCAAAAAGCTTGGATGCACTTCATCCAACGAATAACTTGCATTAAGTTTGACACCTTTATCAATTTAAAAGGAGTGGAAGCTTGCCTTTTGCGCCCCAGACCATGCCTTTTGCTCTCCAAATCATGATAAATGATATGTTTTGGTATCTTTCAATGCCTTTTTATCTTCTGAAATATCGCACATACTGGTAGCATACACGTGGTCATTTTGTGGGTTGTGGATTTTTTTGCAGAAGGAACAACTTCTCATCAGAAAACACAATATTGCAACATGCGTGCCGCTGAAGGAGTAGGGAGCTTCATTCTCTTCGTATTTTATTTGGCACTAAGTAAGGCCATGAACTTTTTTTTTTGTACGGTTTCATCTTTATATTGTTTTTTGAGAATGTTTTGAATGTTTTTGCGACTGACATTCAAAGCTTTGGCTAGTTTTCTTCCAGAACCAGCATAATTTCTACTTATTCTTTCACGAACATTCTTCGCCAGATAAGTGGTTCTTACGCTGCTTGTTCGACCAGATTTTTTGAATATTTTTACACTCCCTTACACTCGCCTTAAATCGAGCCACAGTACGTTGTATAAATCTGCGGTTAATATTCAGAGTTTCCAACAACTTAACAATCTCATTTGTTTTCTGTATAAGTTCACTTTTTGCTTCCATCGCTCACAATTTTTAATTTAAAGATTATTGAAATAACAAAACACTCCTCCAATTTCTCAATTGATGAAAGCATGACAATTTGTAACGGAAAAAGTTCATGCTTGCTTAGCTTAACACAACGGCACTTATGCGACAGTTATTAGGGCCCACGCTGTAAATTGGAGGTAGGCTATTCTATCAAGAGTACATGACCTGTAGTATTTTCAACACGAGCAAATAAATTATTACAAACTTTATCTCAGGACTTTCTTTTTTAATAAAAACTCTGTTTTTGGAAATTATTATTTTTTTTTTATTTTTATAAAGTTAAATTTTCGATTTTATTAGAAATGGTTGTAGCCTCAAAAACGTTAGTACTTGCTTCAGTAGCCTTTTCAGCGTTTGTTTCAGCCTGATCTATTTTATCGCTGATATCGTTGAGTGAGTCTATAGCTACTTGTAGAACCAAGTCTTCTTTCGGTTGCTCAGCCTTAGTAGGTGCTGCTGCGATTCTAAAGTAAGGAGATAAACGGAATTTCTGATCGGTGTACTTCACTTGATCGGCATAGCTCTGCTGGCATGCATCATAGGCTAGCTCCGTCCATAGACCGTGCGTACGACATTTGGCCACATTCAGCTTACATTTGTTGTAGAAGACAGCCACCTCGCGGTTGGTCTTGCCACAGATGGGTTCATATGGTTCCGTGCAATCGTCGTCGCATAAGAAACCTTCCTGAATTGCATTTGTATTGCCGTTGATGATAGCTGAATTGCCATAAGCACAATCGGAGTCAGTTTTGAACCAAGCAATTGGTATGCCCAAATATGGTGGACTCCTCTGAATGGGTGTGTCATTCGCAGGAGCAAAAGTACGCTTAACATAGTAGCCATGTTCTTCGGTTGCAACAACAGTTTTTGGTTCATTGTCGCCCCTGTAGGTGGATGTAGACCACTTGGTCTTTGTTTTTGATTTCGATCCATCTGATGACTTATTTTTATGCTTTTTAGAGGCTTCGATACCGCTTGACACTAGCAACACCAGCGCTGTATGAAAAAAAATGTTATTTCGAGTGTTCTGCATAAATTATAAAACAACTCTTACCAAACACAAGAACACTTTTAACCAGTTTCATATTTCTGCTTCTTTTGGCTATGTTTCCTCTGGACGATATTGCAGCAACGCATTTACGAATCGACTGAAGTTTGATCCGCTTTTAAAGTCTACTTAAGTATGCATAACGCCAAGAACAGCCAAACTTCCATAAGTTTCTCTGCATTGGGGGAATTTTCTGGTTTTTGAGCTGCGTCGAGATTTGTTGACTTTAATCCAAGAGAAATCTATGCATCTTGTTTTAAAGTTATGTACTTTTCTTAGGCTCACTCACGCGCACTCACTGTCGGTATTGGTCTTTCTTTGGCTGGTTCTTGGAATGCCTGTTATACTCAACATACATAGCAACACAAAGAGCTGTAAATTACAAGAAAAACATTGTGACGCTGTCATCGAACAAATCAGCTTCTGGAGAAGCAGGTTTTAATTGGGTCATCATTTCTCTGTTCGGTTTAAGAATTAGTCTTACTCAGCCTGGCTAAACCATCAAAGCTTTTTATTAGTACATGTTTGTTGTTGATATGATGGATTCTTTCACATCAATTGACAACAGTGGGGTAAGAGAGAACTTATATTTTACTGCCTCACGCATCCATTAGTTTTATAATTTTTTTAATGGTTTGGGAACTCCTGAGTTCGAAAATTTTCCACAAGGTACTACATTTCGTGTTGAATAAAACTCGTTCTTGGGATTTCGTGATGCTTGGGATTTTTGCTGATCGGTTGTTACCTCTCTGCAGACAGTGGCAAACCTCAGAGAGTAGGTAATGCCATGTAAAGCTTGTTAAGAACATGCACATTAGCCGTTCGGAGACGGCATAGAACTAGTGGGTCCAGTTCTCGATAATTTGTGTACAAACATTTAATAACACGCATAATATAATTTGATAATAACAAGCTCTGTCAAAGTCCTTTCAAGGGCTGAAATGACCAACATATTTATTTATTTTGGGAAAAACATAAGAACAAGAAATGGGACGAGAAATGGACCAATGATTTAACACATTACAAAATTTTGGATAGAGATTCGGAAAAGAAGTGAGACATGTCAGGAATTTGTTTATGGATTAAATCAAGGGTTGGACACGAAGTAGGACCATTATAAGAACAAATGGTTTTCGAAAAAGTTCGGTTACAAAGTTGACCAAAAATGAAAGACTTTTTTCTTATATTTGAAACGAGCTTTATTAAACTAAAGATGTGCTGTTTTGGTCGATACCCTTTTTGCCATTTTTGGGCTAAAGCCATTATTCCATCGTTGTAGAACTTCTGGGTTTTCTGAGCGAAAAAATTATTCAAGTGCGTTTTGCAGGCCTCCACAGAATTTAAATTTACACCATTAAGAGAGTTCTACAGATATCGAAAGAAATGATAACCTGAAGGTACAAGGTGCGGGCTATATGGTAAATCCATTAAAATTTCCCATCCAAGCTCTCTCAGTTTCTGTCGGGTCAACCAAGATTTGTGTGGTCTGGTGTTGTCATGAAAACAACACCTTTTCTGTTGATAAATTCTGTTTGCTTTAATCTCGTTCATTGTTGACAGTAGAGAACAGAATCAATCCTTTGACCAGGTTGTAGAAGCTCATAATAAGTTCTCTTCCAATCCCACCAGACGCACAGCATTACCTTTCTTGGTGTCAATCCTTGCTTTGCCAACGTTTGCGAAGCTTCATCTTGCTTCGTCTAGGATCTTTTTCGCACATTATTGTCGTACGTGATCCATTTTTCATCGCTCGTAATCATTCGCTTCAGAAATGGTTCGATTTTGTTCCGTTTTAGCAGTGATTCGCAAATGGATATTCGGTCAAAAATTTTTCGATGCTAACTCATGTGGCACCCAATCGTCGAGCTTCTTTGTGTATCAAGATTTCCTTAATCCTGCAGTAGTCGCGCGGATTACATATGTAATCCAGTCATGCAAAATTATGAATTTCACAATTGTCTGCAATCGATATTCATTGATTTTACGTACTATAAGAATTATGTTTATGTTGTTTTTTTAAATAAATATAATATAAAATAAAGTAATAATAAAAATTAAAACAAATAACTGAGCATTTTCAAATTGCCATCTCTTATTTTAAACTTTTAAAAACGGATTACATATGTAATCCGCGCGACCACTCCCGTCACATTTAGATACGCGACTACTGCAGGGTTAAATGGTTGGTAACTGTTTGGTGATGAATGCCTAGTTCCCTAGCAACGTCCACGCTGCTTATGTGCCGGTCTTGCTCAATTTTTTTCATGATTTCATCGACTTTTTCAGTGATTGGTCGACCAGAGCAGGGGGCATCCTTAACATTAAAATTATCAGATCAAAAAAGAGCAAACCACTTCGCTGCTTTTTTTCTAGTTACAGCATCGTCTCTGTTAACTTCATAAATTTTTTCAGGAGTCTGCGACGCATTCTTACCTTTTCTATAATAGAAAAGCAAAATACTCGTATGACAATAATGTTCCGAATTTTCACTCATTTTTAAACTTAGATAACTTTTCACAGAACAATGCGATTTTAATAATGTCTTCGATCAAAATGAAGCTTAAAGCAAACTATAGTATTGCAAGATACCGATAAATATTACCAGAGATATTACATTTTAGAGCTATCTAGCGACAATTTGTAACCGAACTTTTTCGAAAACCCAAAGAATAAGGACAAGGATAAATATACGCTGTCATGTCAAAACCTTCGGGCGTTTCCACGATATAACCTCAGTATTTTAATATAAACCAACTTAAGAGGACTGCAAAAAAACAACAGGAAAATTTTTCACAAACGTTTTGGAAAAATTCTGAAATTTTGAAACAACATGGTAAAAAATTATGTTTCAATTTTAAATGGAAAAACATTTGACTAGACACAAAAAAACGTAGACTTCATTCCATTAGGAGTCGTGTCAAGTTTATTTTAACTGTCACACAGTGTAATATTTTTTTAATTAAAAATATTTCGATTACTGATGAGTTTAGGCATAGAGTTAACCTATAAAATTGAGAAAAAGTACGAAATGAAAAATTTGGTAAACTTTTTAATAAAACATTCGTATTTTCGCCTATTTTTTTCGACAGTTATTTCCCCCTTAAAATTGTTTATTTATGCAAAATGAGTAATCTTTTAGGATTATTCTATGGGTAATAATGTTGACTAAAACCTCTCAAAATTTCAGCCCTATCGGTTAATTACTTTTTGAGCTACAGTGGCAGTCGTTTTTGAAAACGTAGTTTCGAGAAAATCGCGTTTAAAATTTTAGGAATTCAATCAGCAATTCCAGGCGCATACAATAGCCCTTCATCTTCCTCGAAAAGCTGATTATCTTCCAGTTGTCGCTGTTTCCTGGCAGTACATTTTACATTAGATTTTACATGTATTTCTCTCCTTAAGTCTTAAGCAACTCGAGAGTACTTAATTTGTTTTTTTAAGTAAATACTTATAAGGTACAAACGGACAGACAAACGGACATGGCTAAATCGACTCGGGTGGTGATGCTGATCAAGAATATGTATAATTTTCTATATTTTTCCACGCCTCCTCATGTGTAAACGGAGTGACAAAATTAATATACCCCTTTTACGTGTTTGTATGAGAGCCTCCGTAAGGAGAGGTCGGAGAGGATAGGTCCTCAAGGGAAAAATGTTCCTTTCAAGGGAAAAAAGTAATGAAGGTCAGTCATACATATTAACCCTCTCCGGCTCTCCCTTAAAGCCCTTAGGGAATAAATATGCAAAAAAGAGAACTAATATGCAATAAAAGAACTCGTGAGCATGTTTTTAATACTCTGATTGTCTATACTATCAGCTTGTGATAATACTATCAGCACATTTTCGATCCTTAACGCGTAAGCAACTTCATTTTTAGTTGCTTAATTTTCAGCAGCCCAGCTGCTCTATAGTTGTAAGACAAATATTCAACAAGTTTGAGGCAACATTGTTGCTTAGAATGTAGAGCAACATGTTAAATGAGCACAAAAACTTTTGGTACTCTTGTTTGTATAGTCAGTACACAATTCACAGTCCTGTAGATTATTGTGATTTCCTACAACATAGCTTTAGTTAATACTTAATATTAAATCAGCGGTAATTTTCAACGAGCATTAAACTATCAGTCGTCGGGGAATGAGTTCAATTCCTGCAGCGGATAAGAAATTATTTTTAATTTAACATTTTCTTGTTCCAATAGACGCAAGCAAGAAATATCAATTTAAAGAAAAACGGTGTCGGAAAAAAGTGTCGTTTTTTTCAGATTTTACTCCAGCAAATCGCAGAACGAGGCGTAAAAAGCTTCGTTTCAAAAACATACGATGAAAAGTGATTTTCAATTCTTTGTTTTAAGCAAGAGTTTAGTAATTTGATTAGTATGCTAACATATGCTAATAGGCTTTTGAAGAATTCAGGATTAAAATGGAGGAAATGAAACTTCGAAGACATAAAAACACGTTTTTTTTTAATGATTATAACATTACGGCTACCAACTCTGTGTAGTTTTATGGACTATAACACCCTATTCTGAATTTCTATTAACGTGATTTTAATACAGTCATAATTCATTTAATACTGACAGTATTTTTTTTTATTATTACCATATATCTCGGTATCTACATGAGGTTTTAAAAAAGTGGTTTTAAAAATGGGATGAAGTTATATTTAAAAAAAAATTTCGTATAAAAGTTGAAACCTTCGAAAAAAAATACTTATTATATTTTTTCGGATTTATTCTGAATATTTAAAGAAGGACTTCGTAATAAAGATATATACCACTGTTATCCGGTCAATATTAATCCTTGAGACTGCCTTTTTATAACCCACCTTTTTATACCCATATAGATGGCAGAAGGTATTTGTTTTGTCCTTCCGTGTGTAACAAAGAGAAAGAAACGTCGTCGGTATAGACCTATAAATATATAGGTATCATTGATTAATGTCACCTCATTATTTCGAGAAAATGCGTTTAAAGTTTATTTGTTATTGATAAATCTATGGAATATCGAAATGAAGGAAAATCTTGTTTCTCAAGATAATATTAACCCCGTTACGTAACATTTTGAGCAAAAAATGGTTCCAAAATATAAAGAACCAACCATTGCCAATATTTAGATGTAGATCTTACATCGGATTTCAATTAAGTTATAAGATAAAATTTGTGACTAAAAGGTGAAAAGGCGAACTTTGAATTTATCTAATATTTGACCTAATTCGGTAAAACTGAGTATAAGGGCACATGATGTTCACCAAGCACTATCAGAAACCATTGAGCTATTTGAAGCTATTTTTTCATGGTGCACTGTGTTTTTTAAAGTTTTTTTAATTAATTTTATTTTGAAAAAACAGAGAACTAGTTACTAACTTAATATATATAAACGTTTTAATAGTCATCACCATCATAAAAAAGTTCAAAATCCTCCGCGTTATATAACGTTGACCGAGCAGATACAGCTGCGGCACCCGGAAGTCCACGAGGACCGGGTGGACCTTGAAGACCACGAGGACCCATCGGTCCTGCTGGTCCAGCAAATCCCCTTGGCCCGCGACGTCCATTTTCACCAATTGGACCTGGTGGTCCATTTCTACCTTCGAGCCCACGATCTCCTGGCATGCCAACAGACCCAGTATCTCCAGCATCGCCGATTGGTCCTTTTTCTCCAGGATCACCATCGGACCCTGGTAGCCCATTTGGGCCAGGTAAGCCTGGTGGTCCGGGTGGACAATTACAACCGTTAACAGTAGCTGACAAGGCAGGAGAGAAAAGTTGACGCATGTTACCGACTGCTACTCTGGATGACTTCGGATGTGTTGCTTTAACCGAGCAAAGCACTGATAAAACTGTAAAATATAAAATTTTTTCATAAGGAATGATGTTGAAGGAATGAAATAGAAGCAGTCGATGCTGTCTTACCAAGAAGCACACAACTTAAGGCTTTCATGTTTTTGTTAAAAATAAAATTGAATTTTCGAGTAGAACAACTATTTATAGTACAAAATGTTTGGTCAACAAGACTAACGTATACAATAAAAAAAAAAAAAACAAAAAACACACACAGAAGGGTCAACATATTACAAAAGACGAATAAAATTCTATTTTGAAATAAAAAAAAAACAACAAAAGGGTTAATATTTGACAGTTATGTGACAGAAGGTTTCAGTTAATTCCATTTTACTCTTGATCGGTAAATTGTGAATATGCCGTAATAAAATTAGTTATCTCAATGGAGTAGTTAATAAAAAAGTTGGGTTTTCTCAATGCAACCACTTTTATTACTCAATTCAAAACCTTTTTATAACTTTAAGTTATTTACAACATCAATAATGATATGTTAAATGTTATTTAATGGCACCTCACAAGTTCTAAAATTTACTGTCATCAACTTAAGAGATCAATCAATATTAATGAATCATGGAGTTCGTTCCGTTCTTAGATCTCTGAGCATTTTTTTAAATGCATTTCATAGCATTGTATAAAAGGAACGCACTTAACCTAAAATTGTTTAGTTGCCTTTTTGAGATGAAGCTCTTGATTTGTTTATTCTTAAGTAAGGGACCTTTTTTCCATTTGTTTTCTTGTTTAATTTATTTTATTATTTATTTTCAATTTCTTTTTTTAGATTTTGTAGCTTTTTGCATTGCCAGCGAAGATCGACTTAATCGCGCTGCGCTTGGACTTCGTAACCGAAACAACGCTCAGTCCATATATCAATCGTTTCCACAATGCATTTGTGCTCCAGGACCACGTGGAGATACCGGTAGCCCCGGTCAACTAGGCATCAAAGGACCACGTGGGGATCCGGGTCTGAAAGGTCCCAAAGGACCAACCGGTCCAATGGGACCACCAGGACTACAGGGTGAATCCGGACGTAATGGTGCTCCAGGATCTCCTGGCCTACCAGGCCCACGGGGACGACGTGGATTTCCCGGCAGTAGAGGTGTCCCGGGACCAGTTGGTGTACCCGGATTACCTGGCCCTCCCGGTCCTCAAGGAAATCCTGGTGTAGCAGCGACAACTACAACAACAACAATAGCTCCAGGGATGGGATAAAACTAAATGTACTTGACTTTGCAGATGTATAAAGGCTTTAATAAGAAAATCGTTTTTAAGAATAATTTCAAGAAATGTGGAAATAAACAACCCTAGTTAATTTCAAAATTTATTTATTACTAGTTTGTATGTTATCCGGTTTCACCAAGCAATTTTGGTATACTTCCTTCGTCAAGCCTGAAAAAACATCTCTCTCTCTCTCTCTCTCTCTCTTTACATACGAGGTGTGTTCAAAAAGTAACGGGATTTTGAAATTTTGCGGGCTGTGTGGGTTTAATTGCTACGAGTTTCTTCTTGTGCTGTTGTTGTGTTGGCAAGCATTTCTAGAAAGTACGAGTGTTTACACACTTTCGGAAAAATTGGTTGTTTACTTTTTGTCAGCTGTTGAAAGAATAACACGTTGATATTTCATTTTTATCGTGCCAATTGGACCAACACAGCCCGCGAAACTTTAAAATTCGCCTGGCACAGACATTTTTTTTAATGAAATTTATTTTTCTAATTAGCCACTGCAGACAAAGGCAATCCTCAGAGAGTAAATAATACAATATCAAGCTTCATGAGAACAAGCACATTAGAAGTTTGGAGTCGGCATAAGACTAGTAGGCCCAGTTACCGATAATTTGTATACAAATATTTTACAATACGCACAATACAAACTGATCTTCAGAAGCTCGGTCAAAGTCTTTTCAAGGGGTGAAATGATCAATTCGTATATGAGGTTATCCAGACAAAACAACGGATTGGTTACTTATGAGTTGGTAGAATCATCGGCTCATATTTACTCATAAATGAGACCGGTCGGTGCCGATCTTGAGTTTAGCGAATACACCTGCCTGTATGGGCTTAATTCTACGTTGCAAGGAGTCGAGTTTAATGGAATTGATGTCCAACAGATAAATCTTCCGGACGTCAATACCACAAATGACTCACATCAACGTCCATCCAATCATTTTTTGGGCGTCACTTCCATGACTTCAGACGCGACCAACGCCGTGTCATAGTAAAGGGTGTTTTTTTTAGGGGTTTGTTTTTCGAATAGAGATAAAACTGGCATTTTGTGGTCAAATCTGGCAACTCTAATGTCATTTATGTTCAGTTTGGTTTGCCATTTCATCATGAACAGGTTGACAAAAGAACAACGCTGCAAATGGGCCGAAAATGAGATTGATCTCGATGCTGATTTTCATCGCAAAATTTTGTTCAGTGATGAGGCTCATTTTTGGTTGAATCGCTACGTCAACAAGCAAAATTGCCGCATTTGGAGTGAAGAGAATCCACATGAGATCCTTGAGACGCCATTACATCCACAAAAACTGACTGTTTGGTGTGCTCTATGGGCTGGTGGAGTCATTGGGCCATACTTCTTCCGAAATAATGCTGGAGAGTCAGTTACCGTTAATGGAGACCGGTATAGAGCCATGATAACCGACTATTTTGTTCCCGAATTGGATGGCATGAATGTGGATGAGTTGTGGTTCCAATAAGACGGCGCTACATGCCACACAGCGCACGTCACAATCGATTTATTGAAGGAAACATTCGATGAGCGCATAATTTCGCGGAATGGACCTGTCAATTGGCCACCAAGATCGTGTGATTTGACACCATTGGATTATTTTCTTTGGGATATGTGAAGTCGCTCGTCTACGCCAACAAACCAGAAACGTTAGGGGACTTGGAGGCCAACATTCGTGGCGTTATTGCCGACATACGGCCCCATATGCTCGAAAAAGTGGTTGAAAATTGGACCTTAGAATTGGCTTTATTCGAGCCAGCCGCGGCGGCCACATGCCCGAAATCATATTTAAACATTAATGGCATAAAATTATCCTTCCAATAAAGCCAAATTGATGGACATTAAAAAGATTTTCTTGTGTTTTATATCTATTCGAAAAACAAACTCCTAAAAAAAACACCCTTTAGTTTCAACACCATACTCAAGTGTATATTTAATGGCCATTATACTTTTGTGGCATTCGGAGACATTCTGCTAAAAGTTCGGGGACATTGGCTCAAAGTCGAGGACATTCTTGAGTGGCAAATCGGGGGACAGTTTGGAAATAACTATGAAAGAAAAAAATCGTAAAAATTTACATAAAAAGTAAAGATAAGCATTATGATAAAACGGTTTAAGACATTTAAAAATCTCTATGATAAAACTTATACAACCTTCCGTATCAGGGTTAATTATTTTATCATAAAAAACACCATTTGGACCTTATTTGGACATAATGTTCATTTGACGGGGTAGGTCTCTATACAAAAACAAAAAAGTTGATAAAGTCCACCTTCTACGTCTTTACGTAACAAAAAGTCAGCCTACTGCAGCTTTACGGAATCTGGTTGCATTCATTGTAAAAGTCTATGCACCACTCTAGTTCCTCGTCAAGAGCCAACTACAAGCCATCCACGGAAGTCGGCATATTTTTAACTACATTTGCTGGATACGTCAGTTGCCAATAGACATACAATTGATCATTCGCTCTACTGTAGAATACAATGCGTATTATTGCCACCCGGAAAATATTCTTTATCAATGATAAATGAACCGGACCAGAATACGATCTGAAGACTTTGTAATAATAAAAGCAGCGCGACCCGATCCACCTGCAACGCTTCGTGAATTCTATGTCCCCAAAAAAAGGCATTATAAATTTCGGCGATTCATACACAAAAATAATTTATTGGGATAAATTCAAAATTACTGAGCCACCTTGCTTACAATTCTTGACTGACAACCAATTAGCGGAATTTGAATATTCAGCCAACGCAATTATACAAATACCGGGTAAAATTACCGGTAAAACAAGTATTTTGCTCATGTTTTATGATTTTCAGAGTTTCCATGCCATTCGCAAAGTACTGAACGTTTCGTGCGTGATGTGACTGAATCAGCACTCGCTGTCACAGATGAAAAGCGAATAGGTCACATTTTTGCTAAACTAGAAAGCCGTGAGCGTTATAGCCAACTCGAATATCGCAAAGATTTTATTTGATTTTATAAGTTTAATAAGTGTTTACGATTTTTCTGAAATTTCAGAAAATGGTATAATAAAATTCTGTTCTAAGCTTTGATCGACCGTAACTTTTTTGTTTATTAACTTATGTAAATACTTTCAAGGCCAAACTTTATTAGTTTTTTGTGAGCTTAGTTTTCGTATAAATTATATTTCGATATTAGGAAACTTTTCAAACTTTTTTATTCGACCCACTCTAATATCCATGGACCCCTTATTCATGGAATAACATAAAAAACAAATAAAATTAAGGAAATCTTGCAAATATTTTCACAGAGGTACATTAATTTACTTCTCAAATCTATATTTTATTTTGATAATCTTACATTGCATCTGGATCATGGAAATTACGCCCGAAAAATTTGGATATGAAGCCCGAAAAACTGCTGAAAAATTCGGGCTTAGTTTCCATATTGTTCGGGCTTATTTTCCAAACCATTCGGGAGTAATTACCTTCTTTCTTTTTTCGTGATCAATTACCATTTCAAATTCGATGCTATGGAAAATCGGACCTTTTGTTATTTCATTTTTCGGACGTAAGTTGATCGATCGTAAATTCCGGAAGCAATATTTATTGCTATTTCTGGCGTTTTTTTTTAAGCAAGTTAAAAATTCCATACAACTGAACTCCATGTTACATTTCACGAATATGACTCTATCCAAAGTACTTATTTGAAGGCGTGTTCTTTCTTTCGTCCAAATTCGGTTTATTCAAATTTGAAAAGACTCGTTTGACTGAAGCAGATATACCGTGTAAGCATCTGTATCCTATATATTGAGGCATATCTCCTAAAAGTTTGTTCGGTACGTTTTTTGTCGTAAATTGTTTCAAGCACTCTACCCAGCGCATATGAAGTGGTTTTTTGTCTCGTTTCCATTCCTGATTTTTTCAGCAGTTATAAATTTCGTCCCATGACGGAACTGATAAATTAAAAAAATTTCTCGCAGAATTTAGAGATATCGGGACAATTGCCGAAATTCGGGGACATGTCCTGAGTAAATGGGACAGATGGTCACATTATGTATGAATAGTAACCAAAATTGGAACGCAACAGTACCAATCATGAATGATTAGCTAAATCATTTTTTTTTATTATCAGCTTTAATAAAGCCAACTTATTTAATTATATTTTAGGTTACATATTTTTTTCATACTTTGTAAAAACTTAAATAAAAAATAATTTTATTCAAGAAAATAAGAAGTGCAAAAAAGTAAAAAAAATATGTGGAAAGTATGTTTCAAGAAAGTTCGAAATATATTGGTTAAAAAAAAGTACAAGAACAAGTAAAATTCAAAATTCAACAAATTAAGAAAGATACAGGTAGAGTTAGAAAAGTAAGAAATGAAATAAGATTGAAAAAAATGTTTAGCTTTTTTCATCCATCAATATTTACATCAAGAATCTATTCTACTGATAGGATTGCAGTCAAGACTTTCGTCAATTTTCCTTTTAACAATAATTAGAAGGCATTGACCTATCAAAATATAGGAAATTTTTTAAATTAAATATCAGCACTGAATAAAAAGATGAAGAAGAATAGAATAATAATATACCCCGGGAAAAATTTTTTGCCTACAAATGAATCTGCTTTTTTGCAAAATGACTTTGTACGTAATGGAACATCCAGCCCTTCTTTTAAAATTTGCTAATAGTTCTTTAAAACTTTTCTGCGATGACCTTTTCTGTAATACCAATTCCTAATTTTTTACGCAAACATTTTTTCCCTATATTATCTTCTTCATAATTATAAGGTTCAATTTCAATTCCTTCAATTTTTCCCATATCTTTTTCCGAGCATACTCACTTCTAAATTTTTTCACGCATTTTTACTTTTATATATCCACCATTATATTGAAAAATTTTGTCGATTCTTCTTGACATACTCGATATAAGCTTACGGCAATTATCAGTTGGTATCTCATATCATGATTTTTTAGCAATCGCCCATAATTAGTCCTTGTTTGAAAATGTTTCTTTCGATAATTTTTGCTTCAGTACTTCCCAATTATTTTCAATGGGACTTATGTCTGGTGACTGACTTGGTCAATTAAATAACGTAACATTGTTGTTCTGAAACCAATATTTAACCAACTTGAAAGTACACTGAAAAAAAAAGTTAGCTTGAAATTAAACACAATGTGAACACAAATATCGTCAAATTAATAACAATTGTCGTCAATTTTAAAACATTTTTTTTTCAGTGTATGTTTCGGATCGTTAGCTTGCTGATAGATCCATTTAAGAGGGATATTTTCCTCAGCTTATGGCAACATTATGTTCTACATTATATCTTTATACATAAATTTATCCATGTTGTTGGAGATTCGATGTATGGGTCCAACACCACACCAATTCCAAGGTTGCTAATGTTGCCGCTCCCATGCTTAACAGTTTTTTTTTTGTGAACCGGATATGAAACACGTTGCCCTTTGGACGACGAACAATTCGTCCATAATCATTTCCAAACAAATTTATCTTTTTCGTCACTTCACAATTCTTTTCCCCATCCGGTCCACATCAATTTAAATGATTTCTTGCAAAAAACAAATGCATCCTCAAATTTTTGTTTCGATGAAATGGAACTCTTTGGGCTATAAGTCCACGCAAATTAGCAGGATGTGGGGGTATTTTAACTTCGTCCCTGTCAAAGATCATTTCTTCCTAGTTTATACTGAAAAACCCTTTAATTTTCTTAGAACCTCTTCTTCCGAAAATGTTAATTTAATTTGTTAGTTTAGGGAGTGTCCCGAACATGCAGAATACTTTTTTGCTCCATACAATTTAGGTGCATCTTAATATAAATATATGCATTTTTGCACTAAAATAAACATTTTCAAGTAACTTGGTTTTATTGTAGCCTACTGTAAATTTTTCTCTTTCTCTTTCTTTACTGTAAGTCTCTTTCAAATAAAAACCTTAGAATAAACTATAGGAAAAAACAGATGGCAGTTCCTAAAAGATTTTTTCTTCTAGATTTAAAAAAAAAAACAATGGAACAACAAAATCAAGTTTCTAGTTCTCACTTGGTTTTGTGATATAACGGGAGTGCTCTTCAGAAACGATTTTAATGCTAGAAAATGAACAGTTCGTCTATAAATTTTTGGGTAATATAAACATAAATCTACAAGGTTCTGTTTTCTCGAATACACCCAAGGTGCAGTCTCTATTCCATTTGCATATCAAGATTCTGATGACAGATCGTAAATTGTTAGAAACATTATAAATTGATTACTTATCATAGAGAGCAAAGAGTCTATTAAAATGGATAATTTGAACTAAGTGGCGCACAAATATCTATTAGTAGCGACTAACATAAAAAACGATCGGCTACAAGACAAATCAATAATTATAAAAATGTCATCGTTTACATTACAGTTAAAGACCTTCCAGAAGCAATTAAAATGCGATGTCACATAAACAAAAGGTTAAAATAAAAGGATTATAAATCACATAAAGTTACGTTTAACTTGTGTTGATCTATGGCCAGTCATGATATAAATGCATCTATGTTCATTTTTTTCTATCAGTCAATCTTGCAACATGAGGCAGTTCACTGGCTTGATTCTAACAATTGGTGCGTAGAATTATTGACGTTATCAAGCTTTGGTTAAAATGTTGTCAAATATTTTAGGTTGTATTGCGTTAAGTTGGTGTGATGAAAATGGAGAAGAAGATTTAACACGCAATCAACGAAATATTCCACAAATATACTATACGCAGCAAGGTCCACCGGGGCCACCAGGATCACCAGGACTACCCGGTGTGGTTGGCAATAAGGGACCAAGAGGTCCAACAGGTGATGTTGGACCCGTTGGCATGATTGGACAACAAGGAGCACTTGGTTTCGATGGACGTGATGGAACACAAGGATTGCAAGGTGCTCCCGGCTTAAGAGGTAGACGAGGATTTCCAGGTCCTCGTGGACCACCAGGTCAGCCGGGCCCACCAGGACTTATGGGTCAGCCAGGACCACCAGGCATACCTGGCGTTTCAGCTAGAAGTATGTATGATATTGAAGCAGAAGACTTGGAAGACTATAGTGAAGTGTGATTAGTTATGTCAATCTAAAGGGGCATTTATTAAAATTTGGAATAATAATTTCTGGCAATAAAAACGTAAATACGAATTTTTTTAAAAGGCTTTTTTTTAAGATATGAATGCATAATCTTTGAGTTCTACCGTTGAAAGTTCTTAGAGCTCTCACATAGATTCTATGTGATTCTTAGATAAATTTGCAGCTGCAGAACCCGTGCTGTTTTCTGGGAAAAGGAACTTTCCTGGAAAAAAGGTACTTTCCGTTTAAACCTTGTTTAGCGAGTCACATTCGTGGTCAGACTCAATATTAACGAATTCTGTCAATCAAGAATCACTTTACTGCTTTTTTTCAGATATGATTACTTTTAAAAAATCTATTAAACAGAAATTAAAATAAACCTACAGAAATTGACAAATGTTAAAAAATTATTGAAATTAAAAAATTAGCAGTTTAGTTTTTATGTGTTAAGTTTTTAGCTTGATGTACGTTTTTATTACTTAAAGAAAAATTAATAGAAAATCCGTTGAATCTACTATTGAAGAAAAAAAAAAGAAAAAAATTATAATGCGTAAAGAAGGAAAAACGTTTAAAGAGATTTCCAGTTCTGTAAAAAAAAAAACATTTCTGCTCCGTATTCATAGTAATTTAGAAAGGAAGACGCTTCACGTTTGACAACGACCAGGGAGGCCAAAAAAACTTAGCAATAGCGATGAGTTAACCATGGAGGGGGTAACGTTATACTATGGGGGTGTATACGTGCAAATAGAGTTGGCAACACCTTGTATATAACTGACAGAATAAACCATAAGCAGCACGGGCACACCCAGAAAAAAATTTGAGGGGAATTTTCTATTTTTTCTTTGTAGACTTTATTTTTTAAATTTTTTTATTCATTATGTAATATCTAAAGTACAATGTGAATTCTTCTTTTATTTTGTGCCATTGAATTTAAGATGTCCTCAATATTCATTTTTACATCCCTGGGAACATTTAGCAGAGCTAGACCATTGAGCCTTTCTCCTCCAGTTTTACTTCTAAGGTATGTTTTGAGTCTTTGTAGCAACGGAAACGAACGTTCGCTTGTAGCGGCAGACATTGGCAACCTATCTGTAGAAATCGACTGATTGTTACAAATATCCTTTCATCGCAAAAATTAAGAGATTCGATAAATGTTTTTGGCCTATTAGTCTGATTCAAACAGTGCCTACAAATATGCGGTAAAGAATGTTTTTAAAAATAAAAAAATTTTAATAAAATAACAGTAAAAAAGGAAAATTTCTACCTTCTCCACATTTTCAACATAGACACAAAATCTTCAGCAGAACCTTCTATATCATTAGGACATTGGGATTCGAAAATAAGAACGGTCTGTTGTATCTATGTTTCATTTAAGTTAATTCATCTGTAAGACAGTTGCTCCTGAAAATGATCCAAAAACGGTATAAAAACTGAGCGTCGGTAAAATTCTTCTGGTCCACCTTCGTAATTATCCCGGCTGGTTTGGCGACTCTGTTTACCTCTGTGGCGATTAATTTTACTTTTTCAAAAATGGATCTGAACGATTGTTCGGCATTCCCACGCATATCTTTTACTTCAGTAAGCAAATTATTTGCAAAATCAACGCAGCTACTAAAATCACAGTCTACTTGCTACAAAAATTGGCTTAGATTTTTAGACAAAACAAAAATGGGGTACAGTACCGCCATAGCAACAATAAATCGAGGCGCATGGATTACAGCTAACAAAGTATGTGGCTTTGATACGTCACATCTCAAATTCTCACTATTTAGTTCTTCCAAAGTCGTACAGTGGCGTAGTTGGCTTAATTGCGTGGCACCTATGTCAACGAACCTGGAGACCCGGGTTCGAACCCCAGCAGCTACAAAAAATTTGAATTAAATTAATTTTTAATAAATTAAAAATTGAGTTAAAATAATTTTTCTGTACGGCCGACAGTGTCAGATCTTACAAAAATAGCTACACTTAATTCTGTAACTGGGGAACGAATTAAGATGGAGCATTGAAATTATAATATAAATAAAAATAGAACAATCTGGAGGCACTACTACGCGTACCTTCAATAGAAATGACGCATTTAAAAATAGGAAAAATCTCAATAAAATTCATTAACAGAGCACTAGACTTGAATTTTGGTATTGAAGCATTTCTTTCTTATATCCATTTTTTACCTGAAAATAAATTAAATCGTAAGCAAGCCACGCCTACGTCCTATATAATGATATGTGAAATAAATATTAAAATTTTCAACATTAAGAAAAAATATAAAATGCATAAAGTAATAACTTATTTAACAGAAGTATTTTTATTTTTTAAATATTTATATAGCTTTAGAACTAAAACTTAAAAATAAAAAAATAGAATTTAGACATCTTATTATTTTTCAAAAATCGCGTTTTTACTCTTCTCGCATTGGTCCACCTGCCATCATTTAAGCAAAACCGCCTCGAAAACTCTTTTACTTTGTCATTATCGACTTAAGTTTGCGATCCGCCACTCCAATTTCCAAGAATATAGTCTACAATTCGGTTAAACCTATCACTTCTTACAGTTGAATGCCACACTTCAAAAAGCTGAAGACGACAGATGCCGGAACTCATTTTCAAGCGCGCTGCAACTGGGAGCACACATTTTTTTTTAAACACTAATGCACACAGGTTCCTCTTTTTTCTGGTGCAAATTGGTTCATTGGCAAGTGTCGGCAAAAAAAGATGCAGACTGCAATATTTTTGTTTTGTTTAACAAAATTCATAAAACTAAGCTATTCAGCAAAAATTATTCAAAATATAATTTACCATTATTTCTGCAAGTCCGTGGCGTAGTTGGTTAAAGTGCGTGGCCGCTATGTCAAAGAACTTTGGAGACCCAGGTTCGAACCCCAGCAGCGACAGAAAATTATTTGAATTAAAATAATTTTTCTGTACGGCCGCCACCTCTCTGCAGACAATGGCAAACCTCAGAGAGCAATCAAAATGCCATGTAAAGTTTCTTGAGAACAAGAACATTCCGTTCATCGCCGTTCGGAGTCGGCGTTAAACATGTAGGTCCGGTTCTCGGTTAATTGTGTACAAACTTAATAACACGCACAACACAATTGATCATAAGAAGCTAGGTCAAAGTCCTTTCAAGGGCTGAAATGGCCAGTTACTTACTTACTTATTAAAGATAGTGAATCCAAATGTTCAACTCAACGCGTTTCGCAAAACTTCAAAAGGCGAAATTACTTTGAATTCGGACATGATTTAAGAATTAGGTCTTTTAATACTTAGCTTGCTTCAGGGGATAGCCGATAAAGATTAATGCCGCTATCACCGTCCGCGAGTCGAATGCTGCAGTCGAGTCGAATCAGCTGACGAATTTTTATTCGTGAGGTATCATTGTTTGCGAATCTACTTATTCGCCGTCACAACTTGTCCACAATTTTAGGCGAAGTTGTGAATGTTATTGAAGCCAAGCTTTGTCCTGTCTGGATAAAAATGACTATGACAAAACAAGAGAAACAAGAGGCCAGGAATGCTTTCTAGTTATCGTCTGCGGCGATGGAACCCATATTGGCATTGTAGCCCCAGCTCAGGCAAAATACCACTATTTAAACAGAAAGGGATACTTCAGCATAAATGCAATTATCGTAAGTTATATATTATAACATTGATTTCCAATTTCTAACCTCTTAATATGCAGGCTTGTGACCACAATATGGTAATAAGGTTTGTTGACGCCAGATTTCCCGGGTCAAGCCACGAGTCATTTGGTTCATCGTAGTGCATTAAACGTTGTGCTTGAAAGAATGTACCGAACAGGAGAGTTGAGCTCAATGTACTTAGGTATTCATGATCCTTAAGATCTGACTCATAACCTAGTGTTTAACAATTAAATCTTTTGACAAATTTAAGGTGATTCCGGCTATTCTCTACGTCCATATTTAATGACACCTTATCGCAACACAACGCCTGGAAACGGAGAAGAAAAATTTAATAATATTCATGCCAAGGGTAGAAAGAAACATTATTGAGAGATCGATTGGGGTCCTTAATTTTAAGTTTCCGATGTCTTCTAAATGAGAGAAAATTGCACAACTCGCCAACAAAAGCAACTCAAATTATAAATTCGTGCTGTGCCTTGGATAACATATGCAAGCATTTTAATGTGGCAAACCCAGAAATAGCAGCTGATGTAGTGGAGCTTACCGTTCCAAGCAATCGTAATGAAACAAATGGCCCAATTAATGTCGAAGATGGAGTACGACGTCGAGACGAAATATTAATGTCGTTATAAAAGTATGCATTTTTTAAAATCATATTTGCATTTAATTTGATCACATTTATTTGTTTTATCACATACATGTTTTTATATTCATGAGATTTTTGTATTAATTTTTTTCTGTTTAATTTTTTCATATCATTTTCTATTTCATTTTTTCTACTTCATTTCTTATATTTAATACATACTTATATATATAAATAAAAAATAAATAAAAATTAAAAAAAAAAAATAATAAGAATCAGTCAATTCAAAATAAGATAAAAAAAAATCAGTAATTTCATTACAGAATACATTAATATAATGCATTCAACAAGTACAGCTCTTGCAATTAAAAATGAAAGCATTTTTAAAAAGCAAACATATACTCAAGCGGAGTTGTTGCAAACAGATAAAAGTATGGAAAATAATCTGTACGACATATTGTGACTAATTGATTCCATACTTTATTTATTTAATTTCAAGTATTTGTAATTGAAGCTCAATATTTTCTTTGTGGCGACGATTTGCCTCCAACATTTCGCGTTCTTTCGCTCCTCGTCTCTATCGAACGCTATTTGCCTCTTTGATCTCCTCTTTGGTGGAATATTTTCGTCTACAACCACCTCCTCCTCTTCGTAAGCAGCTATAGCTTCTGAAAAGCTGTGAAAATTTGCGGACGCAGGGATTGTCGCAGTTGCGGGTGACAGGGAGACAGTCGCATCGACTGTGTTGTCGCCAAAACTTAGCCCACTGGGGGCTGCAGCATTCCTCAAGTTGAGGAGAGCATCGACGGCCTGCTCAAAGGGTGAAAGGCTGAGCTGTCTGTTGGGCCCTCCACCGGTCTCGGTTGCTTCCGTGCGAATTGCTGACAATTTTTTTTTTGTTTTCAGCCTGAAGTCTAGCCAAACCTAAAATTTAAGTTTGTATAGTGTTGTATATAGTGTTTAATAAAATCCCACCTTATGCCATTCCTTTCCTTCACGTAAAGGAGGTCCAAGGGAATTTAGGTCTAAGGCAAGCCTTTGCCATGCATCCTTGTGGCTTAGTTTTGTGGAGCCGAATTTCCCTAATCCTGTTACCACATTAGGATTCTGCTTCATTAACTGAACCATTTTGTGGAACTGGTTTTTTTCATTCTAAAAATAAATAACAATTTGTTTAAAATCAAAAATAAACTGTAAAAAATAAAAAAGAATGCAAATTAGTCACCTTTCTCAATTTTTTGAGCTTGTTTGTATAATTTTTTTGTGCAGCAAATAACTTATTCGCCGGCTTGTCACCAAATATTTTCATTTGTTTAGTTTTGACGTTTAAGTCGAATCACATTTGTGAAATTCGCGAACAGTGATACCAACTTTGCGAATTTTACTTGTTTTGTATTCGACTCGCGGACGGTGATAGCGGCATAACAGTCTCCTTCATTGAACCAATACAATTTCTAACAGCGGGGATTTTTCAAGAGCTTACGATGGCTAAATTCAGACTGTGGCTAGCACAATGAACATAAAGAGCCTCTGGATATAGCTTTTGGATGACTGCAGCACAGCCCTTAAATTGTCCACTCACAGAACGTGCTCCGTCATGACCTTTAAAAAAGAAAATATTAAATTTTCTCAAAAAAACCGTTTTAAAAATTTTAAACGAAGAAATTCACCTTGACCTCTTTATACGCAAGCGTGATGTTAAGTTCTTTTAGTTTGTCGATGAGTACTTTTGCAAGACCGTTTCCAGTGGTATCATCAACAGGAATAAAGCATAAAAAGTCCTCTTTAAGTTTCTTCTCGTTTCCAAAATTGTCAACATAACGAACACAAATTGAAAATTGCTCAATACCGCTCACATCTGTTGTTTCATCAGCAATTATTGAAAAGCATTTAGATTTATTGAAACGGTCAATTATTTTTCGTTGTATCGTCTGACCAGCTGTTTCAATAATTTCATTTTGGATATGTCAGCTGATATATGAAGCGTTTGCTGCTGCAGTTTCAATATGTTTTCTTAAAGTTTCGTCTTCGCTGTCAATAGCTAAACGAAGTAAAGCCCTAAAATTTCTTTCGTTTTCAGCAGGCATTTCCAACGACAACTGTCCTTGATCTCTATGACCTCTTAAAGCAATTCCTTCCTTGGATTAGGGATGTAAATTTCTTTCTATTTTCTCGTTGTTGGTTTTTGCGCACTATATTAATTTCACTTATCAGGTCATGCTTCATATTTTCGTAAATTAACTTAAAATTTGATGCGACTTCCACTACTTTTTTGTGATACTCTTTTAACTGATGATCTTTTAATTTTTCAAGAGCCTTTTTCCAATTTCGAAATGGAGTTTGTACTAAAGCATTCGACTTTTGGTGACTTCCATTTCCAAAAGTCTCCCTACCAATAGCGAGACAAAATTGACAATACGCGCCGTCTTGACTTAGTGAATATAGTAACCATGAAAAAGTATTTGACCATTTCCATTGAAATTTTAAGTTTCGATAGCCAGATGACGGAAAGTTAAATGATATATCAGGCACCCATGCATTCGTAAGCAATTCATATTTTCCTCCGTTATGAAGTTTTTTATTAAAATTAGCAACGTCATTGGTTTTATAATTTATAATTGTTTTACATTTAATTTTATTTTTATTTGTTCATATGGGGGGTTAACCCCCAATCCCCCTGTGTTCGCCCCTGATAAGCAGTACATACAAATTATAAAGGATAGTTTGGATGCAAGTGTTGAAAACCTTGGCGTTTTGGGTCGCTGCTTTTTCAAGAAGATATCGACCCAAAGCATACAGCTCAGAATACTCGACTTTGGATAATGAACAATACGCCAAATCTTTTAGGAGCACCTCCTCAGTCGCCGGATCTTAACCCGTTCGAACATTTATGGGCGGATTTGAAGCGATCTATTGGAAAGCATCCTATAACATTAAAGGAACAATTAAAACGAAATATTTTTATTTATTTATTGCATGCTAAGCCCTAATTCCTTATAAAAAAAAAATAACTGGCAATTTCAGCCCTTGAAAGGACTTTGACCTAACTTCTTATGATCAATTGTGTTGTTCGTGTTATTAAGTTTGTACACAATTGACCGAGAACCGGACCTACAGGTTTAACGCCGACTCCGAACGGCGATGAACGGAATGTTCTTGTTCTCAAGAAGCTTTACATGGCATTTTGATTACTCTCTGAGGTTTGCCATTGTCTGCAGAGAGGTGGCGGACGTACAGAAAAATTATTTTAATTCAAATAATTTTCTGTCGCTGCTGGGGTTTGAACCTGGGTCTCCAAAGTTCGTTGACATAGCGGCCACGCACTTTAACCAACTACGCCACGGACGCCACCTAATACCTTATCAGCCATGTTCTGCAATTCGCTTTCGCATGAAATTGTGAGTTAAATCGAATTTGCGTGTTCTTCAAATCGCTTCTGCGATTTCAATTCCGAAAATTAAATCGGTACGATCTGGCAAGTCCCAGAAATCGTTTTCACTATTTTTATTGCGTTTTTAATTCGGTCAGCTGGTGGCGTGCGATATTATCAAAGAGCAAAAGAAAATGTAAGTATTTTAAGTTAATTTACGTAAAAATTGTTATTTTCACGACGTTATTTCAGGGGTAGACATAAGAGTCAAGCTCAAGAGAAGATATTTTTAGCTTTCATGGACGAACACCAAGATTTGGCTAAAAACTTTTTTAAGGGCGATCGCGTTGCGGCGGAATCTCTGTGGTCAGAACTGGCAAAATAACTCAACAGCGAAGGTCCACCACAAAAAGACGTAAATGGTTGGAAAAAAGTAAGTAGGAACTTATCTCTCAAACTGTGCGTAGTTACTATTAATAATTTTACTCCAAAATGGTTTGGTCGGATTGGAAGGTGAACATTAGGAAGAAAATCGCTCATAATAAAAGCGAAAATAAAGCTACTGGTGGGGGGCAGTTTAATAAATATGTTTTAACGGCTTCCGAGGAAACTATCGCGCAAATTTGCGGTACTTACATGACGGTGCAAGGTATTCCAAAAAGCGCTGCCTTTGGAATTTGTCATCAGAATGACGAAGCTGAAAATCAATCATCAGAAGATGAGCTAAGCTGTAGTCAAGGCAATAAATCAACTCTACTCTCTGTTTCGAAGAGGGTGCGAGATGATGCCGCTCATAACTCTACTCTGAGAAAGCGGGTGCGGGAGAGTACGATACAAGACTGTCTAAAAAAATACATTGCTACGGAAGTAAACGCAGTCGAGAATATTGCAGAAACCATGAAAGAGTTACTTCAAAGCTCGCAGCACAACACGAAAGTTTGGACAGAGAGTAACAGTGGATTGCGCAGAGTCTATAAATCATTGGAGAGGTTGAATCAGTGTTGCCAGATTGAGGTAAATTTCCCTAATTGAGGTAAATTTCCCTAATTGAGGTAATTTTTGACTCATTTTTTGGGCAGAGGTAAAAAAGGTAATTTTTGACCAAAAGTGGTAAATATGGAGGATATAATAATTTTTTTAAATTTGTTAATTTTTCGAGTTATTGGCAGTACTGTTACCTCTCTGAACATACTCACAAGTAGTTCAATATTCTTGTGAATCATCCTGTGTAACAAAAAAAAATCTGAATTATCCATCTTTAGTTGCTGAACAAAGACTCCTTTTACATTGATCAATAATTGAAAGCAATTTTTCGAGTTTGTAGACTAATTGCGGAGAATAGGCTGAGAAGAAAGGGGGAAAAAATTACGTGTTTGTGTTGTATCGTCAACTTTTTGGGTTCCAAAGACAACCAATGTAAAAGGGGTAAAAGCAACAAGTGAATTAAATTCAAAAATAGCGAAACAAAATAGCCGGTAAGTCCCGGTTTATACACGTCAAGAGTTGCCGGTTAGCTTGTTGTTGAGAGATAAATATATGTATACTAACAAAAAAATTATAAAGGTTGTTAATCATTTAAAAATTTTTTAATTTTTTTTGGGAATAGGTAAATTTTCTCCGAAAGTGGTAAATTTTTTCCTAAATAGTGGTAAATATCAGTTCGTCTCTCTGGCAACACTGGGTTGAATGACCAGTTTAACCAACAAAATAAGCTACTTGTCGAACAAAATCGTGATCGACGCAATTACTATATTGCAATGCAGGAAGCCGTAATATCGAAAAACCAAATCAAACAGAAAATGTTAGAGATTGAGGAGATGCGGCTCGAAAACGAAACTCTTGCAAAAGAGTGAATGTGTCCACATAACTTAAAATTAATTTTCAAAAGTACAAAACATGATTTCATTGAAGTTCCTTTTTTTAGCATAGAATGCGTTTTTTAAATGAATAATCTTGTTTTTTTTTTCAAATTTATTTTAATAAAATATGAAAATACTACAAAAATAACATTAAGTTATTTGCAATTTCGTCTCGATTACTTTGAGCAGGAGTGTTAAGACTAATGATATCTTCATACAACTCGTCATCGATAGCTTCGTGTGCATAGTCAACTGCAAAGTCGTCTATATTATAAAGGCGGCATATATTATGCAGAGCAGCGCAAACATTAACAATTTTGACGACCTTCTGTGGAGTGTTTGTAGACATTTGAAGCGGCTTTTAAGTACTCCAATTACTCTTTCGACAATATTGCGAGCCTTTGCGTGTTGCAAGTTAAACTTATGTTGCAAAGTGTTGGCTTCTGCATTGCGGTAAGGTGTTAACAAAAACGGCTCTAAGCCATAGCCAGAACCGCCTACACAGAAAAAAAAGAGTAGAACTTTTACCTAAAAATGTAGTCAATTCAGCTAAAGTAATCCGGTGATTTTCAGTCAACGAATTTGATTAGGTGCGCTACCAATTTCTAAATGTTAATTATATGCAATTATATTGGGTAGTTTAACTGCGAGAGTAGCTAAAAAAACCTAAATATTTAGGTGTACCTTCAATCATAAAATAGATAAGACACATAATTTATTAGAAGAATTAGCTAATTTTTTTAAACTATGACCACTTCAGATTAGGCAAGCCACCTACTAAGTGTAGAAAAATCATCTAATTATTTAGATAGCATTCCCACTTAAGAGTGGGAATGCCGTGCAAAAAATATGCAAAAAATTTGTTTTTTGTTTTGCAATTTCTATTTTGAAGTGAAACTTTCCTTAGGTGACTTTACTTCATTTCGTCACATGATAGAGAAGAAAGATTTGTTTTATAGTAGATAGAATGAGAGAGATATATACATTGTATAAATGACTGAAAAATTTCGTTGCCACCGCTGAGATTCGAACCTGTGATCTCAAGATTTCAACAACCAACGCCTTATCTATTGAGCTAAATTTCCAATACGGGAATTTACTCTACATACCAATTAATCAAATTGCTGTAGATGGCCAGTGGAAACATAATTTCAGAGTTGTGGACCTCATATTTTTATATACATTTTGTTCACAAATTATCAAACGGCGTAACAGCACAGCGGTAAAGCGTTTGACTTGAACGCAAGCGGCCCGAGTTCAATTCTCGCAATGAGGCTTTACTTTTTGTAAAATTTTCTCACTTTGTTTTTATTTATGTTTTTTATAGGAGAGCGCTGTGCTCTTTACTTTTGCGTTTTGCAAAATTTTAGTTGAATTAACTAATTTGAATTAGGTGAATTACCTAATGCATGATTGTTAAATTAACTGTGTAAGTAGAAAAGTTGTTGAAAAGATTAGGTGAAATAGAAACTTTCACATTAGCTAAACTAGTTTAGGTAATAAATCAATTCTTTTATTTTCTGTGTAGCAGCCAAGAAGTACGATCGCTGTCTTCGTATTTGGACATGAAGTAGTTTTTAGGGATGCTCAAATTAAAAACAAAATCATCGTGGCTCGATCCAGGATGACATGCGTCTACAGCCCTTATTACCATTCGGTCATCACAAATATGCAAACAAAGTTAGTTAAATATTTCCTTTTTTAAGAAAAAATTTCTTTGTTAACATACGATCATCGTATTAATGCTAAAGCAACCTTTCCTATTAAAGTACAAGTGCTCGTTTTGTTGGAGTTTTATTAACTTCACGTGGGTTCCGTCAATACAGCCAATTACACCAGGAATTCCAAAATTATTATAGAAATGAGCTTTTGATTGACGGACTTCATCCTGGGTCATTTTTAAATTTATCCATTTTGGACATAGTACTTTTTGCAAAATACTAAGCATTTCTTTATGGATCTTACACACTGTAGTCCTAGCAAGCGCTATGTGGTCAAATTTTCCAACTGAGCGCTGGAAACCTCCTTCCGCAAGGAATCTTAAGGTAGCGGCTAGCTTCAGCTCGTCAGGAATAGATGACGGATGTATAAGATGCTTAATGCCATTTAAAATGCCCTTAAATGCCTCTTGGTTGATTCTGTAGTATGTGACAAAGCTGTAAATGGTACAATGTTATGTCTTATTACAACAAAATAACTACAGATATGTACTGATGCTGCCTGTGGAATATCTAGAGGGTTGAAATGATCTCTCAGGATACGCCGTCTAACTTTTTCATTATTATTCCAGTCAGCCTGACTTAAAAAATAAGCAGAAAGCGCAACAAGACTCATTTCTTCCAAAAAAATCTGCACTACAAATTTTATTTGAATTATCAATCAGCTGTTGCGAAATTAATTTCGAATTCAAATAAAATCGTATGAATTGTAGAACACCATGTACCAATTCATGCGTTTTGTAATTTCGGTTTCGATTTAAAATCGCGCGAATTCCAGAACATGCCTGTATATATAGCATTTTAAAAATTCAAGAATTCGTTATAAAACTTATTTACAATTCATAATACATTAAAAAACAAAATACCTGGAAAATGTAAAGTATTCTTTGGAGAGCACCTCGGTACTGGAAATTATACAGAATCTTAAGTTTAATTGAAGAAATGGATTCATTTAAAGAAATTGCATTTGAAACAAAATTAAGTGCACTTCTCAGCGTTTCATTTTGCAAGTAATTTCTTCTACAAAAGTTCATGTAAAATATCTCAAAAGATCTTCTAGGACGAAGGGACTGTCTATATATCCATGTAGAAGCTTAACAATCCAACTAACATTAAGCAAAGTTCTCCGATTTTAAAGTTGGAAGATTTAAGAGATGTAATCGATATTTATAAGGTGGTAGATGGAAATCGGTTTTAGAACGAAAATTGCTTAAATTGAACAGAAGACATTTACGCAGAAGACATAATACGCAGTGCCTGCCAAGCCACATAAAGGAGGTTATTACACGCATAGAAATTTTTTGTTCACCGCAACTGAAAAATTCACCAACTAAACTGCGTTTGCGAGTTGTATTTGCCACAAACGAATATTCAGTTGTCAACTCAAAAATATATCTTATATATCGTCACCTAAAATGCAAAATAACGTAACATCACTTTTGATAAGTTTACAGGAGAAGCAAAAAACGATATAAAATTCAAACAACTTGAGATATTGAAGCGAAATTTTTAAATTAAAGAATTTGGTTATTTTTGGTGGCAGAAGATTAAAATTCATAACACACATGTAATATAATGTAGTGAATCGTAATCAATAAAAAACACAATTTCGAATTTTTTGATGATACGTTTTTTTGCATTTTATCTGACGATATATAGATGCCGCAAGCTTTTTCGGTCATTATTTTTTATTATATTAATTGTCTTTCCTCCTATGTCCGTCCGCCTTCTTATAGATTGTACTAATCGCACCTCTGTTGCTATTTCCTTCCGCATATTATTAAAAATAATTTACATATATGGTTACAATTTGTCCAAAAAGTAACTATGAATTATAAGCGTTGTGTCTATACAACGAAGGGAAAAACAAAGAACGTTTTCAGTTGGAAAAAACAAATTTTTTGATTGCTGCAATTTAAAAACCATTCGCGTATATGACAAACTAAATTAATTATCTACAACTAAATGACGCGCTTTTCGCAACTGACTATTATTATGACAACTATTGAAATGTTTGCAAATAACGATCCCAAGCACAACAAACGAAGTTCGTTTGCGGCAAACTGGCAATAAACGTTTTTTTTTCTTTGCGTGTAGGCTGATATGATACGGTCTGAAATGAACTATCCTTTATTTGACTACTAGCAAATAAATGGAGATGTCCGGGTTTGAATTCCATCTGATAAGATCCGGATTTTTCTTGGGAGTTCAATACCACAAATATACGAGTTTGCTATAAAGGTAATAAACTTTGAAGGTAATAAAATAAAGATCGATGAAAAATTGAGGTGTTTTGGTTTATTTAAATAATTTCGGATGCTTTTTTTATCAGAAGGTATAACTAGAATTGATTGAGGTTAAGGCACACGTTCCTAGAGCTCTCCGCCACGCTTAGAAGATCCTACACATGTTGTATTTGATTGCTTCTTATTTCCTACAAATCTATCACCCAATTTTAGGCCAAGGTAGACTTGACTGAATAGGTATAAGACCCGAAATCCTTGGTTCAAATAAATAAAGTGATATCATTAAAACTTCAAAATATTCATAAATTCCAAAAACTTATTGTAAAAAATAAAAATAAATAACTGGCCATTTCAGCCCTTGAAAGGACTTTGACCTAGCTTCTCATGATCAATTGTGTTGTGCGTGTTATTAAGTTTGTACACAATTGACCGAGAAATGGACCTACAGGCTTAACGCCGACTCCGAACGGCGATGAACGGAACATTTACATGGCATTTTTATTACTCTCTGAGGTGTGCCATTGTCTGCAGAGAGGTGGCGGCCGTACAGAAAAATTATTTTAATTCAAATAATTTTCTGTCGCTGCTGGGGTTCGAACCTGGGTCTCCAGGTTCTTTGACATAGCGGCCACGCACTTTAACCAACTACGCCACGGACGCCACCAAAACTTATTGTAATAATACGCCATAAAAACGTAGAATGAGTTTGAAATTTGAACTGGATGAAAATCATGCTAATGTTCATTACAAAATGAAGTCATCATAATTATTAAACCTTCATAATTTCGCAATAACTTAAAAAGGGGTCTAAAGGTATTTAAAATTCAGATTAGTAGAAGATAGTTTAATTGAAAGCAATGCCGCACTTTTTGGGTTTCTTGAGAGATTTTTTGCTGATACTCGCATGTTTTACTACTTATTATTTTTTTTTACTTTTAAAATATGGGTACAATTCTAACATTTATGGGTACAAAATTCAAAGGATCTACACTAAAGTTTTTAATTCTCTCCAAAAAAAGAATATAGTATATTAACAAATTCAGGCTATGATTTTTTACAAAAAATATTATTTAATAGAATTCTTTATTCTTCATCTCTTAACAATATAATTTCACAAATAAACCCAACTTCATTCCAAAAGATCACTCAACTCAAGATTGCTTTCATGATAGACCATATTAAAAGAAATTTATTTCTATTAGATACGTATCAGTCATAAGCAATCTAATGAAACACTTTTTGATTCTGGGAAATGTTGAAAAAATACTTCAACTTAAGACAGATACGATCTTTATGTCTGGTTCTGACTAGAACTATGCTTAATGGACAGTTAATATATAAGGAAGGTGAGTAGAAATTTCAAAACATAAGCCTTTTAACCGTTAACATTTGGACAACATGGGCAAAACTCTAATGCTAATTGGAAAGTATTTAATTAATCCTTGGGCTTTACTTACATCCTTTGTTTATAAAATAATTTTATTTTAAATTTTAGGTTTGCTATTTGCTGTCTACTGCAGCTATTTTGTTGGAGCCAAGTCTAACAATCGAATTTCGGGTCATGCAAGGAGTGCTGACACGGAGCCAAATGCTCAGCACATTCTATTCTATGCAAAGAATGACAACGAGAAACCCACCGAAACAGCTATAGAATATGAGCGAATGGGCGAAGAAGCCAGCAAAGTATTCAAAACTAGCAACAGCAATCGGCCCATTGATGGTCGCAAGCTGCCGGAGTATTTGTATCAAAATGTGATACCCGTTATGAATGACAATAACCTGAATTATCTGCTGCCGCAATATGGATATCCAATGTATGGCGCCCAAATTGTGGAACACCCGTTGATCAATGAGCTTAGGAGTACTCCTAACATGTGGGAGACACCACGCTGGAAGCTGCCCGAACGTTTGCAATTTGGATATAATTTAAATGCAAATCTTGGTGTTAGACCTACTAATGCCATTCCTATCAGTGCCAGTGATAAGGAAGACAAGCTTGAACCAGCATGGTTGCCGTTTGCTGTGCCCGGACCACCAGGTCCACCAGGACCTGCAGGCCCACCAGGTCCCCCTGGACCACCAGGAAGAACAGGTCCACAAGGTAGACCTGGTCCGCAAGGACGATCTGGTCCACAAGGACGTCCCGGCTCACCCGGTGCTTCTCCAATAAGCCAAGATTATAATTCGCATGGAAATCTAGGCTCAAACCAAAATAACGGTGTCTGGTATGCTAGCGGTAAGCCAATATTATCACTTCAGTATGGCTCTAATGATGAGTAATAAATATAATTCAAATACCTATGCATAAAAAATATTGTACGTATGAGTTTTTAATTTCTTTTCTCTTCATAAAACGGGTTTCTGAACTGATTGTTGGGTTCGCAGTTAAGATGACGTAAAAAACGTCAGCATCGCCAGCTTAATACCAGTCGAGACAAGTTAGTTGTTGTTATTGTGGTTGATGTTGCTTGTTTACATTTAACGATCAGAGGTTAACGATCTCCAAACAAAAGATACAGTCGTTAATTTGACTGTCCCCCTTAGATTGTGTTACTGTGTCGTTAAGTTGAAGAGATAAATAAATATTCAAATATTTCTTGTTCAAGCAGAGCAAGAAGAAAGTTACAGTGACATCGTTAAATCGAAGAAAGTTTCCAATAATGTTCATGCAAAAAAAAAAACCCCAACAAAAATAAAACAGAACATGACGTCGAGTCTGAGTTGCGGGTGTTAAATTCATTTATTTTTTTTATGACGCGCTTTGTTGTACCTCACTATGTTGAAAGTCAAGAAAATCCAAAGTTTATCATTTATGAGCTTATCTTATCTGATGAAGTATAAACGCGAATTTGGTTAAAAAAAAAAAAAAAAAAAAATCCAAAAGTCACTCCATTCGACACCCTTTGAATATTATCAATGTTAGGAGATTTCCCTTTTTGAGTGCAATGCGTGAAAAAGTATGGGTATTAAAATCATAGATCATAGATCATAGATCATGCATTCCTTTCTTTTTGATATCAAAAAGCCTGTATAAGTTGATAAGCCTGTACTTAACAGGCTAGACTGGACAGTTCTAGTTCAAAATTTTGTTTCTGGTAGATTGTGATAGTTTTTGAATTTCACTGTTGGTAGAGTCGAGATTAGGAAGCGGTTCACAGTAGACATGGGTAACGCTGCGCTGCGTTACGCTATTGCGTTGAAGCACTTAAATGCGTTACTGCGCTAATTCACTTCTTTTAAAAAAAGTAACGCAATAGCGCAATAATACAAATGACGCTTAAAGAAAAATGAGAAAATATTTTTGCAGCGAGCCAAAATTGCACAAGTTTTATGTCGCCTTAAACATGGAGATAAAATGTTCGCAGCGAACAAGGTCGAAGAAGATGCTGTTAAGCATATGAAGTGTGTTTGATTGTGATGATGCTTTGCCGATCACGCAATGGTTTTTTAAATTTGTCGAACGTGTTCGATGTTAAGAGTACAAACAAACTTGAATCCAACTTTAAACTTGCTGCAATGCCAGAATCCTTTGTTTTTTTAGTTTTGTTTGAAGCGCACTCTAAAAACTCACCGCATTCAAGAAATTGCCCACATAACGCAATTCAAAAACAGCTGGCGCAGATAAACATGTTGATAATACAGGTATCATAATATTTAAAACTGCTTCATAACGCAATTGCGTTAAAGTATTACGCTGCTACAGTGAACTGAGCTTGCGTTAGTGTAGCAGCGTAGCATTTTTTTCCAGGTTACCAATCTCAAGTTGTTTTTTTTAACTATAATCTAAATGACGCATGTTAAGTATTTTCGTTTATATATTTTTACTTTTTTCTATTAATTTATTCACTACTTAATATAGAAGTACACATTTTCATTTTATTTTATGAACAGAATTTATTTTATCTGCCATTATTATTATATTGAATATGATTTTAATAAAAATATGAAAAATTCAAGGATAGAAAATAACGGTTATTTTTTAATTTTTACATCAAAAGATCATATATAAAAAGATGTAAAATAATTTTTAATATAGCAATATGAAGCTAGTGAGTCAGAGATTCCGTTTTTGGCATGATTTATTTTTCATGATTTTTAAGAAAGAAATCATCTTCATTCAATTATTTGTGATCGATTCTTTTTTCGATCATATATTAAAATTATTTTTGATCCTTATTTTTTCGATCTGAAATAAAAATTATTTATTTGATCGTTATATTTTCAATCATAAATATAAATTATATGTTATCGTTATTTTTTTCGATTAGAATTAAAAATCATTTTGTGATAGTTATTTTTTCGATCAGAAATAAAAATCATTTCTTGATCGATATTTTTTTCAAGCAGAAATAAAAGTTATTTTTTAATGGCATTTTTTCCAATCAGCAATAAAAATTATTACTGATCGTTATTTTTTTGATCAGAAATAGAAATGAATCAATGATCTATATTTTTCTAATCAGAAATAAAAATTATTTCAATATTGAAATAATATCGATTGAAATTTCAATCAAATCAATATTTACAAATAAAACTGTTTTGAGTTAAAATAAAGAAGTTATTGCTTCGAAACCACGTTACCAAGTTAGCTAGTCGTCTTGGACAAGGATTTGAACAACGATTTTGACGAAGATAAGGACAAGATCTTAGACATGGATTTGGAAAAGGATTTGTATTAGTACTTGGAAAAGGATTAGGTAAGGCAAAGATTTGGTCAAGGATTAGGACAAGGATTAGAATAAGGACCAAGACAAGAATTTGAATAAGACCTTAGACAAGAAAATATTAGTAGGATTAGTAGACAAACTGGTAGCATGATATGGTTGCAAAAAATAGTAGTAGAAAATATTGATGGAAAATAGTACTAGAACACTAAAGAAAATATTAGTAGAAAATAGCTGTAGAAAATAGAAGTACAAAATATAAGTAGTGTCCCATCTTGTTTCGTTTTCAAGATATGGCGTTTTTTCTAATTTTTAAGGTTATCATATCGACCAACCCCTCTACCTGTGCGTCGAGATTTCGATGCCACCCACCCTCTTTAGAAAAGCCAAAACCACTTTTATTTTTTCCTATCTTCTTTTGTTTTCGAGTTATAGCGCTTTTTTAAGTTTTCATTTTATTATAATTTATATCTTTATATGCATGTTACTTTTTTGATCGATTTAATATAGATCAAAAAATAATTTTTTTAATCTGATCGAAAAAATATCGATCAATGATTGATTTTTATTTCTGGTCTAAAAAATATCGATCACAAGTAACTTTTATTTCTGACCGAAAAAATAATAGTCACAAAATGATTTTTATTTCTGATCGAAAAAAATAACGATAAAAAATAACTTTTATTTCTGATCGAAAAAAATAACGATCACGAAATGATTTTTATTTCCGATCGAAAAAATAACGATCACAAAATGATTTTTATTTCCGATCGAAAAAATAACAAAAAAAGAACTTTTTTTTCTGATTGAAAAAAACGACCAAAAATAATTTTTATTTCTGATCGAACAAACAACGACAAAAAAATAATTGTTATAAAAGGATTGATTGATAGCGATAATCGTTATTTGCGGTCCCTGGAAAAATTATTGACATTTTAATTTTTTTATCTTTTTCATATGTTAAGCAGCGCTACTTTTTGTTTTGCGCTAAAGCTAAATATTGCGCTAAAAAAAAAGCTCAAAAATAGCGCAGTTACCCAAAATCGCAGGAAATTGTATTTGCTTCATGTACTGTTTTTTCTATAGATTTTCATTGCTTTTAAGGTACATGCAATGAAACTAACATCCAACTTCCAACTTGTCTTCCATACCAGAAATGTGTATGTACATATTGTTTGATATCTAATACTCACGTTGAACAGCATGCAGTCATGCTTGAAGTATTTTTTTTTTCATTTTTGGTTCATGCTAAAAATATGCTATATGTTCAGTAATACTTCATATTAATTGAATAATTAAATGAATTCATAAGCAACATGAGTCTTTCGATAGATAAATTGTTTCAGGATTTTCTAATTAATTTCATTTATGTTTAATAAGTGAAGACAATATGCGCTTAGCCCAACTTGCTACTTCACCACAAAGCTCAGCGCATTCAACAAATTGACCACATAACGCATCGCGCTATCCAAATCAAAAACAGCCTGCGCTGGTCTGATGATACAGATATCATAGCATTTCAAAATGCTTCATGGCGCAATTGCGTTAGCGCATTTCGCTGATACAGTAAACTGCGCTGGGGTTGTTGTAGCAGCGCAGCATATTTTGCTGCGTTACCCATGTCTAGTTCACAGACCTTCATGGATTGACGTGGATCTTCGTGGAGAAAAACACGTTTGAGAATATTTTGAAGTATACAACATCTATTCAGGTGCATACATTTCTCATTTCTGGAGCAGTAGTTGTCTTTTTTTTTAGATTAAATCAACGCACAAGGGATACTTCCTAAAAAAACTAAAAAATAAATAACTGGCCATTTCAGCCCTTGAAAGGACTTTGATCTAGCTTCTTATGATCAATTGTGTTGTGCGTGTTATTAAGTTTCTACACAATTGACCGAGAACCCGACCTGCATGTTTAATGCCGACTCCGAACGGTGATAAACGGAATGTTCTCGTTCTCAAGAAGCTTTACATGGCATTTTGATTACTCTCTGAGGTTTGCCATTGTCTGCAGAGAGTTGGCGGCCGTACAGAAAAATTATTTTAAATCAAATAATTTTCTGTCGCTGCTGGGGTTCGAACCTGGGTCTCCAGATTCGTTGACATAGAGGCCGAGTACTTTAACCAACTACGCAACGGACGCCACTTCCTATAATTGCGAAAACATTGTCTTGATTCGGAAGAAGGATGACAGTTGGAAGTTGGAAAGATGAAGTTGTGTCAGTAAATTGTTTTAAATTTACACTTCTCAAAACTGCCGGGGAATACGCTCACAGGGAGATTTATTCAAAATTTACCTGTACGATTAAAGAACGAATTATCCCGGTAATGCGAGGTTCTATTGAGTATCAAGGCAATGCTATAGGGATGAGCTTGGTGAGCTGCCGAGTAGACCTGGGAAACACACGAGTTGATGGCGTCAAGATATGTATCTCCTTCACATGGTATTTCGAAAAATACACATGAGAGTACCTATAAGAAAGACAACCAAAATTCCGTCGATGCCCAAAAGAAGAAGACTTGAAAGAAGATAAAATATTTTCATTACCTTTCAAAATTATCGCAAACTTGCGATCCATAGTTATAGGAAACACTGATGATGTGAAGGGAATATTTCTTAGAGAACTGAATGGCGACGCGTAGGACGATCCCGCCATTAGAGGTGATATTCCCGAAACGACAATTTCGGAATACAGCGTTGAAGTTTCGTTGCCCAACCATAATGAAGTGTTGAAAACTATAGCTCAACTTAAAAGGAACAAACCCGATGGTCTACCGATAGCTGAGCTCTTCAAGAATGGAGGCAAAGCTCTATTTAACCCTAAAGAGAATCGACGTAGATTATGTATATATTTTCAATATGTATTAAAAATGGGATTATCTTTCTAGGGTTAAATGCATTCATGAGCATGCAGAATATGATCGGAAACATGCATTTCAAAATAATTGGAACCCATAGTGTGCTCTGTCAAATCCACAAGAAAGGCGATTCCAGTATCTACGCCAACTACCGTGGAATAAGCTTTCTTAATATTGTATATACGGTCCTGTCGAGCGTATTATGTGAAATACTAAAGCCCATCGTAAACCAATTGATTGTACCTTATCCGTGTCGTTTCAAATTTAGAAATTTGGCAAATCTTCTATGAAATGCTACGATAAATCTTGGAGAAGACCCGCCGAAGAAAGCCGCCTTCGACAGTCCAATAAGAAATCATCTATACTCAACGACGTCTAAATTTGGTATTTCTGCAAAACTCATCCGTCTTTGCAAAATGACACTGGGCAACACCAGCAGCACAGTTAAAATCCGGAAGGACCTCGCCCCTCCATTCAATACCATATGAGGTTACAAGCAAGGTGTTTCCTTATCGTGCGACTTTTTCAACTTAATGATGGAGATTATTAGGAGGATCATCCTCACTAGGCAACGCGTGAGGATGGCGACCTTCACATGGCAACGTGTCTGACTGCCTCAACCTGGTGAGGCCAGCATTATCCATGTCGAACTCGTCTCAAGTTGACTCAAACCTCTCCGTGGTGTCCTCTAGAAACGGCAAATTGGCAACCGTTACTTTGACGGCTAATCTGAGCGGCGGGCTTCCTGCCTATAAGGAGTTGTGCGTCGGGTTTTAAGCCCATCACGTAAAAAACAATTTCAATGAAACACAAAATAATAAAGATAACTTTGAATAGACTTTGGGAGCCTTCGAGAGAAACATTCCTCGTAAAATCTTCGGTCCAATCTGAGTCAATGGCGAGTACCGAATTCTATGGAACCACGAGCTGTATGAGCTGTACGCTGACATCGACATAGTTAAGCGCATTAAAATCGAGCGGCTCCGCTGGCTAGGTGATGTTGAGCGAATGCAAAACGGCGAAGCAAAAAAATATTCGATTCTGTGCCCGGTTGTGGTCAACGCAGAAGAGGACGCCCACATCTTCGTTTGAAGGATCAGGTGTTGGATAACCTGACCACGCTTGGTGTTTCCAACTGGCGCAAGCAAGCGCAAAATAGATATGGCTGGCGCAATTTCTTATACGAGGCCAAAACCGACCTACGGTTGTAAGCGCCAGATAAGTAAATAAGTAAGTAGGTAAGTATGGAGATTATCACCCGAGCTGCTCATTTCAGACGTAGTGGCACTATATATTATAAGAGTACAGAGTGCGCCATCTTCCGATGGCCATATCTGAGGTATTTTTATTTTATTTGGTCCTTAAATTTATTTGAAATAGTTTTTAAATACAACATCAATCAAGTGGCCGCCTCTATTGGCCAAAGAAAAATATGCCCTTTTTACTATAGCCCTTTCAGCCCATATGTGGATCCGCCACTGACTGTGTTTCAACAACTTTTTTGAGATAATTTTGTTTTTATGAGTGCATAAAGTTTCGAATTCAATTTAAAAGGTAGAAAATGAACCATAGTAGAAGGTACGAAAAGAACCAAAAATGTTCCGAATTAATAAAAAATCGAAAAAAATATTTGTATTATTCAGTTGATAAATAATTTATTGAATGAAACGGCAATAAAAACTAGAGAATTAACTTTTCGTACACCGAGAGAATAAAGCTTTAGAAAAAAGTGGGAATATTAAAAGCTTAATAAGTTTTAAGCCAGCTTTGAAACAATACACTTTTATTTTTATACCCCCACGTTTAAAAAACGTAAATGGGCGTATATTAATTTTGTCACTCCGTTTGTAACGCCCATAAGGAGGCGTGGTAGGTATAGAAAAGTATATATATTATTGATCAGCATCACCACCCGAGTTGATTTAGCCATGTCCGTCTGTCTGTCCGTCTGTCCGGCTGTCCGTCTGTCCGTCTGTCGTCACGATTACAGCCGTAATTTTCAAGCTATCATCACGAAATTCAATATTTAAGCTTTTATCTAAAAAACTAAGGTCAAGTTCGAAAATGAGCCAAATCGGATGAAAACCACGCCTACCTCCGATACAAAGTGCCTTTATCAAAACGGTAAAATATCTTAGAATTCCACAAAAATTAATATATGGACTTGAAATTTTGCATATGAGCTCCGATATTTAAAGTGCACTCTAAGTATGAAATTCAACCAAATCGGATAAAAACCACGCCTACCTCCCATACAAAGTGACTTCATCAAAAAGGTAAAATCTCTTTAAATTCCACAAAAAATAATATAAAAAAAAAAAAAAAAATAAATAACTGGCCATTTCAGCCCTTAAAGGACTTTGACCTAGCTTCTTATGATCAAAAAATAATATATGGACTTGAAATTTTGCTTATTAACTTTGATATATAACATGCACTTTGTGTATAAAATTCTACCAAATCGAGTGAAAACCACACCCACCCCCCATACAAAGTGATTTTATAAAAAATGAAAGCGAATATTTTCTGTTAAAACTATGTAGGTATAACAAAAATGTTTTATACAAATAAACATTTTATTGACGGCTTAAGACTTTGAATATACTTCGGTTCGGACGTGGGGGTATTTTAACTTCGGCCCAGTCGAAGATCATTTCTTACTAGTTTTTCTTTTTTTTATTGACAATAGTTGACTTCTGCTTCTTAATGTATAAAGGGTGGGCCTTCTAGTGGTTTCTTTTTAAATCATAGGTTATTTTGACATTGACAGCTGTCTTCCACTCGAAATCTTGACATAAAGTCAGTATCATACCTCCACGGAAAGAAATGAGTCGCTTTACGCTTGAACAACGTTGGGAAATATTGGAAACTTATTTTCAAAGTGAGTGCTGTGTAGCCCAAACAGTGGGTTATTTGAAAAGAAGATAATTTGGGCGAAAAATAATCAATAATCTCGGCGGCTACGTTAATAAACAAAATTGCCGCATCTGGGGCTCGGAAAACCCGCACGTTAGTGTCGAGAAGCCAATGCATTCATAGAGAGTGACAGTTTGGTGTGGATTGTGAAGTGGTGGCATTTTTGGACCATTTTTCTTCGAAAATGAGGCTGGGAACAACGTTTTGGTCATCGGTGGTCATTACATATCCATGTTGACCGATTTTTTTTTACTGAAATTGGAGACATAAATTTGGACGACCTATGGTTCATGCAGGATGGCGCACCATGCCACACAGCCCATGCCACAATCGATCTTTTGCGCACCAAATTCCCATGATACAATAAGTAAGGTTGTATTATTAGAGCTGAAACAGCTGTTTAACGTAGGCATATAATGTCAAAATGCGGTGATGACAATTGACGGTGTTGTTTTTCTTAAAGTAAAAAGGGATTTTTCTTAGAACGGGAAAAATAATTTTCTTAAATGGAACAATTTAAATATATTTAATTAGTTAATTATGCATAGTTTAAAAAACACAAAAAAGTTGTAGGAGTTTGAAAAAAGGGCGTGGCCTTATTATTAAGACTAGAGTTTTAAATTTGGTAGAGGAATGCGTAGAATATTTTTGAAGTGGTTGGGATTTGATAAAGAGCCATGGAAGTTATGAAAAATTGACACTAGATCAACATGATTTACAAGCGATGGGAAGAAAGATCTTTAAAAAATTGTATAAACGAACCATATGACGCAAAATTGTAATAAATAAGACTCCTTTGAAAAAGTTATCAATATATGAATTTATTTAAACATTTTTTTAAAAGTACTAAGTATCTCATGTTATTTTAGCCTTATTTTTAAATGAAAATTAAAACAATCACTTTAAAGGCGGAATTTTTAAAGCTAACATTTATGCTTTGTTTAAAATTGTTGGAAACATATGCTTTAAGAAAAAAAAATCCCTTTTTATTTTTGTTTCGGTGTACATCACTTATTTTTGACACTCAATGCCCACAGCTCGGCAGCGCAGTCAATAATAATAGTACCTGTAATTGTTGTATCATGCCAAATTCCCAAATCGTGTTATCAGCTGTCTTGGCGATGTCAATTGGCTGCCTCGGAGCTGCGATTTGACCTCTTTGGACTATTTTTTGTCTACATTTGTAGATATTTGTCTACATTTTTGGACTACATTTTGCCAACAATATACGATGTTTTGCCAACAATCTTGAAATTATTCAAGTACTTAAGGCCAATACCATCCAAGCAATCCGTGAGCTACAGCCCGATAACACTGTTCTACACGAAAACTGTACAAGACATCCCACACATATATTTCATTAAGTGGTAATATATGATGACTTTCTGCATTTACAGAATTTTTGTATCACTTCGAATTTTTTGTCAAGGACCTCATAAATGAATCAGTAAAAATGTTCGTACCTTGCCTTACTTGCTATGTCATAACATTTCTTCTGCTCAACTGATTTTAATAAAAATAAATAAACAACTGGCCATTTCAGCCCTTGAAAGGACTTTGACCTAGCTTCTTATGATCAATTGTGTTGTGCGTGTTATTAAGTTTGTACACAATTGACCGAGAAATGGACCTACAGGCTTAACGCCGACTCCGAACGGCGATGAACGTAATGTTCTTATTCTCAAGAAGCTTTACATGGCATTTTGATTACTCTCTGAGGTTTGCCATTGTCTGCAGAGAGGTGGCGGCCGTACAGAAAAATTATTTTAATTCAAATAATTTTCTGTCGCTGCTGGGGTTCGAACCTGGGTTTCCAAAGTTCTTTGACATAGCGGCCACGCACTTTAACCAACTACGCCACGGACGCCACCAACTGATTGCTCAACTGATTTTAAAAACCTTTATATTATGATAAGGTAAGACTTGCAGTCTTGTATTCTAAATTAAACAATAGAAATATATCAATCCATTGCAAAATAATAGACGCTAAAACAATCAACGCACATTTTTTTTTTTTAATTTTTACATTTTCTAACGTTAAGATATCAAAAAAAGGCTGTTGACATAATCTTGTTTATATTTTTCTTTATAAGACAAGGGTTTTTATTTTCGAACTAATTAAAAAAATTGAATCGGTTATTAATGAAAGTATGGTTTAAAATATTTTCAGATTTTTAATAGGTTTTTGAAATAGAAATATAAATAACTTGCTTCTCTGTGAATGAATTGTGAAACGAAATCATTGCTCCACTTAAATGCATACATCTCATCTCTCATTGCATTTGGTTTAGTGTTCCAAATTTTTTGGCGTTCTTCCTAATTTTTTAAGGTTATCATATCGTCCGATCCCTTTATCTGTGCGACTTGATTTCGAGATCCCCTTAAGGAACCACAAATGTGGTGTTATTTTTTACCTATCTTGCTTCGTTTTCGAGGTATGGCTCTGGTTTTCATTTTTTAAGTAAAAATTATGTTATGGTAAACTCGGTGTGATCGCTATGATTTCCAGTTACTTTTGCTTCAGTGCCGCGCTATGATTTGATATTTTATTTTATATCAAAATTTTCAAAACACCACCATACTAACGAATAACTTTCAAGACATGGCATTAGTGTTTAATTTGGCTTCGCGTCATGCAAAACATTTTTCCTCGATGTCATGGCTACACTGAAATAGACTGCATCTTTATAGTGTGCGTTATTCTAATACTATGAATAGAATATTTTGTACAGCTCTTGTCTGTACCACTTGTTGCGCATAACACACCAATTAAAATAATTTTCATACAGTGACATCACCTTCAGGGTTTGTGGATTAATCAATTTAAGGATTCGAATCCGTATACGAATCACATATGAAACAAAAGTTATCCCGTTTATCGTACATTTTAAGAAAGTCTTTAATAAAATTTCTTAAAAGTATTTCACCGCGGCATTGTGGTCATATTTTTTGCTGTAATAAAACCATAGATAAAGAGATATGAAACACTCTGACAGCTGATATAAAAATTGACAAAAATTTCAATTGGTATTCTGATATCAGTATTCTGATTCTGATCATGGTATTCTGATATCGTGGCGTCCGTGGCGTAGTTGGTTAAAGTACGTTGCCGCTATGTCAACGAACCTGGAGACCCAGGTTCGAACCCCAGCAGCGACAGAAAATTATTTGAATTAAAATAATTTTTCTGTACGGCCGCCACCTCTCTGCAGACAATGGCAAACCTCAGAGAGTAATCAAAATGCCATGTAAAGCTTCTTGAGAACGAGAACATTCAGTTCATGGCCGTTCGGAGTCGGCGTTAAACATGTAGGTCCGGTTCTCGGTCAATTGTGTACAAACTTAATAACACGCACAACACAATTGATTATAAGAAGCTAGGTCAAAGTCCTTTCAAGGGCTGAAATGGCCAGTTATTTATTTATTTTATTTATTCTGATATCAGAAAATTATGCTACAGTTCTGACGTTGAACTCAGTTACTTCAGTGTTGTTATCGCCTATAACTAAGTTATTTGTTAACCAATTTTGATTTTTTTACATGCTCTGAAAAGCCCATACCCTAGACTTTATACCCAATAAGCCAAAATAATCATGTAAGAAGAATTTTTTGATTATTTGTATTAGATAAAAGCAAATTTAGAAAAAAAATGCCCACTCTGTTCGAGTAAGCGTCATACTTTTGTAAAAAATTAAACGACTTAAGACATTTCAGCGATAATGGAAGACTACAAGTGTAATAGTTAATAAAAAATCAAATTTTGATGAAAAGAAGCAAATTTATGATAAATTAAGTTAGGCAAAGTACGAAAATCGAAGTGAATTCTTAAAAAGGTCCTTGACGAAAAAATCGAAGTGATGAAAACATTCTGAAAACGCAGAAAGCCATCATATGCATCGGCAAAATATAAAATATTGGTGAGAGCTCTTGTACATTAAAAAAAAAAATATTTGTAGAACAGTGTAATTAATGGGAGTGTTTGCTCTTACTAACAAAGCCATAATACATGGAAAAAGTTTAATTTTGTTAATTTCATTGCAATTTTAAAAAAAAAAACTTGTATTTTACCCACCCTGTATAAGAAAATTTATTGTAAGACACAAAGAAATTTAAGATAATTTCTTAAATTTTTGCATAATATTCTTAATTTTTCCTAAAAAGCAAGATATTTCTTTAAATATTCCGATTTGTGTTAGTTCTTTATACATTTTAAATCCCATGGAAAGGCCAGTTCTTTGACAATTCTCTAACTATTAATAATTTTTTTTTCTTCAATAAAATTGTCAATTGAATTGTCAAGCCCTCATTTGTATTTTAAGATTGTATATCAAGAAAAATAATTTTCTGCCAAAAATTTTTGTGTTTGCAAAATGTTAACTTAAACCAAAAACATTTTTTGTAGTGTACTAACAATAACAAAATCATGCCAGCCGTGTCGCGGTTGAATCGAAGATTTATGCTAACAAAAGAATAAATAAAAAGAAAAAAAAAAAAACAAGCTCAAACACTCAAATTTTGAATAGCTTCATGCAAATCATTAAAATTTTTAAATCAAATTTGTAGGTTTACTGCTTTATATTTTTTTTTGAGATATAAAAAAGCGTACCAACAAAACATTCATTTTTTTTAAGTGGTAAAAGCACCAAAGTAGAAGAAAGGCCTTAATTCAAATTTCGTGGAAGAACGAAACAAGTCGTTTTCACTTTCATTTCTGTGCATATTTATCGTCAGCTATAAAAACAATCGCAACGCCACGATTTCGCTCATATTGATAAGTTGACCAAATTTAAAATGAGTGCCCGCTTCACCACACTTAGTCTTGGTGAGTTTAACAGCATAGCTCTGTCGGGTTTATTTCTTTAACGTTTTCCAATATTACAGTTATTTTGGCCGTGCTCTGCGCACTAAGCATCTCCAGTGCAGCCACAATTAGAGAGCGTTCTCTGGATGCTGGCAAGGAGCCACATTCAGTTGTAAAAGCTAGACAAGCCTACTCATCCGAAGAAGGATCAGATGAAGGTTCCGATGAAGCTGATGCCGAACAAGCAGCACAGCAGGCCTATGTACAATCTCACCAATATCCAGAAAGTTCTGGCGAAGAAAGCGGCGAAGAGAATGACGATGCCGATGACGAAGACGATAGCGACAACAGAAGAAGGCGAGATGTGATCAGCACTGCTGAGCAGGTACCCGTTGAAACCGCTACGAAAGTGGCTACTCCAGCAACAGAAGATAGTAATAAAAATGAACAAGAAGCTGTAACAACCGCTGTAGCTGTTACACCCGCAACTCCTGTAACTCCTGCAACTCCAGTAGCAGCACCACCAAAGAAAACTTCAGTTTTAATTTTGATCAGAGATACTTTGAAGAAGGTGACCAATGATCTGCCTACCCAGCAGTATGCTAGCAACGCCTTGCAATACTTCCAGCTCTTTGAACATTTCTTGCAAGAGGCTATTCGAGACGTTATCAACGATGACGATGATGACGACGATGAGGAGGTTTCAACAAACAAGACTGAAATCGAAGCAGCTGTGGAGGAAGCTGTGACCAAAGTTCCAGAAACGGTACAAATTGTTGAAACTGAAGCAGTTCAAGCCGTTCCGGCAGTTCAAGCACCTGTTGCGGAAGTGGTGGAGGTGCTGAAAAAGCCAGTGGAAACAGTCGAGCCCATTGCTGCGCCACAAGCAGAAGCAGCTGCACCCGCTGTAGCTGCCGTAGAATCGGCTCCAACTAAGATTACATTTGTTTAGTTTAACGTTAATCTAAGGTTAGTTTAAATAATTTATTAAATCCTTATTTATTGAAAAAAAAAAATTCAAACACGTTTGTTTTATTTCGTTGATTTCGTCAGTGTAACTGGATTGCGAATTCCTTCCTTCAGTTTAATTATAACATTGGTTTTTTTTTTTTCAAAAGGTTACATTATTATTTGAAGGCAGAGAATTAAGATCGTTTTGCTTAACAACTCGCTAGCCTTAAAGTGGGCTAAGTTATAATTTGAATATAAAGTAATTGTATTGGGTATAATTTAAAAAATTGTATTAAACTTTTACCCTGCTTCCTTGTTTGAAATGAGTCCCTAATTCTCTATTTGGTTCAAATTTGATACTATTAAAAATCAAAGAAAAAAATATTTTAACTTTAATTAAAAATGCAAAACTTTATTAATATTTTTTATTTATGCATTCTGAACACAAATAAAACTTTTGGCAATGATCCGGGCATAACGCTTTGTGACAGGAGCAATAGAAGTTAACATACTTATTTGCCTTCACGCCGTACAGTATAACTGTTTCATATAAGCTGTGGCCAAAACTATTTGCAGTTGCCGCAGAGCAACGTAATTTGGAGTGGACGACTTTTTTTACATAGATTAAGAAATTTTGCAAATATTGGCCCAATCGGAGAATTATCACGCCTACCTCCCATATAAAACAACCCAGCAAACATTATGACTCTTAAAAGAGTCTTTTAAGACTCTTATAATGAGTATTTATCGTCATAATGCGTTCAAAAAAGACTCTTTTATGAGTACATTTTCGTAGGTTGTGGACCTCAAAATATGATTCATAATATTAAAGAATCATAATGAATCATTGATCATAATCACATTGAATAATGACTGTTTTATGCCTCATTTAAGACTCAAAATTTAGATTCTTTTAAGACTCATATTTAATACTCTTTAAGACTCATAATAAAGACTCTTTTAGAACTCATATAAAGTAGTGTTTTCAGACTCAAAATTTAGACTTATTTAAGACTCATATTTAATACTCTTTTAAGACTCATAATAATGACTCTTTAAAGACTCTTTTATAACTCATGTAAATGAGTCTTTTTGGACTCAAACTTAGGACTATTTTAAGACTCATTTTAAGTACTTTTTTAAGATTCATAGTAAAGACTTTAAATAAATACTTTTTTAGAACTCATATAAATGTCTTTTGGACTCAAAATTAAGACACTTTTGATAGTCATTTTCAAGAATCATGGAATGGAATCTTTAAGGACTCATACTGAGGACTCTTTCAGAAGTCAGAGAAGTAATTATGATCCGTTTAGGCTGAAATATATTTTTAGACTCAAATTTATTTAAAATATTTGATATGTAGTTGAAAAATAAAAAAAAGACAACAATATCATTTTTAAACATTTCAAATAAAAAGTAATAGTAGAAAAATTTAAAGGCATTTTACAATAATATAAAAGACTTCTTTATGAGTCTTTTTATTGCGTACTCATAAAACACGCATAAAAAATACTATTTTTTGAGTCTTATTTTTGAGCAACCATTTTAGAATCATATCAAAGACTCCTTTATGAGTCTTTTTATTGCGTACTCATAAACTTTGTAATTTCCATACAAATTGTTTTCACCCAAGCCGGCTTGGGTGATTTTACTATTGGTTTTTTCCCGGTGTAGAGATAGTGTTTTCTGAACAGCGCTGGGCTTTTTCTGGGGCCAACGTCAGGTGATGTCCCCTATAAATGTTAAAGGGGGCATGCATTGTGTTGATTCGGAAGACGGGTGATAGTTAGTAAGCGGGTGGAAAGATTTCGGTAAGGATTTATTTTGAATCAAGCCAACGCTTAACTGCTTGACAACTAGCTAGCAGAGAGATTTTTTTCACAATTTTACTGTACGACTGAAGAACGAATTATCTTGGTAATACGAGTTTCTATTGGGCATCAAGGCAATGTTATAGAGGTGAGCTTGGAGTTTGCCTGGGAAACACACGACAGGTCATGAAGCTGCCTTGAACACTTACCTTGGTAGTACCTGTATACTGCCGTCATAAGGAAGAGTGCGGCATCTACATATTTCAATATTCTGAGATAAACAACTTACATTAATTTATCAGAAATTCACTGACTAGGGTTTGGATGGTTATAAATATTTGGTTCTTCGGCATAGTAATATGCAGTTTTTTTTTCAACATTAATGATATTTTACGGATTTTATTAAAAATGCAAAAACTGTGGAACAGACAGTGTAGATGCCACTTTTTTGCTTGAATGATTGTTTTAATTTGTGAAGATATGACTCTTCAGGTTTAAATATTTAGCAATTGAGCAAAAAATTCGTAATTTTTATTTTATTTTCTTGAAGATGAAAGTAATATGTTTAAGAAATCGCAATAAAACTGATTTTGATTTTCGTGCTAGATGCCGCAGTCTTGCTTATGACGGCAGTGTAGAAGGCTTATACAAGATGCCCAAGAGAGTTGAGAGAAAATTAATTATTGTTGGTTCTTTTCAGGGATACCTCATTTGTGTGTAGTTTGCATGTGGTGATGCAACTTCAGTAGGTATACCAGTTATTCCCTTTTCTGTTGATAGTTTATTTGTAGTACCAATAAACAAGCAATCCTGCACTTATTAATACCAGAGACAGTTGACAATCTTGAGGTGAACTCACATATACAATATGTGAGTGCATAAAAAATGAGAAGAACAAGCAGTATTTTGTAGTTATGTGCAAGCAATCCAGCAGGTTCGCTTTGTGACCTGAGTTAGTGAAAATTTGGTCATCTTTTAAAAGTGTTGGGATATAAGAAAGAACTGATCCTTTGGTATTTTACCAAAAACTGAAGTCTTATACTTCAGACTAGCTTAATTTTTTAAAAACAAAATGTGGTTCAGTAACTCCACATGTGGTTTCAGAGATGGAAACCGATTATCTTATGTGGATTATCTTCGCTCCAATTACAAAAATTTTGTTTATTACTTATTACATACCTATTGGCGTCCGTGGAGTAGTTGGTTAAAGTGCGTGGCCGCTATGTCAACGAACCTGGAGATCCAGGTTCGAACCCCAGCAGCGACAGAAAATTATAAAAATTATTACGATAAAGTTGCAAAGAGTACTGAACAAAAATTGAAAGGACAATTTACAATCTGACAATTGGTTTGACAGATATAACTGTCTAAAGTTAGTTGTGGTTTAGAAAATACACATCTGTGGGAGCATTTTCACTTCGGACAAGCCATAGATAATTCCTTGCTAGTTTGATACAATTTTAAGCTAAAAAAACACTTTAATCAAAACATCCAATATTTTGTTTTTTTCTTAGTCAAATAGTGCTATTTTAACGATTCACAATTTTCTATATTCTTTCATCTATTAACATCATTCAGATCGTTGTAAATACTGGTCTTTAAAAAGTATTTCCGACAACATGTCAGTTATTTTTCTACGAAAATCTTTTACCTGTTACTTTCTAGTGTCACATTAAATTCAAAAATTTAAAAATCACCAAAAAACTTGTTATTTTTCTAGCTTTACAAATTTATAACACCTACGCATCTCATAAAGATTGCTCGGTATAAAATGCAACGGATTGTCAAGCATGCATCAGAAACATTTTCATTAGTTCAAGATGCGGTTGGCCGGTGCATTTGTTATGTTGAGTAAGTTTTGGAGATAATTTGAATTAAAATAAAAAGTTAATCAATTAAATGGCTTTCAATATCATTCGTAGTCTTTGCGGTTACATTTGGGCCAACTACGGTATTTACCGCTACATCTCCTGTACAGCCTAATCGATTAAAGAATGCATTGCTACGAAAAAACCACATTAACTTTGCATCAAAAAAAGTCACCTTCGAAGGACCACGGCAAGCCTATGAAGACGAAGAAGAAGACTACGAGGATGAAGAGGAAGAAGCAGAAGCTGAAGAAGAGCTACAGCAGCAAACTTTAAATGCGGTTGGTGACGATTACAATGAAGGTAATGAAGGTGGTGAGGATGATGATGATGATGAGGATGAGGATGAGGAGGAGGAAGCTGAGGAAGACGACGATGAAGGCCGAAAATTAGCGATAGGATCAAAAAGTAAAAATGAGGTTTCTGATGAGGCATTGAGAGAGATAAAAATCGAAATTTTTTTCAAACAACTTCTGAGCGAGCTTCTCACATCAAGCGAATTAACGATAAAAGATAAATACCAATAAAATACTGTTTCATTGTTATTAACTATGGAAGGCCATACGATATGAGCACCAAATTAACACAAATCAAAGTATCCTTTGGATTCTTTTCAATATTTATATATATCTTATCTTAATGTCTAGTTTTTATTTAAAATTAATTATTTTATAAATGGTCTAATAATAAAGTATATATGTGTCATATTTGTCATATTTCCTAATGGGGTTTTTATGTTTTCGCACGCGGCTTCTGCCCTGAACAAAACTACGATGACGATTTAGCGAAGGCTCTGGCAACGTCGGCAGTCGTATTGGATGCGGTCTATATGCTAATTTGTTGAACTCGGATGTTGGAGTAGGATTTTTTGTGGTTTCCACTTTCGAGGACGGACTATTATTATTCATGGGTATAGTTTGGCCGCCCACTGAGAGTGAAAGAGGTGTGCCTCCATTGGCTGTATTGATGAATATAGGCACGGTGATGTAGATGGTGGTGCTTGCATTATTTGTAGGATTAAGTGATTGAGTCGGAATTTGATCCTGTTAACAGAAAAAAATAAATCAAAAGTAAAAAAGTTGTAAAAAATTGCTTCTATTTACTTGACGTGGCATATCGTTTTGTTTTAGAAAATCGAAAGGCGTTGAATCTTCCTCTATATCCAAGTACTCATCATTGGGTAGGTCTGGGAATTTTTCCGATAGTAAAAAGTTATCACTGTCATCAGTCGTTGGTGGGAGTGTGTCATTCTTGTTGTTTTGTTGCGTTTCTTTATGTGGCTTATAGCCAGAGTTTTGTTCTTTCGGTTCTGATTCCCTTTTTTTCACTGTTTTCGATAAGATGTGCAGGATATTTGAACTGACAACTGCATCATCCGTAATTTGGGGGTTGGAGGCAGTGGAGACCAAATGATGTTGATGTTCTAATGGTTTAGCGGCGCCCAATGTGAGATAAGCTATAGCTGTGAAATAAAAATAATTTGACTTAGAGTACATTGTAAATAGGCATGTCCAATTTTAGATCTTGAACTTGGCTTATATTAGGCTGTTTTTTTTTATGAGCTTTTCTCTTTATATTTTTTATAATTTTTGTGGAGTTGTGTTTAGACGACGAGAAAAAAACAAAACTATAACAACCTACATTCTCTGATTTGATCTTGGAAAACACGAACGGTGATTTTTCCAAAAAAGCAAGTGCTTTCTGACGAAGCTGATTTCCACATTGGCTACCCTTCTCGGTTTTCCAACACCTAGATATGGGTGTTATGTTGACGATATAGAATCAGTTCAGAAACAATTTCTTTTGTTTTGTTTACGCAATATATATTGTCATACTAACATTCACTTACCACCCTATGAATATCGATTAAAGCTTGTTAACCTACCTTCTCTAAGAAATCGTAGAATCATGCTTAATGTTTGCTGGATTTATCAACTTATACATGGATTTGTTGACAGTCCATACTTACTGAGTAAAATTTACTTTAATCTTCCTCTTCGACCAAGAAGATCTTTTGAGCTACTTTTTATGAACTTTTGTAGAACTAACTACTTGCAAAATGAACCACTAAGAAGCGCTTGCGGAGACTTCAATTCCGTTTCAGATGTTATATCTTTTAATGAAACCCTATACTCAATTAAACTTAAAATAATAGATTATCTGCAGCACCGCCACTGATTCTCAACATACTCTTCCAAGGATACGGAATTTTTACTGTTGGATGGTAATCAATCTACGCATTTACATCTGAATGGACCTGAACTTGCCGGACTTATTCCTATATAGAATTTGAGAATGATCTGCATAGTATATATATTAATATAAGTGGCTTATTAGACCAAGTTTGTCTATGTGCCTGCGTTCGTTACCTTTGTCTTAGCTTGCTAGGAACTTGGTGTGATAAATAAAAGATGAATCAAGACATCATCGGCTTTAAAATCACAGAATGAATAATATTGTATATATACTATTCAGCATGGCGTACCGGGCCTTGTTTGCCTTGATACCTAACATTTTTCTAGATCTCACACTCTGATACTATGTACCACATTTCCGCTTCGAGGTGTTATATGTATATTAATATGAGTGGCCAATGAGACCCAGTTTGTCTTAGTGCCTGCGTTCGCAACCATTTTCTTTTCGTACAAGAAATTGGTGTGGTAAATACGACCCAATTCGTCGGATTACCATCTTGTTAAGCCAAAACTTCATTGGCTTCAAGACAGAACGATATATATTTTATACATATTCTAACTCTCGATACCACCGCCTTGGACCCTCTGGATGATTTATTATTAATTTATTTATTTTTTGTTTTATAATACCTTTATTCATATTATCTATTAGTCTGTGCATTTTTAAACGCTCATACTTTAATTTACATTACATTACAATTGAACTTATTTTACTTTGGTTTTGTTTTTGCATTTGAAATGAACTGAGCTCTTTATATTAGTATTATTGTTAGCATTATAAGTATTAGTAAAATTGTATTTCTGAATTTAAATTTTAAAAAATTTTTTAAATTGCTATAAAGCCTAAAAGGCTTAGCACACAAATAAATAAATAAATAAATAAATTAATAAACAGAATTGGAGTGTTTGGGTATCCGAAACTCCGCTAGCGATTCAGGAGATACCAATGCACTCACAAGGAGTTTGGATTGTGGTGTCATGGATTATGTTCTAGTAACACACTGCGTGTTAATTTAATTATGACTCAAGTTGATTAAAGTCAGTCTTCAGTCCCATGCGATATGTAATACATTGTGACTCAAGCTGACCGATCAACTAGACTAGATCAACAGTTCAATAAACTAATCAATGTGGTACCGATATGACACACTTAACGGTCATATACAAAAGTTAAAATTACCATTATTCATTATTATTCATGACATCAATCGCCTAGTCAGCAATCGTACATTTCTGGCTAATTAATTTAAGTTATATACATATGAAAATATAGCATAAAAGGCAGTCGGAAAAGAACCTTCAAATATGAATAAACACATCTTTAAAAAATAAACATAATAATCTTTCTTTCGAACAATAAACGTAACAGATGGCCGCAGGCGACATAGGGTCGTACTTTTTCAGTAATGACAACGGAAGAGCATTAAAGTTCGCTACAGACATAATAAACAAATTTTTTTGGGGTTAGAGATGGAGTATACCAACCAAAAAAATAATTCCTAATTTTGAAAACCGGTATAAGGTCTGCAAGATAAGCCCTGCCGGCAATTGTGTTCTGTACATATTCACAATGCGTCTACATTACAATTACATCCAAACAATTGTTCGTTTTATTCAAAAAATAAATCCTATATCTCTTGTTGGTACATGTGCTATAGAACTTAATAATAAATAATAATAAAACTGGCCATTTCAGCCCTTGAAAAGACATTGACCGAACTTCTTATGATCAAATTGTGTTGTGCGTGTTCTTAAATGTTTGTACACAATTGATCGAGAACTGGAATTACTAGTTTCAAGCCGACTCCGACGGGCTAATGCACATGCTGTCAAGAAGCTTTAAATGGCATTATTTACTCTCTGAGGTTTGCCATTGTCTGCAGAGAGGTGACGGCCGAACATAAAAATTAATCAATTGAAAAAACTTTGTGTCAGCTGGAAATTGAACCAGGGTTCTCTGGCGTATGGGCCACGTACTCTACCCACTGCTCCACGACTGCTGACAGTAAAATTAAATATAAAACTTAAAAAAATAAAACTAATACTTCGAAATAAGCTTGATACATTTGTAAAAACTTAATATTATAATAAAAAATAACTATTTTCCAAATTTCATTCCGAATTCCAAAATAATTCGTAATTGATACATTTATGAAAACTTTTGGAGCTTTCGAAGTTTACTTCTTAAGAATCAATTTTCATAAATGAGGTGCTTATCAAAACTTTACGACACCAAACAAATTTTATTATGCATTCTCGAAAAATCTATGTTGAAAACAATCATGGTATAATAAAACCAGGCAGCATTGACAACTGCTTATTTTCTCTTCTACAAGAAAACATCTCCTGTCAAAAACAGCTTTTTGTGTAAATGCATCTGGAGCTGCTGTGGTTGTTGTTTTTTTTTCACTTCAACGTTTTCAACATTGTTTGTGTTTTCAATGGCGGATTGTGAGCGCTCTTTTTTTGAGTATATATTTTGGCAGGAGATGATTTCCCAAGCAACTGTCAATGCTACCTTGTATTATTACATGGTATAACTGTCAATGTATATAACTGTATATTATAATTATAAGTATAACTGTATACTATAATTATAATTACATGGTATAATAATACAAGGTAGCATTGACAGTTGCTTGGGAAATCATATAATGTCAAAAAATATACTCAAAAAGAGAGCGCTCACAATCCGCCATTGAAAACACAAGCAATGTTTAAAACGTTGAAGTGAAAAAAAAACAACAACCACAGCAGCTGCTGATGTATTTCCACAAAAAGCTGTTTTTGACAGTTTATGTTTTCCTGTTGAAGAGAAAATAAGCAGTTGTCAATGCTATCATGTATTATTATACCATGGTATTATTATACCATGGATAACAATCAGAAGAAAGCTCAAACACAGAATGAGAGAACAAACTGTAGTACTTTAAACCATTGTAGAATTATAAGGTAGGTCCGGATCGGAGAGGAATGAAGTAGAAAGCAGAGAAAAGCGGGCTAGTTGTCAAAATCAGCTGTTCATCTCGAGTTTGATTGTTGTTGTTGTCGATTTAAGGTTCAACTTTTCGCAAGCTTTTTTGCAAATTGAACATTTCCTCGGCATTTTATAGATTAATTTACAATGTTTTTACAATATTTCCACTTAAATTAACACAAACTTAACATACGTGTCCGCACTATTAAGAACTTGCAAACATTATATTTTAATTTAATTTGTGTACCGTTAGTTTGCGTTGAAATGCACTCATTGCTGCTTAATTTCAATCGTATCAAAACTATACGACAGTCATTTAAAAGTTCACCAATAGAGACGCCGCATCATTGTCCATCTGAATATAAACTTTTTTTTCACATATTTTAGAAAGCCAATGCTACTTGTATTCCAAGAAAAAATAATGCTGAATCGATTAAATAAGGTTTCGAAGCAACACGAACACTCATTCGTATTTTATTCCCTTTTTAACATATTTAGTACTCGGATTACTGACAAGGTCCCTAGGGACCTAGAACTATTTTTTAAAGAACTCGAAAATAATTCTTATTAAATTATGTTTGGCTTTCGTATAAATATGAACTGCGTTGATCGACATACGAATACACTCAGAAAACTTTTCTAGCCGTTCAATTACAGTCTTGACAGCATCGGGTTTTTCAGTGTACTTGCGTTTTCTGCGGCATCGAAAATTAATCATGTTGAATCGTGTTTGGCTTTCGTTTGAATATGTACTTCGATGATCTTCATATCAATACCAGGAACTTGTACCGTTTATGTTGAATTGCGCTTGGGTGTTTTTCTTTCATTTTTTAATTGATCACCGAAGATATTGCACATATCATCCTTCGCGAAACGAATCGAAAAGCCAATCAAGTAACAGCTGCGTGGAATGTTTCAAATCCTACAAAACAAAAGGTATGGAAACCATTGACTCTTAAAGAGTTTGATGCATTTTTGGCTATCGTTTTGTATGCAGGGCTATCTAAGTCAAACACCGAGCCTGGTAAAGAACTCTGGGGTTCAACACATGCCGCAATATTCAAAGCCGCATTGTAATTTGATCGATTTATGGCTATAAAAATGTACTTATGCTTTGATAACGTGAACTCACGGTCGGAGAGATTAATCACTAGCAAAACTGCTGCTATTGATGATGTATGGCTGATGTTGCAGACCAATTTGGAAGCAGCTTACAATCCGCATGATTCGTTGACCATGGACGAGCAATTATTTCCGTATAAAGGTCGCACACGTTTTAAGCAATACATTCCGTCAAAACCAGCCAAGTACGGAATAAAAATATGGTGGTTGTGTAACTCGAAGTCCTTCTACCCCCTCAAAGGTGTGATTTACTCAGGAAATTCGCCAGGTCAGGAGCGCAAAGTTAACCAGGGCCAGAATGTTGTTGAAAACAACAATTGGTTGAAAAATATCTTCATACGGCCGTACAGGTTATGCCGACAACTTCTTTCATCGTTGGATGTGGCGCTGTCTTTGATGAGACAGAAGACTGCATTTGTTGGAACAGTACGCTCAAATAAAACATTTATTCCGCCTGAGTTTTTAAAAAGTGCTTCAAGTCCCGTTTTCAGCTCATTGTTTGGGTTTTACGAAGACAATGTTTCGTTGTGCTCATATGTGCCCAAGAAACACAAATCGGTCTTGCTTTTGTCCACAGTTCACTACACTTGTGAAATAAATTCAGAAAGCGAAAAGCAAAAGCCAAGGGTATCTTGGACTACAATACCCATAAATCTGGGGTTTTTTAAGGGGGGAAGCAGCAGCATACACATATTTTTTTTTACTTTTTTAATATATGATAAAAAATAAAAAAAAAATAATAAACTCAACAAAATTATTATTTTTCCTTTTTATTTTTTTGTTACCATTTTTTATGTAAGTACTTTTTTATGTAAGTACTTAATAAAAACCAACATGCAAATCACTAAAAACACACATGTTTTATGAAAACTTAAAAAAATTCATTGAAGTATTCACCCGAAGTACACCATACTTAAGTATCAAAATATCGTAGTCAAATCTCTAAAAATAAAGGTAAACACTTGAAATTTTCTACATAAGCTTTGATTCCAAACATGCACTCTTTGTGTGAAATTTTTGCAAATCAAATGAAAACCAGGCCTATTCTGCATATAAACTGACGTCATCAAAATAATAAGACCTTAACGCCTGCAAAATCAAAGATATACATTCCCTACAATTTTTTTGTTTGTTAATTTTTACCATAAATTACTGTTCTATATCTATAAATTTAATTTAATATATATTTTATAGTAAAATATTAAGTACAAATTTATGTTAAGTTAACAAAATTTCAATTTATTTTTAAGTTTCTGTAAAATAATGAAAAAAAAAAACAAACAATTTAGATAAAAAGTCTCGAAAAACCAAGGAATGCACTTTAACCCAATTCCTTGGTTAACCCTATCCTACCTTATTAAGCATTTAGTATTTCTTTATTAATTCATTTTTAGCTCATTTCCAATATATTTGATTTTTTTTCTATAGTCAAAATAATATTTCGAATCAAAAATAGTTCCTATTGATATTATTGAGTTTCACTGTTATTTTTTTAAAACAAAATTTGTACTCATTTCAATTTTTACACAAACACACCTAGTACGAATGTTACACAACACGTCATTTTTGTAATCGAATTCGAATAATACTAGATAAAAATTTGCGAAATTCTTCTATTTATACCACCTTCTGCAACTTTAGAATTTTGGAAGTTCGTCTTTTTCTCGCTGTTGTGATAATAAAAGACACAAAATCCTCTAGCCATTTATACATGAATTTATTTATTTTGATGTTATTGTTTAGAATTTATTCTCTTTTGTTTATTTCTATTTTTATTATTTTTTTCCTTTTTTTAATTGATAGCTCATAAAATAAAGATAAGCTTGCATAATTTTTGGGTCAAACTCAATTATAACCGCACCGTAACATTCATGAAAGATATAAGCAACACTAAGATATGCTATAATATCAAATTATAGAATGATGCCTTTTGGAACTCACGGAATATGCTTATTAACAGGTATGTTGATACGGTTATAAAATTTTATTTCGAAGATTTTAATGATTTTTATGCTGAAATGTATTTTTATTTTGTTTGCATAAATATCAGAACATCTGAACTCATAAACTAATTATCAATGACAATGAACTTTTGGAGCTATGAATCTTATATAAGAACAGTTTGGATTTCGATATTAAATTCAGTCTCATAAAAATACTCCAGTGTATTATTTTCTTAAAAAAAGACTCATAAACGACATACCATTAATCAGAAAAAAGGGGTATCGCACATTGGGGCATTTTTTGTTAGAAGCTGATCATCAGAAGAATTGCAGCTTTTACCCTGACAATTTACCTTTTACCTTGAGAACCCAAACCATAATAACGACTTATAGCATGTAGTGATATACTGTGAGCGTCAAAAAAAAGTGTACACTTTTTTGTACACGAGTTATGCCAGTTATGCCCAAAACTTATTATGTTTTGATTCTTATTAAAGTCTCTCTTAATATAAGCATAAAGTCTTGCAAATAATTTACCACAACAACAAAATATTTAATAAAAACAAAAACAGTCCATATTTCTCGCGTCCAAATAAAGTGTACACCTGCATACCAAGCTTAGCAATTTCAAATATTTAAAAAAAAATTTAACAGTATCTCTCTTAAATTGGTCAATTATGATGTTAGTTAATGTTTCTGCATCATTCGCCTTTGGTAAAGTGAGACGTAAAATGTAAGAAAACTTATTTAACCCTGGATCCCTAACCTATTGCTGAGTTGCGGCACAACTAACTCTGGGAGTTTTCCACCGACATAATAAACTCTCAACTATAAGGATATAATTGCTTAAACCTAAGAAACGTTTTGGTTTAAAATAAATTCAAGATTATTTTTACGATTTCAAAATTTTTTTATTAAAAAAATTGATTTGATACTTGTAAAACAAAACATTAAGAATAAGTATTGAAATCTTACATAGAAACATTGACTGGGTGGATTCCATCCTAAGATTAGTGATGCAGGGTTAAAATGCGTAGTTAAACTTCTATTGAAACACGGGAATCAATCATAAAACTCCATAAAGCAGGAAAATCACTTCGCGAAATCGTTTCAATTTTTTATAGAAATCATAATTTTATCGCCGCTTTAGTCTGGGTTTCGGACTGGTCACAGCTGTGTGACGGCAGCTATGAAAGTTATAGATGACATAAGAATATCTTATGATAAAAACCTCATAACACTTCTTTGCCTGATTGACTTTTCTAAAGCTTTCGACTCAGTTAATCACAATCTGCTTTGTTATAAGCTTAAATATTTTTTCAAATTTAGTGACAGTGCAGTTCAGCTCTTGTCTAATTATCTAGAGGAAAGAAAGCAGCGTGTAAGAGTTGGAACTAATTTTTCTTCCCTGCAATCAGTTACTGTCGGTGTTCCCCAAGGGTCTATTCTGGGTCCCCTCCTATTCTCCATATTCTTAAATGATATTTTCACTGTTTGTAAATATTCAACAGTGCACGCTTATGCTGACGATATTCAGCTCTACCTCTCTAGACCTATTGGCCTATTAGAAGATTTAAGCTTTAGACTTAACTGTGATTTGTCTTTGCTGGAAAAGTGGGCTGCCACTAACTTGCTTTTTATAAACCCTCTGAAATCTAAAGTGCTGCCAATAGCAAGGACTCTTTCTTGCTTTGTAGATATACCGCCTTTGTTGAAAGGATCTAATCAATTGGAGTTTGTGAATAAAGTGAAAAACCTTGGTTTTATTATTAACTCAAATCTTTCTTGTATTGATCACGTCAACTACACTCTAAATAAAATTTATGGAACCTTGCGTTACTTGCGTGCTTCATCTGATTTTACTCCCCTTGATATTCGGAGAAGGCTTGTTGTACAATTAATCTTGCCACATATAACTTATGCAGACGTAGTGTACTGTAAGCTCGACTCACTTTCACAGCATAAGCTCCTTGTTGCATTTAACAATGCTGCGATGTATTTAAAATTCAGAGGTTTGATCATATTACTGCGAAATGTAAGGAAATTCTTGGTTGTAATTTGGTTCAATACTTGAATATGCGTAATATAGTTTATTTGCACGGACTTATTAATACTCGTCACCCAAGATATCTCTACGAAAAATTACAGTTTTTCCAATCTAATCGCTTGACCAACTTTATTGTTCCGAGACACAGCTACCTCAACAGCAGCAGATTCTTTTTTGTTAGCACCATAAGACTTTGGAATTCTTTACCAAACTATTTGAAACAAATAAATAATAGAAACAGCTTTAAACAGGAAATTTTTAGGTACTTTTCATCTATTGATCACGTCATTCATTTCATTCATTTCATTAAATTTTCTATTCTATTTTCTTTTCTTTATCAATTAAATTCTTATTTGCTTAAAAACTTCTGTTTTCTTTCTTCTATATAAATAAAATTGTTTAATTGTTTATTTAAGTAATTTTAAGATAAATGTTAGTCATTTAAGAATATATCTAATGATTTTTTGCCTTTGATGTACTATAAAAGATAAGTCTTAATGTACAATCCAAATTTTTTTTTTCTAATAATAATAATAATAATAATAATAATAATAAATAATACCATCAAGAAAATCATTAATAAAATCTCTCTGCAGACAATGGCAAACCTCAGAGAGTAATCAAAATGCCATGTAAAGCTTCTTGAGAACAAGAACATTCCGTTCATCACCGTTCGGACCTGTCCGTCCGGTTCTCGGTCAATTGTGTACAAACTTAATAACACGCACAACACAATTGATCATAAGAAGCTAGGTCAAAGTCCTTTCAAGGGCTGAAATGGCCAGTCATTTATTTATTATTTATTATTATCAAGAAAATCATTGACAAATACAAAAAATTTGGAGCACTAGAAAATCGACCATGTGCTGGCAGACTAAAACAACCCTGTGAAACCGCAATACGATCAGTATTCAGAATAGTGTGAAAATATCCAACTGCAAGCGCAGTGAAAATAGCGGATGATCTTTTCGTATCATCAGGAACCAACGTTAGTGCCAGTACAATAAGGCGTGCATTAAATGCAAATGGTTTATTTGGAAGAGTCTCTCGAAAAAAGCCGTTTATATCAGAAAAAATCAAAGGCAACGCGTGGATTTTGCTAAAAAGCATGAAAATAATTAAATTTAATTTTGGAAAAAGAACATTTTTCAGTGACGAAAGCATATTCGAAATTTTTGGAAAGAAAAAATCTACAAAATATATGGAGAAGCAAAACTCAGGAGTTCAAGGAGCAAAATATAACTTCTACAATAAAGTAATGTGGGGGCTCGGTGATGGTGTGCGAGTGTATGACGGCAAACGGCGTAGGAAATTAAACGTTTATTGACAGTACAATGAATAAATTCGATTACTTAAATATTTTAAAAGAACATATGCCGGCCAGTGTTAACAAATTAGGACTGGATCGCTTGTAGATGTTTCAGTAGGACAACTATCTGCAACATACAGCCAAGGTAGTGAAGGAATTATTGCTGTGAAAAACTCCAAAACAGCTGGATCACCCCCAACAATCACCGGATCGCAACCCAATAGAACATTTGTGGGAACATATGGACAGACAAATAAGAAAGAGGACGATATCCAGCAAGGACTCACTGAAAGCCGTTTAACTTGAAGAATGGCACAAAATTTCATCAAACGTAACAACGAAATTTGTGGAATCAATGCCAAGACGGTTGAAAGCTGTTATTTCAGCACCAGGAAAACAAAAAAAATATTAATAATTGGACTGAAGTTATTTTTTTTTTATTTACAACTTTAAGTGTACACTTTATTTTGATTCGAAGAAAATTGAGTATTTTTCGTTTTTGAATTATGTGAAAATTCGTTGTAAAATCAATAATATTTTTAGTTAGTATATAACATAATAAGAGCATAAAAAATTAATTCCAAAAATACAAAAATTTTTTTAAAATTGTTTTTTAAAAATAAAGGTTTTTAAAAATATTAAAATAAAGTAAAAAGTATATAAAAAAGGTGCGTGACAGCTCCAATGCAAGACTGTAGTTTACCCTTAAATACGTGTCCAAATTATAAACGCACAAAAGTATTACTAGTATCTTGCGTTTGTGTGATAATTTTTACTTTATACAGTTAGCCCAACCAGCTATTTATAAATAGGGATTTCACTAAGCTTAAATACAATAAAAAAACAAGCCTTTTCTAAACACGCTTGAAAAATATTTGCATAAAACCCACAGTGAAACTTGAATCAAGATGCGTAGGAAATGTGATGTGTTCTGGGTGGTGCAGTCTATAAGAATACGAACGGACTTGGGAAGTGAGATCAATTAATATAATAAATAATAAAAGTTGTTATTGTTGAGTTGTCGTTTTTATTAGTTGTTTCCTTTATTAACATATTTGGCCTCGACCTCAACAATTAGTTTCAATATAAATACAAAAAACATTTGGAAAAAGCTTTTAAATACTTATTCTAATTTGTAGAAACAGACTCGAATAAAGCTTTTTTAAATACAAATTCTCAATATTATTCCAAAGGAACGGTTTCGTTTATTCTACAATTACTTAAAAGCATTTCTCATAGTAATCTCAAGCTTTTCTAAGCTTGATGCTTCTAAGCGTGATGCTTATGCTTCTAAGCTTGATGCTTATGCTTCTAAGCTTGATGCTTATGCTTCTAAGCTTGGTTTAAGCTTATTGTAAGCTTTTTTGGCTGGTTGGGTGTGTTCTTCGCAACTAGACGCGAAGAACACACGTTAAGAGAAACGCAGCATGTTTCATGCCGTTCTGACACGGGGGTTACACGATCAAGATTTTGCTTTCAAGTTTATCACTCATGCAGCGTATCGAAAATCATTAGAAATAAATCATTTATTTGAAATAATTTTTAATAAAATTATAAGTAACAAAAACACTTCTCCTTTAGCATTCCTAGGAAAATAAAATTGAAACATTCGAGGCGAGTCACCGATTTATCTCATTTTATTACAGACACAGTACAAATGAGAATGACGTCAAAGTGAGAAAATTTGATGAGTTACAGAAACGAACTACTAATCTTATTGTGTTAAGGCGGATTCACTGATCACCTTCAGCAAGTTTGTTGTGAGCGCTCGTTTGCTCTCTCTTCGGTAATGTTCTGTACCATGGTATAATAATACAAGGTAGCATTGACAACTGCTTATTTGCTCTTCTACAAGAAAACATCTCCTGTCAAAAACAGCTTTTTGTGTGTATGCATCTGCAGCTGGTGTGGTTGTTATTTTTTTTTTCACTTTAACGTTTTCAACATTGTTTGTGTTTTCAATGGCGGATTGTAAGCGCTCTTTTTTTGAGAAACTTTTTGACAGGAGATGGTTTTCCAAGCAATTGTCAATGCTACCTTGTATTATTATACCATGGTTCTGTACGTCGATTTACTGACATCTAATGGTCTGATTATGCAAACTTGACGTAACACAGGTTAACATGACGCAACGTAACATGAATTTTTGTTGATTATGCTACCAACATTGCAACCACAGTAAGTGTCAAATAAATAAAATATTTCTTCGTCTGCCATTCTTAAACGTATTTCAATTATTTTAATTATTAATAAAAAATCATTTTAAAATAAAATACTTATGTCCCAGCGTCTTGGAAACCACGTCACTGTTGACAACATCTCCCTCGAGGTTGTTAAAGACTTCGTCTACCTGTGATCCAGCATTAACTCTTTCAACGATGTCAGTATTGAGATAAAACGAAGGATAACTCTTGCCAACAGGTGTTACTTTAGGCTGAGTAGGCAATTGAGAAGCAGAGCCCTCTCTCGACGAACAAAACTCACGCTCTTTAAGTCACTTATCATGCCCGTTCTATTATATGCAGCACAAACCTGGACGTTGAGCAGTTCTGCTGAAAAGACTTTGGGAGCCTTCGAGAGAAAAATCCTTCGTAAGATCTTTGGTCCAATCTGCGTTAATGGCGAGTACCGAATTTGATGGAACCACGAGCTGTATGAGCTGTACGCTAACATCGACATAGTTAAGCGCATTAAAATCGAGCGGCTCCGCTGGCTAAGTCATGTTGAGCGAATGGAAAACGACGCTCCAGCGAAAAAAATATTCGATTCGGTGCCCGGTGGTGGTCAACGCAGAAGAGGACGCTCACATCTTCGTTGGAAGGATCAGGTGTTTGATAACCTGACCACGCTTGGTGTTTCCAACTGGCGCCAGCAAGCTCAAAACAGAAATGGCTGGCGCAATTTCTTATACGAGGCCAAAACCGACCCACGGTTGTAAGCGCCAGATAAGTCAGTAAGTAAGTATTCTTTTTGGAAGACTTTAGCCTTTGATCCGACAGTTCCTCGATGTCTGAGTTCTGTTCAGTAACTTCGTTTTGCAAGATTTTAGAAACAAGAGCATTAAGCTCGTTTCATGCAAGGTCTAAAATACTCTCGTCAGAGCATTCTATCGTCGAAACTCTACAGCTAAAGCAGCTTAGAACAGCTTAGAACAGCGTAAGTTGTTTCACTCCTCGCTGGCACGTTAGCAACACAGAAAATTCTGTTAAATTAACATTTTATGTTTCTTCTCATTTATGTTTTTGGTTTTTGGTACTAATGTTAAGGGTTTGTGTCTGCACTTTGAAGAATAAGAGGCTTCAGTTACTTGCTTAGCTTTTGACATCATAGATGGCGCTAAAAAAGTTGCAGAATGAACGGTTGTATTTAATTTTTAAAAGTGGAAAAACCAATGAGATTACGCGTTGAGTATAATTGACAGATTAGAGCGTTTTTAACCCTTTCAGTCCCAAAAGTTTTCTGTTAGATTAAATAATTTTTTTTTCAAATTTGAAAAAGGAATATACAGTGTTGGGCAAAACAATAGCAACAAAATCAGTGCGCTGCTACAAAATCGTGTATCTTTTTTAATATTGGGAACACACGAAAATTATTATAGGAACCAAAGTACATCATATAAAAAACAAATCATATTCAAATTTGGTTTTGTTTTTTTATTAAATTTAATATTAATGTGACTACATTCAATTTGTATGAGTCCAAAACAAAAGCAACAAAACTTAAAAAATGTAAAAAGAGAACAGAAGTTCCAAAAATTATTGGTAAAATTTCTTTTATTGTAAAGCACATGTTGTTTATGAGTCATAAATATTTAAGCTTGGATTTGTTTTTGCGCTAATTGTGACATTGACTGTTCCATTTATAATGGCACGTGATAAATACTGTAAAACTCTAAAATAACAAATTATTTCCGAATATAAAATGCGAAAATCGCAAATATCTGCCGCTATGCATTTTGATATTAATCGGTCAATAGTTTGTAGATTAATAAAAACGTATAACATCACAAAAGACGTAACAACGGTATATTCAGGAGGGCTCCCGCGGAAGACATCGCTGCGTGATGACAGGAACATTTGTGGCGTGTTCAAGCTAAATCCATTTGCCACCTGCATAGAGGTTGTTCGGACACTTGATTAAGATATCCATCACAGCACTATTCGCAGAAGAGCCATTGAGGACGATTTAAGGAGTTACAGACCGGCAAAGAAACCTTTGTTTGCAGCTAAACTTAAACAAACAAGTTGAGGTGTTATAATTTAAACAATTTTGTCTGAAATTTTGACAACGAGTTACAATTTATTGTTTTTTAGACTCAGTTTTGCAAAATAGAACCTAAATTGGACCGTTAAAAAATGGAAAACCGTTTTGTTTAGCGATGAATCAAAGTTCAACTTGATTAATTCAGATGGGATGTCCACGTTACTGCGCCGCCCAGGTACACGACTTGAAGCCCGAAACTGCAAAATAAATTTTAAGCATGGAGGCGGTGGTATTATGGTCTGGACTTGTTTTTTCTATGATGGAGTCGGACCATTTCATAAAATCGATGGTATTACGGATCAATTTGTATATGAAGACATTTTAGCAAGCAAGATGCTACCATATGCAAAGTGGAATATGCCGCTTCAGTGTACGTTTTAGCACGACAACGACCGGATACACACTTCAAAGCTCATCAAAGATTACATTAGAGACAATGGGATTCAAGTCCTTGATTGGCTGGCACAATCACCAGACTTGAATCCCATATAAAATCTTTTTGGGATTTTGAAGAAAAGAGTTTCTGGTCGGCTGTTTTCCAATAAAACTGCACTGTATAAAGCCTTGAAACTTAAGTGGGAACAAATACCTAATACCACTATATCTAATTTAATAGAGTCGATGCCGCGCAAATGTGCAGCGGTATTCAAGAATAATGGGTCTTACACCAAATATTAATTATGTTGGTATTGTTTTGCACTCAGACAAATTGAATATAGTCACATTAATTTTAAATTTAATAAAAAAAACAAAACCAAATTTGAATATGATTTGTTTCTTATATGATGTATGAATATATGCTTTGGTTCCTTTAATAATTTTTGTGTGTCCCCAATATTAAAAAAGATTAAAGATTTTGTAGCAGCGCACTGATTTTGTTGCTATTGTTTTGCGCAACACTGTATGTATTAATGAAAATTTTGTAATTATTTTTTTTTTTCATTTTAGTAGAAAATATCCTGGGAAATATAATCCCATTACATTTTCTCCCTATGGTTCAATAGAACTATTTAAACTTAATTCGTGATAAAATATCTATCCATATAGGACCCAAAGCATTAATGTTATCATGGCGTGACAAGACGCTTGCAAACGGAGAAGAGAATATAATAAAAAAGAAAGCAAGCAGAATTGATTTATTTTTAAATTAAATCTAATTTCATAACAAATTTTACAAATTTTTTCAACATAACATACATATATTTATATAAGAAATATAATTCAATAACACCAACAGTCAGAATTAATTTCATAATCAATATTAAACGAAAAGCAGAGTTAATCGAAAAGTTATAGAGTGCTCTTAGCTCGATGCTCCGTTTTTTCCATTTTAAACTCATACATAAGGAACTGATGAGAATTTGACTGACTTAGATTGCAAAGTGTCTTTATAACGTTCTTCAAAGTATCGTTCCGTCTATTATAACTAGCGGTCATCAATTTTATAAAAAACTGATTACTTAAAAGTTGAAAACCTGAGCACGTTCTAGATTCTACCGATTATTCTTATAATTTTAACCAAATGTCAATGCCAAGCAGTGTTTGTAAAGTTAAGAATTAAATAAAACAAATAATAAGAATTATGTGCAGTGAAATGATCAAATATATTAAAATATATGTAAAAATTAAAAAAGTTGCAAATCATAGGAAAAAGTTATTATTGAACTTAAACTCAAACGGTTACAAAAAAAAGAACAGTTAGGTTTGGGCACATTGACCGCAACAAAATAATGATTCGCGTAAAATAAAGATTTGATTCGTCTCTAACAATTTTTTTAGTATACTTTCAGGCATAAAATGAAAAGGCCAACACTAGCGAATACTTCAACCTTTTTAAATTAAAATAAGTTTAACTTTCGGGTGAAGTTTTTCAAACCAACAAATATGAATGTGCTAATGCCATGTCTACACAGAGAGTTTAGTTTGAGTTTAGTTTGAGTTCAACCATAGCTGTTGACACAGAAATGCGTCTTCAGAATGTGTCTAGTGTGATATTTTTTTGTTTACTTTTGTGTTCTCATTCCACTTGAGGACAAGGCTGCAGCCATCTCTGCGTACACCATGGTATAATAATACATGGTAGCATTGACAACTGCTTATTTTCTCTTCAACAGGAAAACATAAACTGTCAAAAACAGCTTTTTGTGGAAATACATCAGCAGCTGCTGTGGTTGTTGTTTTTTTTTAACTTCAACGTTTTCAACATTGCTTGTGTTTTCAATGGCGGATTGTGAGCGCTCTCTTTTTGAGTATATTTTTTGACAGTATATGATTTTCCAAGCAACTGTCAATGCTACCTTGTATTATTATACCACGTGCGTACACATGCGAGTTCTTCCTTGCACTGCGCAAATCGGAATTTTTATCGGCCCATACTGATATGAAGATCCATCTTCTATACTTGCCCAAGTTCTTTCCTTAGTTTTTTTGTTCATTTTTTGCAAATAATAAAATGGACAATTTTAGTACAGCTGTTTTTGACCGTTATCACCACAAAATTGCTTAACGTACATATCTTGTCACCCAAAGATTTGCATTTGAACGTACCTTTTTACAAAGGGTGATTTTTTAGCAACTTTCTTTTTGGTAACACTGTTTTTGGCAACACTGTTTTTGGCAGCACAGCTGTTGTCGTGTAACATGCTACTGTTAAACATGTTCAGTTTGATCTATAATTTAACCATGAATCGACTTACAAACGAACAACGCTTGCAGATTATTGAATTTTATTATCAAAATTCATGCTCGGTTAAGAAAGTGCATCGTGCACTTCTTCCATTTTATGGTCAGTTTGGGCGACCTTCTGAGGTGGCTATTCGGAATCTTGTGACTAAATTTCGCATAAAATTCACATTATTGTACATTAAACCACCAACATGCATACGTAGAGTGCCGACAGAGGAAAATATCGTAGCTGTATCTGCCAGTGTTGTTGCTGACCATGAGTTATCGATTCGGCGCCGTTGGCACCAATTGGGCCTCTGTTACTACACTACGTGGAAAATTCTGCGGAAGGATTTGGGTGTAAAACCTTTTATAATACAGCTGGTGCAAGAATTGAAGCCAAACGACCTACCACAACGGTTAACTTTTGGTGAATTGACGCTGGCGAAGTTGGATGAAGATTCACTTTTTTATCGGAAAATTGTGTTCAGCGACGAAGCTCATTTCTCGTTGAATGGATACGTGCATAAGCAAAATTGCCGTATTTGGTGTGAAGAGCAGCCAGAACCATTGCAAGAACTGCCAATGCATCTCGAAAAATGCACTGTTTGGTGTGGATTATGGGCCGGTGGCATCATTGGACCGTACTTATTCAAAGACGACGAAGGCAGGAACGTTACTGTGAATGGCGAGCGCTACCGTGCGATGGTTACAAATTTTTTTTTGTCCAAAATGGAAGAACTGGACTTGCCTGACATGTGGTTTCAACAAGACGGTGCCGCATGCCCCAAAGAACGCGAAACAATGGCCCAATTCCGAGGCGAGTTCGGTGAACAATTTATTTCGTGTTCGGAACCGGTCAATTGGCCGCCTAGAACGTGCGATTTAATGCCTTTAGGCTATTTTTTGTGGAGCAATGTTAAGGCTCATGTCTATAGGGACAAGCCCGCAACAGTTGAAACACTGGAAGCCAATATTGAAGACTTTATTCATGAGATACCGGCCGATATGTTGTAGAGAGTATGCCAAAATTGGACCCAGCGTATGTACCATTTGAGTCATAGCCGCGGTCAATATTTACATGAAATGATCTTTAAACATAGAATTATATAGATCGTTCTATCGACTCAAATAAAGATTTCATATATTTCTCCAAATTTTATGTGTTTTTTTTAAGATCAAATCCGAAAGCTCTTAAAAAGCACCCTTTATGAATACAATCATACTCTTAGGCAAGTCTCAAATTGCCTGTTGAGTTGAGTTGAGTTTCATCCTGCAAAATTGAACTGGAAACTGAAACTCTCTGTGTAGATATGGCATAACCAACGATACTTCAAATTTGTTACATAGAACTATAAAGTGCTATGAATAGATGCTACGGTAAAAAATATTATACGCTAGTAAAGGCTGGTCTTAGCCCTCATGACAAAAATTCATGACGTCATGAGGCCGCGGAGAGAGTTGCCACAAGATCAAAAATGAATCAAACACGTAACGGCGTTGCATGGAATTATTACTTGGTAAGTATGTGGTAAACATTATAAAACATAAATGAAGGATTTATAAGTACTTGCCCTTATTTATAAGTACATAAAGAAATAAATTAATTTTGAAGTCGTCAGGTCGTTTAGGTAGTAGCTAATGCAACAAAAATGCAAAATTGTTGCATGGAATTCTTAATCGCTGAGCAGAAGTTCTAAGAAAAATTTTATTTTGCGATAGGAAAAAATTGTTCTTTAACCAAAAACCATGTTGAAAACCACTTAATTCAGTGAAAATGCATCTATAGCAGCGCAGGGCGCTCCATAGCTCACTGAGCTCTCTGTGAGCGTAACTTTTCACATGTACATAATAGCTGAATTACAATACTGCGTTAGGTCGGTCGGCCTTTGACCGTACTTTGGTCTCCGTTGTAAAAACTTTACGATATAAGCTGTCAAAACGGACGACCTCAAACTTTGCAAAACTAAATGTTGCGTTGACAGATCGTGCGTCTGTCATTTTGGTGATGCCAATAAAAGCAGCTATACTAAAAATCCCACAAAACGTCCCTTTTTCCGAAATCATGCAATTATAATTGTAATCAATGAAAAATTAAAAGATAGTGTCATAATAGCGTTCAATAGCGTTAAAAATCTTTTTTAAATGCTTTATAAATGAGATAATTTTAAAAATGGAGGAAACCTTCAATAAACCCTCGATAAAGCATTTTTAAATTTTATTTTGTTTTCATCTGAGCAAAAATTATGTCAAAAATACATCAAATTGTTTCATAATATATAAAAAAAAAAAACAGAAAATGTAAAAAAAAAATTATTGAAAATGTTTGTTTATAAATGAGAGGATTTTTAAAAATGGCTGAACATCCAATAAATCCAATAAACCCCTCATAAAGCATTTTTAAAATTATTTGCTCTCATAGTTGAATAAATAAGGTTGTCTCGTGGCTAATCGTACTCTCTTCTCAGTACCCATAATTGTCAAAATCAATGAAAAGCAACAACAACAACTTCAACGGCTTTTCATGTTATTAATTTTCGTTTTCAGATTTTGTATGAGGTGTCAACTTCGATTTGACATTTATTGGAACTCGTTCTCACCCATGCGACAACCTTATTTATTCAACCATGTTTGCTCTCATTTGAGGACAAATATTGTGAAAAATAATTAAAAATACTTCAAAAATTTGGATAATATGTCAAAAAAATTCAAAATTATAAAAAAATTCAAAAGAAAAACAAAATAAAAACAAGAAAATTGGTCAAAACATTTCAAAATATTTACAAAACAAGATAATAAAATGACGATGTTTTCAGTGCAGAGAGTAGCTTCGAAAAAACAACGATGTTTAAACATCAAAATGTTGACGAAATTGTGACAAATAAATTAAAAGTCATTGAATTTATCAAATACACAAACCATTATTGACACTCTTCCCACTTCAAATCGAAAGTGTTCCTATTTTTAACTACAAAGCAGCTACAACATTTTTATGAATAACAAAATTTAAAAGACTTTTTAGCATTAAAAAGCTTTTTAAGTATTGAACGTTTTAAAGTTATTTGAAGATATTTGCATGTAAAAGTAATTTTATTTTTTACATAAAAGCATTTTTTTCTTCAAAATTAACCTTTATTACTATGGATTAAAGACAATATATTATTAAAGCTTGGAAATTAATCTTTCATTTGGTGTATAAAATTTAAGATTTACTTGAACTTTTATCGTGTTTTTCTATGATATAATGATTGCCCTTGTACGAAATGCTCTAAAAAATAGGGTAGATAACGATTTCTGGAACGCCACGATTCGACAGTGCATTTCAGAAGTTCTCTTCATAAAAATAAGAATGGCTGAAAGTTTTCTAGTAGATGGACATTACCAAGTGGCAGCTCCATACCAAGTTTCATTATTATGTGGCATTTAACTCCAAAGCTATTTGATACCATAAGTTTGACTTATATGGGCGGTGCCATGCCCCCTTGTCCAATGCTCACTCAATTTTTTCAGTCAAAGGACAAGACTAAATAGTACATTCTTACCGAGTTTCATTGATGTGTGACTAATAGTTCGAAAGTTATACCCACAATTTGGGAAGCCGAAAAAGTGCCACACCCTTTTCCCAACGCCCATAAAATTTTGCCAGTGGAACGGCACATGTAAATCGAGGCTGAACACCTAATTCCAATGTTGTGCGACCTATAATTCCAAAGTTATTCAATATTGCAGATTCGAGCTGCCACGCCCCCTTGTACAATGCTCGCTGAATCACTTGTAATTAGTGAGTACTTGGGTACAACTTTACAAAAACAAAGTGAACGGCATTTGCCAATCTACCTTACCACAACATTCCCTTGTGTGTTATATTATTCAAACAATGATATTAAGGGTATTCGTCCTCAACCAACCTCATTAAAGTATCTCATTGACCAATATATAAGTTTGCCATTTTGCATGAATACCCTTATAATATTATTTATAATATACTACAAAATGCATAAATTTTAATATGAAATATAATTGAATAATATTTATATCATGCTAAATTCATCAAAATCATTTTTATACTACTTAAGCAGCATGTTAATTTATAAAATCTGATCAATTTAAAAAAAACTCGCATCAAAATATAAATTCCCACGATAATCCTATGAAAATCTGAGTTTTCCATCGGAATCCAAGAATACCCACATTTTAGCATTGCTCAACGAAAATGCAACCCAGCGTTAATATGGAATGTCAAAAGCACGACCTAGCTTGAGCATGTCGCTACTCATAGCGTTGATCGTACGTCACCCCCTCAAATTCATATTTACGGGATGAGGTCGACGCAATGCATGAGGTCATATTTTGTGTTGCTTCATAAGAACCCATTGTTTCTAGTCGAGCTGTCAAAGGCCGACCGACCTAACGCAGTATTGTAATTCAGCCATAAAGCTCACAACAGAAGAGAATATAATTCAGTCGTTCGCTGACGGTGATGCTGTGAAGACCTGTGTCGTTTTGCGCTGCAAATTATATGTACACTCGTGAAAAATCAACTTGTTGTTGATTTATAATACTTATGCATATATTTTTTTAGTTTGTAGAATTTTATATTCGTATAATTAAGGTTTCATATAAATAATACATATTAGCTATTAAAACTTTTTGCATTGTTCATTCACATTCCTTATTCATTTTTTAATATTTAATTTTTTGATTACTTGCTTACTTATTTTATTTAATTCCTTATTATTTACTTACGTATTTTTCGTTATTAATTTTCATTATTCATATATATTAAGATTTTATATTAAAATAATTTTCGTATAAATTAAGGTTTCATATAACTTATTCATATTATCTATTTATTAAGATTCTTTATATTATTCATTCATATTACTTGTATTAATTAATTAGTTAATAAAAGAAATAATGAACAATACCGATGACTAAAAATAAAAACATAAAATAAAAAAGAAAAACTTACAAAACTAGATATTTGGGACAACTATTTCGCTCAGTGTGCGCAATTCGAGAGAGCACCAATACTAACAAGACATAATAATATGTGACTGTGTTAGAATGCCCAGCCCTGATCTATAGAATTATAACTCAGTAACTATTGTCGTGGCGTAGTTGGTTAAAGTGCGTGGCCGCTATGTTAACGAACTTTGGAGACCCAGGTTCGAACCCCAGCAGTGACAGAAAATTATTTGAATTAAAATAATTTTTCTGTACGGCCGCCACCTCTCTGCAGACAATGGCAAACCTCAGAGAGTAATCAAAATGCCATGAAAAGCTTCTTGAGAACGAGAACATTCTGTTCATCGCCGTTCGGAGTCGGCGTTAAGTATGTAGGTCCGGTTCTCGGTCAATTGTGTACAAACTTAATTACACGCACAACACAATTGATCATAAGAAGCTAGGTCAAAGTCCTTTCAAGGGCTGAAATGGCCAGTTATTTATTTATTTTATTTATTTAACTATTGTCGCTATGGCAAATTTTATGAAACGACAATAAAGCTGAGGTTTTCGGTCACAGGATAAAAATAAAAAATAAGATATATATTGACGACATGAGGCCTCTCAGGGAGCCACTTTAAGTAACCTAAATGCACTAAATGTAATAGCAAAATAAAAAAAAAAAACAAAAACAAAAACAAAAATGAATTTAATTAAAATTAAAATAAGGAAAAAGATATTGATAGAATAAGAAAAAGTTTAAGGGCAAGGATTTGAACAAAGATTATGACAAGAATTAGATAAGGAATAAGATAAGGAGTAGTATAGTATTTGAACAAACGCTTAAGTATGGAATTTGACTAGGACTATAACAAGAACTCAGACAAGGATTGGATAAAGGACTACGTCATGAATTTGAACAAGGGTAAGGACAACGATTTAGATACTCCTAGAACGATATTAAGGACAAGATTGGGAAAAAGATAAAGGCAAGAAATGGGAAAAAAATAGAATGAGGATTTTGCGATAAATAGGACAAGATTTAAGACAAAGATTGAGAAAAGAGGTGGCACAAGGATTAAGAAAGAGATTCGAACAAGATCAGAACCTCGGACATGGATTAAATCTTTAGTTTGCAAATAAGAAATACGACAATTATTTGGACAAATATAAAAAGATAGGTGCACGTTAATGTTGAGTTAATGTGGAAATCAAGACTTATTATACTTATAAGCTTAAGTTTTTGAAGTGACGAAGTTACGTTGTACCGGACAGGTTTCCAAAAATGTTGAATTTGATCTGACATAATCGCTTCACACACATGAGATAACGAGAACTGAATACTCATTGGTCTTAAATCGTTGGCTTCAACCGCAGATGATTTTTTTTGCAACAGGAACCATCTTAGCAATTTCCAGGAGTAATTGAAGGAAGACATGGTAAGACAGTGGTTAATGGACTAAGTACGTAGGATATAATTAACTGAATAAATCTTATTGAGATGCCATCCTCTCCAAAAGCATTAGATTTTACTTTCGTAATGTACTTGCCAACATCATTCTCACTTACTGCAGAAAATTTGAAGTGTGGCTTAACTAAGACATCAACTATACTTTTGTTCCCTGGAGAGAAGCAAATTGTAAAGAACGTCGGGGGTCAAGATAACAATTAAAACAAAATTTTTTCCTCATCCTAATTTTTTCCCAAAGGTTTTTAACCCATTTTCGGCCAAGGGCATTTTTTTTCGAGAAAAATCTTTCACAACACATATCGACTCCTAACCGCCAAAATATCTTAAGCGCCAAAAAGAAAATTTTACAGGAGAAGGTTTTTTTTAATTATCTTTGCTATTAATTTTATCTTTTATCTCTTATCTCTTTGCTATTAATTTTATTTTAATAATTTTATCTCTTATATTGATTAATTTCTTTTAGAGAATTTCATCTTAAGCGACACTTTGCTGTCATGAAAAATGTAAACAAACATGTAGTGTGTACTTAAGCTAAAATTGCTTTTGGTTTAAATTCATAATCTAATTTCGTACACCTATGAAATTTTGACAGACGATGTAAACCATCGCAAATTATCGATTTTCATCAAAAAACATAAATCGGATATTATGTCGCTTAAGATATTTTGGCGGTTATGAGTCGATATCATTAGGATCCTAAAGAATAGTTTCGACCATTGTCGGGAAGCGGTATCAAAATATCAAATTTATTGAATTGAAAAAGAGGTAATTTTTTAAAATATTTTTTAAAATGCAAATACACTTTATTTGTTGTTGTTATAATTATTTTTTACGCATATATTTTGAATAACAACAAATACTTAAGTGGGCTGTATAGTGTGAAGCATTTGGAATGCAAGTGAACGTTGCAGGGTTGGCAAATGTTGATGGTGTGCTTACTGCATTACTTGTAGTGATGATATTTGCCTTCAGGTGAACGAATAATTAAATAGTTGCGAACAGCAATTTATGGCAAACCAAGCGGACGATATTGTTCGTCTTCTATAGACTCATCGGTCTGAGCGTCGCCTTCTTCGGATACGGTGCGCAAATAGCGAGTGATTTCACTGTGGAAAATTGCTTTCTTTGGCAATAAAGCCGGCCAACTTCCAAAAGTTTGCAACTGCTGTGTCAAGCCTGTGACTGAAGAGAGGCCACCACTAATTTTTCCCACGAATGCCAACTCGAGAATTTGCCACAGCATTGTCATGTAAATCGACGCCACCTATGTACCGATTATAGGTGTTGATCACTGTGTCCGTTTTCTAAGTCTTACGATCGTATCGGCGGGCGCTTTTTATAGGCTCCAAATTTTCGTTGTTTGTAGCCATAGTCACGTCTTCATTGTCGGCCCATCGAACTAATAATATTTCGTTCGTTTTATCGAATCGATAATCGAAGTCGCCGCGTTTCAATTCTTTGTGGTTTTTCATTACGACACCGCTCAAACGATTTTTACGAATCGAGCCACAAGCAAAAATCGCCGCTTGTTCAGCAGACACAGCAAATAATAGGACGTAGAAAAGTTGTCGAATTAGACTAGATGCTGTTTGGGATTTTCTACACTACGAAGTAGCTCCAATACAACGTGTGCACCAAGTCCGATGGTTTTGTCGATATAAATGATATAAAGATAATATATTGTTTCCGGCCAATGGTCGATTTTTCGACCACTTATTTTGGTGGTCACCTGGTATATGATCAATATACAATAAATGGCCAAGCGATGAATGTTTCGTAAAGTTTGAATCTTTTGCATAAATTCCTCATCATTCGATTTTTAATTTTATTAATTTCAATATTAATTATAATTTAATTAAAAAATGTCCAAAAAAGGTGTTGCAAACGAGCCTATACGTGGATACTTATAAATATTTTGAAAACCATTGAATAAACCTTTATTTTGACACCTTGCAAATGCACTGAAGGTAAGATAGAATTTTTTGAAATAAGGTGCAATTTTTTGGTCAAAAAATCGACCAGTGGCCGGAAATGGGTTAAGATTCCACCACAGAACTTTGGATGTAAGCGAAATATTTAGCTTAGCAGAGCAGTAGTTTCGTTTTGATTGCTTAATTACTAAAACTGAAGCATTTCTGGCAATTCTGTAGTTTCCTCTATTTTTCGGAGACGGAATTTTTTTCCAACAATGCATTTTGTTACTTTTTTATAGCATTTTTGCCATCAGTATTCAACCAAGGATAGGAAATATTTTTGATAACAATAGTACGAGTGGGAACATAATTTACAAAAAGAGTGTTAAGGGTATTAGAGAGAACTTTATAGTTGATATCAGAGAGAAACCATATATCATTCCAGGGTACTAGGTGAGGTTCATAGATTTAAAATCAGGATATGAAATAGTCTCAGAAGATATTGTACTAGATAGGTTCATATCAAGAGTACAGAAAATTAAATCATGATCAGAACTAAAATAAATTTGGTCAAACAAAAGAACAGTAGATAGATCAGAGAACAATAAAATTATCAAGAAGACTGGGGATATCATCATGCCAGAATCACTTTCAGTAACAATGGATAGAACGACGGAAGACAGATTTTCAAACATAGATTAAGAAATGTTATCAAGACATAAAAGATTAACATTGAAATCCCCACACCAAACAAAATAATCTAAGTCCAACGCTAAATGAGAACGTTGAGAGAAGTAGAATTAAGATTAATACATTTTTTAGGGTTATGGATACAGGACAAAAAGATATTCGTATTGCCTTCAGAAGTACAAAGATTTAAGAACTCAAAGCTTTCACCGAAAATTTATTAGTTAATGCTACATTTAAGTTTTTCCTATACTAAATAGAAACCTCTCTCTTATCGGTTCTATAATTATGAATAAGTTGAAGATTTTTAAATTAAAAAACCGGGTATTTAACGTCAGAACAAAACCATGTTTCTGATACACAAATGACATCGATGGACGATTTTTCAAACACATACTTGAAATATTCTAACATAAAATGCACAATATTAAGACTAGAATAACGTCTACAAAGAACATTTATTAAAATTTTGCAATTCTCATTAACACCATTTTGTTTTTATCTGTGTCATAAAGTCAAAAAATTAACCTTTACTATACTGTCGTACCATTATTTTTGTCGTTTCATCTATGTTATACTCATCAAATAAGAATACCATGCAATGTCGATGTATTTTGAAAACATGCCTTTTTCAACTTTTTGAAACCTGTTAGTTAAAAAAATCTAATTCGTGATATGCGGGGTGGGCAATAATATGAGCAAAATTCAATTTTTTCCATCTATTATGGCTTTATTAGTACACTGAAAAAAAAAAAAAATGTTTTAAAATTGACGACAATTGTTATTAATTTGACGAATTTTGTGTTTAAAAAATAGCTTGCAACAAATTTCGTCAAAGTAAGAGCAAATGTGTTTAAAACTTTTGAAAAACATATGAAAAAAAAGCAAATTACGAACACATTTTTTGAACAAATTGTGTTTAGTTTTAAGCTAACATTTTTTTTTCTGTGTAAGAGCAAACATTTCCATTAATAATGGAACACAACGTAGTTCAAGTGGCTACCTCGGCTGGTCAAATCGCAATTGACTTCGCCAGGACGGCTGATAACTCGATTTGGGAATTTGGTGCGCAAAAGATCGATTGCGGCATGTACTGCGTCCAAATTCATGCCTCCAATTTCTGTAAAAAAAAGTCGGCTAACATGGCTCTGTAATGCCCACCGTTGACCAAAACGTTGTTCCTAGCCTTATTTTTAAAGAAAAAAGCTCAAAAAATGTCACTGTCTCGGCTTCTCGACAATAACGTGCGGGTTTTCCGACCCGAGATGCGGCAATTTTGTTTGTTACATACTCGCCGAGATGAAAATGCGCCTCTTCAGAAAAGATGATTTTTCGCACAAAATCTTTGTCCAATTCTAACTGCTCTATGGCCAAAACTGCGAAGCGATAATGAAGCGGATGGTCGTGTGCCTTCAATTGCTGAGTCAATTGGACCTTGTAAGCGAATAATCCGAGATCTTTGTGCAGAATTCTTCTCACGCTAGTGCATAAAATTTTAAGCTGTTGATTTTCGTGAATTGAGTCTCACACTCTCAGCTACAGCAGCCACATTCTCGTCTGTGCGCACCGTATGACGATGGGGACCATGAGTGTTGTCGACAAGCATACTAGTATCACGAAATTTTTGCACAAATCTACCAACTTTGTAATGTAAACTAGTTTAACTTTAATATTTTGTTTTGTCACCACGGTTTTTTAGAACTTCAATGTACCGACGATCCATGGAATCCACCAGTTTGGTACAAATTGAGATTAGTAGAATACCACTCATCCTGCACTTTTTTCCACAGTTCTTCTTTTTTTTATTTATAGCCACCTATTTTCTTCTTTAAGATCCTCTAAAGGTGTTCAATTAGATTAAGGTCTGGTAACTGCGATGGCCATTCTAAGAAATGAATGCTATTGTCGCGGAACCATTTTTTTGCGAGTTTCGAGGAGTGTTTGTGATCGTTATCTTGCATAAATCCCATTTTAGATGCATTTCTTCATCGGCAAATGGCAGCATTATGCTATTTAATCTATTTGCATAGTCTGTGGCCCACATTTTACCTTTAGTCCAGTATATTGGATCTACTCCCGACGAAAAAAAAATAACCCAATAGCTTATGCTACCACTAGCATGTTGAATAGTTTTAACTGTGTGCTTTGGATTATGTGTAGTATTTTTTGGGTGTCTAACATGAGACATTCCATCAATTCCGAACAAATTTAGCATTATTTTGTCTGGTCACAACACTTTTTTCCGTTTTTTCGTATCAGATGCTTTCTTGCCAATGCTTTTTTTCTTGCACAAGTAGGGAACTTTTCTTGCGCAATTTGCTTTAAAATCATTTTCTATTAATCTATTCCGAATTGTGTGACTAGTTACGGGTGCATTTATGTAACTCTTTTATGAGTTCTTCCGATGAAAAAAATGAATTTTTTTTAGTTTGTCGAACCAACAATGCGAACCAACAACTTTGCATAGGTTGCTCGTTTTCCCTTCTTTGGTTCAAAATTAGTAGAAGATTACATTTTTTTTTCTTTGGACACTTCAATAACTATGCAAGTTCACAATTCATTTTGCCTTCATTTCTAAATTTTCGGATAAATTGGCGCTCAACATCCATACAATACAATCTGCTTCCCATTCTGAATAAGTAAAAGAGCAAAAGAAGAAAAAATAACCGATTCTTTTCAATACTTGCTTAACACTTTCTAACCGATATTTTACTAACATTGTTTAATACTTTTCTATTTTTTTCCAATACGAAATCGAGTTCACTTTCTTAAGGGTTCGCAAAATTTACATTTTTACCGAATTATGCGCAAAAGCCGAAACAAAATAAAGTACCGATATCCAACCTTTGTGTACAGTGGTAACATTCATATAGCTTGCTTTTTAACTTAATAGCATTTTGAAAAGTACATGCCGGTTTTATTATTTTTCCATCACATATATTCTTGTATTAATGAATAAGACTCCTTTTTAAATTTTTTGAAATCCATGCATTAAAATTATAACCTTCAACGAGTCATAAACTTGCATGTTAAATATTGACAAACCTTAAGGGAATAGCAGTAAATACTTTTTTAAAATTTTCACTAATTAGCAATAAAGCACTGATTAGGGATAGACCATGTACAACAGCGCATTAAAGAACTGACTGACCTAATGTGATTAGCGGTGATGTCAACTACCTGTTGTGAAAAACTCCAACAAAAATAAATGTTTTACTGAACTAACAGGTACACGTAACACATCTCTTAGTATAGCTGCATAGTTGTTTTTCTCTTTTAAAGGGTGCATAAAAAAGTGTTACTACACAACACTGTATCGTTGCCAAACTATAAAAACCAATTTTGTTTAGAACTCAGCAACATTCAATCAAATTCACTTAAACTGCAAACTTCAAAGCCTTGAAAATCGTGTTCGAAAAATAAAACCATGAATAACAAGCAACAGAAGGTGAAAAAGTCAAAGTCCACCGTGACCTATACACTCTTTATGTACCAGGAAGAGTTGCGACGACGTAATGCGCTGTACTTGAGATTGTCCAAAATACAACTCACCGATGGACTCATCTCAAAGAATGTCGAAAACATAGAGCGACTCAATGCACATGAGCTGAAGAATCTTAACCGGGAAATATTATATAAGCAGAGTTTGAAACTACAGTTTAGAAAACAACTACAGCTCAAGAAAAATCGAATGCAACCCAAAGTCAACACCAAATCTTAAGTGATGTAGCAGATGATATGGGTTAATTATTTGCTAAAACTGGTCAAGAACACTTAGTGCTCTTTTTTAAGTTTTTAATAATTTTTTAAATTCTAAGGATAATTTAGCTTTATTTTATATTTTAAGTAATTAAATTTTCTGTACATAGCTGTTGTTTTAAACAATAAAATCATTTTTAGAGTATTAATAAAAAAGGATCTTTCGATTTCATGCCGATGCACTTTTACTGCTTGACACCTTAGTCCATCTAAAAGTGATGCATGGGTTTTTGTTTTCCTCCATATCAAGTGTTTCATTAATATTCATTATATCCTTATCTCATTTACACTTGAGTCCTTCTTGCAGCATTTCTCACATTTTAAATAATTTATAACCAAAAAGTAGTTTATATGCAGCATCAGCAAAGAATCACAATTTCTGCATTTTAATATTTAAAAAAAAAAATAAAAATTGAGAAAATATTTTCTATGACTCCCGTTATTGAAGTTTATTCCAATTTATAGCACATGGAATATCAAATAAAGAATTTTGCCAATATTTACTTTGTTGAAATTCAATTTATAGCATTGAATTAATTCTCTCAGCAAAATGAATAATTTTAATCACACAATGTCGAGAAATCTTGCCAGGACATGCAGCAGCAGCAGCAGCAGGAGGAGCAGAGGCACTATAGTCTTCGTTGGTCTCCGCAAAGATTGTGCATTTATCTTGTCGGATTGGTGTTGTCATTACATTGGCATCGAAGGTCCTTCATGCTTCGAGTCCCATTTGCTATTTTCCATTTCCATTTCCCCCACGAAGTCAATGCCAAGGAAAGCAAAGAATTGCGGATGAGCACTCATCGATGCTGAATTGCTGATTGAGCTGGCACAGAGAAAGTCTGAGTAGGACAGAGCCTAAGAATGGGTCGCTTTGACTTGGGTTAGGTTGCAGCAATGGGGACACATTGTCGCAGCAGCGTGGGTGGGAACTTGCACAGCTGTCGTTTGTTTGGGCCCGTCTTGCAGGTCGTAAATACTCATCGGAGTCAACCTTAAGGAATCCTTCTAATCCTTGCCACAAATGTTATATTTTTACGTATTCGAATGCAAACAATTCTTAGCAATCGAGAGAAATTGTTGGAACAAACAGCCAGAACACGAGATAAAAAGTCAATTCATAGTTGAGTAAATACAAAAATAAAGGATATTTTTGGTCGACCTCTTTTTCATTGCTAGAGTTTTTTTTTGTTGTTCTGTGTGCATTAATGAGCAGCAGGAATGAAAATGTTGAACTACTACAAAAAAAAAAAAAAAGGCAGCCATACAAAAAATGCTATTAAGTTCGGTCGCCGTTTTGTATTCCCGATTGACTGGAAAAAGACAGTAGTTACTCTTTACGGATTTGATGTATTCACAGAGCCGTACTTAATGCCGTACACTAAGCAAAAATCATAACTGCTAAGAAATTATGAATAAAACATGATGGCGCTGAACCTTATGGAGTCAATAGAAAGGTCTTCCTGTGTAGATGTGCAATAAGGTCTTCCTTTTTTTTTTAAATAATCTGTATTTAAACAAAAAAAACAAAACAAACTTCGGCAAAGAAAGTGAGTTTTCTATGTAGAGCCTAAAACTATGTGATATTTTTTTTCTGAAATTTTCTAAAATCATTCTATTGTGTAATTAAAGTAGTAGAGCAAAGCGAAAAATGTACTAATATATTTTATAGGATATGGATTAGGACAAAGATTGAGACACACCTAAAACACACCTTTCCAAACTAGGACAGGCATTCGGACAAAGATTAAGTGAAGAATTCGAACATGAATTAAAACAAGAATTTGGACATGAAGTAGGAAAATTATAAGAGCAAATAAAAAAATAACTGGATGGGGACAAGAATAAGGACAAGGATAAAAAAACACAGTAATTTCAAAACCTGCGGATGTGTCCACGACACAGCCAACTCTTTTTTAATTTAAAAAGAAATTTTTTTTCAAATTCCGGTATCTTTGTTATTTGCTTAACTATTCTAGGAAGTCATTGAGAGCAGTTGCAATATACCTGCAAGCCACAGTATTTACACACGGCCAATTATATTTGACACTAAATCGAGCCCGCTCTCTTGATGGGGGGTGAACATTTTTATTCAATTTCTCTTTAAGTATGCAGCATGCAGCGCATTTTACCCATAAATGAAGGTTATATAACATCAAATATAGTTTACACAGATATAGGGGAAAGGAGTTGGTTGTGAACCAGGTTTTGTTTTTGGGATCTAACTTTTCACAGAACAAAGATATCGAATAATTCAAGTTACCGTTGGAAAGGTGAATATCCAACGCAACTTTTATATACACACAAATAAGCGTTTTTATTAAATTTTAATCTCTCTACTGCCAATTTTCTAAAGATGTGATTTTGGCTCTTCCAAATAAGGGGCTGGGTTGCGTACCATCTGAAAAATCTCAATAAAAGTCGGAAAATACGAAGTAAATCACCAACAATTTTATAATTAGTTGAGATTTTATTTATTCAGAGGCAAAATTAGTTATAATGACACCACTTAGGCTAAAAACCCGTGATAAATGGAAGTGTTCAATTATAATTTTTTTCATCATCATTCAAATCGGCGTCGAAATGTTTTCATGTGAAATACGAACGCCTTCCCATATTGGCGCACTTCAAGTGAATAGGCCGGCCACATGTATTGCATTCGATGGAGTTTTTGGGGGTCAGTTCTTTAGGCAAAGATCTGAAATAAATGGTGAAAAAATCAATATCCTCATCAGATGGTTTTTAATGGTTCTTTTGCTTTAGGACGCATGGATGGTGCTGGTTGTGCCTTCTTCAGTGATGTTTTTGCTGGTGATTTTGACTTTGCCGCTATTTTTCACTGCTTCAGATCATCAATTTCGTCTGAAGAAGTCAGCCCGCAGCTCTGCATTGCCTTTTGCAAAAGTTTTCGTACACTTCGGTGCAACTGCAGAAATTGAGTCACGTCAAAAGTCAAATTTAGCAGTTGAAAGATTCGCCATGTCAATTAGGGAAAGAAAAAAGTAATGGTTCACAACCCAGTCCGGTTCACAACCCAGCCCTCTCCCCAACATATGTCAAAAAGTGTAAAAGTTTTAATAAAAAAAAAAAACACTAGACATTTTTTTAGCATTTTGGCGTTTTAACGCCATACGGGCTTACTAGTTTCAAATAATAAGAATGAATATATATCGCCTCAGCGCCAAGAGAGACATTGATGAGGCAAGCCGGCAAATATAACATATATAAAGCCTGGTGGTCCCTTCAGGAACCTCAACTTTAGAGACTTGTTTTTCAAAACTGTTACATTTTTTGCGCAATGTTTATTCAGCAAATATTCTCTTTATAATGTATGCCATCTAGCGGAAAAGAAAATCATATGCTTTTCGGTGCTGAACACCTGATTTTTGACGTTTATCAGAAAAACACACAAGAGCTTCAAAGTGAACAAATCGTGCTTTTTCAAATTGATTGAAATCAAAACTTTTGCTCCAAAAGAACCAAATAAAATTCATTTTTATTATTTGTGCACTATATTCAAACCATGTAAGTATCTTTTTAGCAATATAAATTTTTTTTGTTTGTGTTTTTCGTGTAAAAGTCCTTCGGTCCTTCAAAGAACCAGTAGGCACTCATTAGAGAAGTGAAATTCGTTAGTGCTTTAGCGTCTTTTTCTAATTTTAGTGTAAATTTTTAATTTTTCATAGAAAAATGCCACGTAAATACAAAGATTTTGCCACGGCTGAAGAGTTTGAAGCATTCGTCAATGATTTTGAATGGTCAGCAAGTGAAATTGGCGATATATCAGATTTTGACGACGACAGTCTAGACGATCCCGATTTCAATATAGTGACAAATGATGATGCGAATATCACTGATCAGTTGGAGGATGATGTGTTCGAAAATGTGAACGAATTAGATGCTGAACAAGTTGTGAGTGTGGAACCAACTGCTGATGAGAGTGTTCAAAATGAAGATATTGTTGTTACTGGAGATAGCACACGCTGGCATCAAAATGCAACATTTTACAAAGATATCACAATTGACAAGGACTCTTCCGAGTTTAAAAAATGTATCTGGAAGAAAAACCATATGCAGAATCATGCAAGTTGGGTTCAGTTTGGCAGCGATTCTGAATTGACAACAGAAATAATGGCACTAGATACACCTTTCAAATTTTTTTCTTACTTTGTAAATGACGATATAATTTCTAATATTGTACACCAAAGCAATTTGTACGCAATTCAAAAGGATTCATCGAAACCTCTAAATACAACGCCAGACGAAATAAAACGCTTTTTTGGCATTACATATTTTATGTCCGTCTTCAAGTACCCAAGTATCAGGACGTATTGGGGTGAATTTGGCATACCGGCTATTATGAATACCATGACGAGAAATCGATATGACAAGGTACGCCAGTTTTTGCATCTAAATGACAACAGTAAGATGCCACGTCCGTCAGCTCAAGAACCAGCTCCTTCAGGTCGACGAGGATTGCGTCCACAAAACACTGATTCATCAAACATTGATCGTTTATATAAAATTCGTCCGCTTATTGATGCCCTAAATCGAAACTTTGACTCTGTTCCAAAAAGCAGTCGTTTGTGTGTGGATGAACAAATTTGTGCGACAAAAATTAAGCACTATTTGAAACAATACTTGCCAGACAAGCCTCACCCGTGGGGCAATAAGTTATTTTTGATGTGTGACGATATGGGATTCTGCTATAATTTTGAAATTTATACTGGCAATGAAGACCATGTTTTAAACAATGAACCAGACTTGGGAGCCGCAGCAAATGTTGTGGTGCGGCTTGCTCGTAAAGTTCCGCGTTTCAAGAACTACAGAATTTTCTTCGATAACTATTACACAACTATTCCTTTATTGGCTTATTTACGCACCCAGGGAATCTATGGGCTTGGAACAGTTCGACGAAACCGAATTCCTGGCTGCAAATTGCCAGAAAAATTACCCAATCGAGGAGACTGCGAAGAATATATGACCAGTATTCATGGTATAGATATAACTACTATAGCATGGAGGGACAACAAAGTTGTACATATGGCATCGACTTTGCTTGGCATCAAGCAATTGAAATCGACAAATGCAAACGAAACTGATGACGCGCCTACGATTGCCAGGTATTTTATACTTTCAACAAATACTTACTGAATATAATTTTTTTTATTTTCTTTAGATTTGACAAAAAAAAATAAGTGTACCGTAAATATTCAGTGCCCTGCGATAATCCACGAGTACAACAAGTACATGGGAGGTGTTGATCTTATGGATTCGTGCTTTGGTAGAAGCCGCATAAGAATAAAGTCACGCAAATGGACAAATCGTCTTATATACCATATGATGGACATGGCCATGATAAATGCATGGATTTTATATAAACGCCAATTCTATTCATCTCCTCGTACAGATAAAATGCTGACTTTGCACGAATTTATCGTAGACGTCAGCAAAGTTTTAGTAAAATCTGGCACACAATCCATAAGGAAAGGACGTCCAAGAAGCACTGGAGGATGTGAGACCCCTGAAAATGTGCCAAAACGAGTTCGGGTAGTAATGCCGCCTAGTGACGTGCGGTTTGATAATGTTGGGCACTTCCCGAAATCCTAACAACAGGCAAACCTCGTTGTAAAATGCCCAATTGCACATCTAGAACAACAGTGTATTGCATTAAATGTGAGGTAGAATTATGTTTCCAATCCACAAAAAACTGCTTTCTAGAATATCATACAAAACATTGAATAAATGTAATATATGAATATACATTACAATATGAGTTTATTGATAATATACATACAAAAAAGAGAAAAAAGCAACTTTAAAATAAGAAATACTATTTAAAGGAAGGAAATATAATTTCCAGAAGAAGCTCTTCAAGATTTCCAAATAAGTATTCTTTAACACGTGTTTTATAGATTGATATACTAATGTGGTTTATCAATGATTCTGGCAATTGATTGTATTCAACAACGCCCGCGTACTCAATGCGCTGCTTAGTGGTCTTTAACCTACACCTTGGTGTCCTTAAATTCTGCTGATTCCTTGTATTAAATAATACCTGATTACGTGAGTTGAACGTACTGCGATGACAACTCAATGCGGATCTGTTTTGTGACAACCCCTTTCTTCCCATCGCTAGGCTTTTATCGATTCCCAAACTTTTAGAGCGAATGGTTTACGACTACGTTTAAATTCACTGTGGATAAGTAATAACAAGTAATTCCCAAGACATTTCAGACCTAATCCAGTCTGATTTGAAATCTTTAGAGGTTTGGTGTCCTAAAAATAGTGTTTCAAAATTCAGATAAATGCCAAACTATTACCTTTTCGGGAATAAGGAACTATTTATTGTTTGGTTATAATTTGTACTGTGGCTTAACTAAAGGATCAATTGGAATAACTTAAAATATTTCAACGGTTTAGGCAATGCATTGTTAATGTGTTAATGTGCCCTCATACTCAGTTTTACCGGATTAGGTGAAATAAGAGATATTCAAGGTCAAAGTTCACATTTAAATCATAAATTATAATTTATAATATTAAACTAAATTTAAATCCGATGTGCTCTTTAAAGGAAAAAAAAGTTTTAATAGTCCAGTAAATGTGTTTTGATTTAGCTGAATTTGTCCACACCCCTTTAGGTTAGGTTAGGTAAGGTTATGTTGGCCGACAGACAACTCGTACACTTAGGCCAGTGCAGGCCCATTGTGATATCACATAACCGCTTTTGAACCTATGAGATATTTCCCTCCTCAGCAAACCAGTTCGAAAGGATAATGAACTTTAGGATATGCTTGATTTCCAGGCATGAGACTTCGGCAAGTCAATTTTAGAAGGGATGGCCCAGAGTTGCCATTCTCCTTTTAGCTAGCGTCGGACATTCGCAGAGGAAGTGCTGAAAAATTTCTACCTCTTCTTCACAGTTGCACCTTCTGCAAAAATCATTACATATTAGTTCTAAACGAAGAGCATGCGTTCCGATAAGATAGTGACCCGTGAGGATTCCTTCTATTTTAGACAGGTTTTCCATGCTTAACTCAAGCAGTGGGTTGGTGCGTTTTAAGTTGTAGGAAGGCCACGTTAGCTTAGCTGTCCTACATATGGCAAGGTGTTCCCAGCGTTCTTGTGCAAGACTTAGAGATTTGTTCCTGATATCCCTATGACCGGGTACCCATATGAGGTGGATCCTGAATAACCTTGCCATCTCGTTAAGAGATCTGCGGCACTCAGTGAGAGTTTTAGAGTTATCAATATGCGAGTTCAGCGCTTTAAGTGCAACTTGACTATCTGAGAAAATGCAAATTGATGGCTTAATATAGAAAAGGCGTAACTCGTTTTTTTTCGAAATAACGTTTTTAATATATTCTGGTAGACTACTCTCAAATACACCTCCCTTCAAAAAATCAATGTGCATTCTTATTGTTGTTGTTGTCTACTTTAAATATTTATAAACTACATTAAAAAAGTTTTTATATCCAAAGTTTTCCAGATTTACTCAGTTCTTTCCGTCTTCTGTAAAGTAACAAAAAATCGAGTTACGCCTTTTCTTTACTAAGCCATCGAAATATTCTTTCCCCTAAGGTCTTTTGGACCTAAAATCTTAGTGGTTTCATATATAGCCATCATCTTCGCTTGGTTGACAGATCTTGGGAGTAAATTTCTCCCCTACCTGTTTTTGAAGCTAAGATTCGTCTGTAAAGATTTTAATTCCGTTTATTTCAAGGGGGGTTTTGTTAGCCCAGTCCAGCCGTGAAGGAATGAGAACTTCGTAGTTCTTTTTAAGATTTAAACAAACCACACAGTAGTCTGTTTTGTCAGGGACATAGAGTTCAGAATTATTGTGTGACCGCAGCTATTACCTATCAAATTTCCAGATTCTCCTAGTCTGAGGGCTACTGTGTTACCACATTCTCTGGCATAGATATCAAGAGAAGGACGGTGAAGCATGACATTCAGAACCCCCAGGTGGGGATGAGGATAATGCCCCAGTTCAGATGCGGAGGTTCTAAGTTAGGAATTTTATATTTCCTAGTGAAAAGGATGAGATCTGTTTTCTCTGGGCTTACACTTAAACCACAAGAGTACGCCCATCTGGAAAGGATTAAGAGTGCTCTCTCCATGAGTTGACAGAAAGTGCCCGCACAGAGAAAAACGTTGTTGAATGCTCCTGCTATGTCTAGAAAGGCAGCGTGTTCTTGCGTGTTCTTTGATTTTTAAATTGTACACACAAGAGAATGGATCGCCCATATGAACTGCTCGTTGCTGGTCAACTGCTCAATCTCTTGAGGTGAAAGGTTAGAGGGGGATGTATGAAAGCTGGAGTTGTCAGTGTGGACACTATCAAAAAAATGCACTATCAAAAATAAGTGTTCACACATCTTTAGTATACGTAAAACAAAATTACCAACCTGTGAAAAGATGTGCGTACCCAAAGATATTCGGATTCAAAGATTACCAAATCTGGTAACTCCATGAATATAAGTCTAAATAATAGGATAAAATCATTAAGATAAAAATATATATCTAAAAATTCTCTTCAAAAATGTCCTTTATACTTTTGCGTAAAGAGTGACCGTTTTAACGATATGAGCGTAAAAGTGCTATTACAGGATAAATGAAAAAAGATCAAGATATTGAAATTTTTTTTAAATTAAGAAATTAAGAAAAGCCCTATTTTGGACGAAAATATTAACCACTTACGTAAATTTTTGAGCAAAAAATCAAAACTCATCTAAAGAAACAACCATTGCAAATATTGAGATGGAGATCATACATCGGATTCAAATTACGTTTAGAAGTTAAAAAAACATAATCGGCTTTAAATTTAGTTTAAGAGTTATAGGTACAATTAACTTAAGGGTGAACTTTGACCTTGAATTGTATGCATAGTGAACTGTTGCTTGTGTTTAGGTTTCATAGTTTTCTGTATTGTAACAATTAATTTTCCAGAAAAATTCGACTTCGTAAAACACTTTTTTCCAAATCAAATTTGAAAATTGTATTGCAGTGCAAATCAATTTGACACAAAATTGATGTTGCTTTTCCATAAAAAATTCGTATAATTTTTACTTTCCTAATGAATTCGCCACCAGTTCTCTCGCTCAGAAGAGCGCACAATGTGAGTGGCAAACTGTTAATAGAAAAAGATTATATTTTCACGTCAAGTGCAGTGTTGCCAGAACCCGGGATTTCGCTCATATTTCGAGTTTTTTAAACCTCAAAAGGGCGCACGGGATTTTGAGCCCAAAAATGGGATTTTCGCTCAAAATCGGGTTTCTTAACTTTTTTATTTTAAATTTCAAAAATGTTACATTGAAAGCAATAATCTTTTTTGCAACGCTGTTTAAAAATTTAACTTGAAAGTGTCATTGTGAATGTCGATCTTGAGTTTGGCGTAGACACCTGCCTGTTCGGCGTCAAGGAGTCAGTTTTCAATACTATGCTAATGACTCACATCAACGTTCATCCAACCATCTCTTGGGCGTCATTTGCATGACTCCAGATGCGACCAACGCCCTGTCATAGTAGTTTCAACACCGGTTACACACCATACTTAAGTGTATATATAATTAATAAATATACTGTATGGATAGTAACATTGAGCTACCACAGCAAGTACGATACTTCTCGAAGGTCCAGTCCTGCGATAGTCTGCCGGGCAAAAGGGATTTACCTCGACATAGCACTAACACATACTGACACATATTACATATCGCACTTGACTGTGAATGACAATAGTCTCAACTATTGGATATGGCATATTGCACTATGGCATTCCTTTGTAGGCATAACCCTACCGTTGTTTAAAAAAACGGTCCATCCTACTCCCCAGATTGGGCTGCCAACTTCAGGATCTGGTTAGTCCCTTCTACATTTACACAGGATAGGGCGAACCCGTTGCCTGCGACCAACCTCCTTTGTCCTAGCTTTGGATAGGCTGGTTATGAGAACAAACGGAGTTAGTGTCATTTTAATATTGTAAAAATAAAGAAGAAGAATACAATTTTACGAATCATAGCTGAGAAGGTTGGAATTGTTTTCTTTTTGGCTTGTTTGACGCTGCTTTACAAGGTAAAAAAAGAAAAACAAGCCAAAACAAATAGCGAGTAAACAATTAAACATGAAGCTATTTGCAAAGATTGTGAACGGGTTTTTCTCTGAGATTTTTTATTTTATTTATCTGTGGTATTTCCATATCACAATTTTTTCCAATATATTGTTGATATATAAGAGTATTCTTTTGAAAATGTCATATTGCATAGAAGATTTTATAGCAAAGCATATAACAATGTTAAAGAATTTCCTGGATTAGGGATAGAATTATAAAATTTTGCCTTAGAGCCTGACCCAATTTTTGTTTCAGTGTTGGAAGATGTTAGTTGTGTTTTTTATTTTCTACTTGTAAAATTGTGAAAAGATGAGTGTTACAAAAGGAGTGTTTTCTCATGGTGAACTACATTTGAATTCTCATTCGCATCAATAGAGAATATAATAAATTTACATCCATTCTGGCGGCTGCAATTCTCCACTAACTCCACCAACGCCGCATCATCAAGTTTGTCTCACTCTTAATGCTATTCTGTTGATTTTTGAGAAAACTGTCTGGATAGTACGTTTGAATGCACAAGAAATAACCTTCAATGGTTGAGATAATATTTTGAATTTTCGATATCCAGTCTCTGTTGTTTGGATTGATTGCCATTGATGCATTCACGGGTTGCTGCGAGAAGTCAATGCACAGCAAAGACAGCAGTTCAGCTTGTTGGATGTGTCTGTCAAGAGATGTAGAAGTTGTATATGTAGATGTGTGCTGTTTTCCTCTTTTTCTATTCGTATTTAAACACCCGCGCCAGACAGATTTTCTTTTCTTGTCATGTTTTATTGCATTTTAAGTTGCTTGAGCTCAATTGGAAAATGGTTGACATCTTCAGGCAATAACTAGCTATGCTGCTGTCTGTTGGTCTACAGCAAAATCGATAACGTTTGCCAATTATGAATAAAAGAATATTTTTACAAATGAAGAATTTTAAAAAATTGCTTGAGAATTGTTGATCGACGTGGTTTTTAATTTCCGCTTCACATCACATGCTAACTGGACCGTTTAATGCAAGCCAGTCACGTGACCTTTGTCACTCTCTTACTATATGCACGATACTTTTGTCGCAATTAGACACATAGAGGCGTATAAAAACATTTAAACGCACACTCATTAAGGATTTACACATTCGCCCATACACACACACGCGCATTTGTGCGCGCACATGTGAGATTCGGTAATAATTGCACCGGAAAGAAGCGTGTCACAACTTGGCGTGCCACTGCGGAAGGACTCTCCTTTGTTTTCGCACACGTGCAGCTTCTTTTTGTCGCCTCTAGCTGAGTGCATTTTCGGCAGTATTGCTAGTGTTTACTTAGCGGCGCTGGCTTTTTCTTAGGGACGCTTTTGAGAGTCGAATTAATAACGCTGTCTTAAGTTGCTTAAGCTGCAGCTAAATGTTTTAATTGAGCTGTAAAATGCTGCCTGAAGTATTCAAATTTCTTGTTGTTATTGCTTAAGCACGAATCCTGCTCTGAGGGTTAGAGAATCAAAAGAATTTCTGAGATTTGCGAAAGTACTCTCACTTGCGAAAGTATAATTTGGGGGTCCTTGAGAACAATAACTTCTTTGCATAAGAATATTTGGAATGGTTTTGTTGAAAATTTTTAATTGAAATTTTGAAATATTTAATGTTTTGGGTGCCGCATATGGATTTGATGGTTCTATTGAAACTAGAGAATTTTGACATGACAACGTTAGGCTTTTCCGAGAATATTTCCAAAAAAGTTGAAAAACACATTTTTCCAAAATTCAGCTGCGTTGCATGGAACTGTTTCTCAATGAATATAGGTGTTACGATAAAAGCAATAGCACTACAGTAAAGGTTAATTCTTTGACTTTATAAAAAAAAAGTACTGAAAAAAAATTTGAGCTTTAGGCCAAGTATGTTGACAACAAGACAACATGAAGACAAAGAAGGTAACAACCAATAACAACAACAACTGCTCTGTATAGGGCAAATCACACAGCTTGACTATACAGTCTGTTTCGTTGGCCGCTACACTAACTCATCAGTAGTCTTTGCATGACTTTACACTGTGATCCACTCAAGCTACTTAGGTTCTACTTATACTGCCAATATGACCAAAAAGTTACCCGGAACGCTTGAATTTTGTAGCTGAGTTCTTATCTACTTCGATGCACCCTTTATCAAGCTTAACCCAGATCGTATTATACTTTTAGGCATAACCGTAACTCATGTTCATCTTCGAAATTCGATCACAGCGGTTCACCGCTATCAGAGCATATTGAAGTTGTGTTATTTTTGTTGTTAGCTGCTCCCTTTTTCCACTCTTCCATTTTAGGGTTCAGGTAGTTTAATTGATGGTACACATAAGATGGTGTGGAGACCATTTTGTTATGAAAAACTTTGTGGTTTTTGTGATGAACACACAACTAATAATTTTTTCTTAGAATTTATGGGCGTGCTCTCCCAGAAATTTTAATCTCAATATTTGAATATGTCTTTTCATTGTTGTCTTGTTGTCAACATACTTGTCCTAAAGCTCAAATTTGTTTTCAATATAAATAATAGTTAAACTAGGTGCTACGGTCTTAGCCCTTTTGATAAAAATAGGTTTTGACGTAATAAAGCCACTGAGAGACCGCACTACAAGGTTGAAAATGCAGATATCATGTAACGACGTTTCATGGAATTATTACATGAAATTGGGGGTATAAAAATAAGTTATGATGCCATTTGGTCGCGTAGGTAGCAATTAATGGAGCAAACTGCAATATTGTTGTATGGAATTATTACTCGCAAAGTAAAAGTCGTAGGAAAATATTTATTTCACGACAAAAAAAAAATTATTCTTTTGACCTTATAACGAAAATAAAACAAAATATTTTAGCTACCACATCACGGAGGCAGCCCCTGAATGCAGTGAAAATGCATGGACAATGAAAAAACGTTGCATGAAATTATAATGCAGTGACTTTTGGCGCAATTTTATGGAATGGACAGAAAAGCTGAGGTTTTCGGTGAAATGATAAAAATGAAAAAATTAAAAATAATGGTGTTATGAAGCCACTCAGGAAACCCCTAAAATAACCTAAATGAAATAAATGCAAATGCAAGATCAAAAATAAAACAAAAACTAAGGTAGATTATAAGCAAAAGTAAATGAAGGCATATTTTAGAAGATGATTTCTAAAAAAAGTTTTTTATACATAAAGGATTATCCAATTTAAAGTAAAAAAGTAAAGTAAAAAAAAACACAATAAAAACATGAACATATATTGAAAACTACGAAAAATTTCAGTAGAACGATACATTTAATGCAACTCGTTGCTAAAAAATAAGAAAAAAAAACAATCAGAAATTCAATTTTGTGACTTTTGATTTAAATATCTCCGCTGGTTTTTTATACATTTTGTTGAATTTTTTTGTCTTAAACCTTCATCAAAATACTTTGAAAACGTTTTTGCAAAAAAACCGTTAGTTGAGTATGTGTATTTGAAATATTTTTTCAAAAAAAGTCTGAAATATTGGAGTTTTTTCCCAAAAAAAGGTTAAAAAATTGTTTTTTGTTGTAAAAATAATTTAAATTCAAATTTCAAAATTTTCAACTTTTTTTTTTTGAACACTTATAAGAAAAAGTTATTTCAATTTTATGCAAAAATGAAAAACCGTTTTTGTGATTCATTGATTTTTTTGAAGAAAATTTTTTCCAATATTATGGTTTTATATTTTTGAATAAATATATAAGCTAAAAAAATAATTTATTAAAAAAAATTATCTTACCATTCAAAAGTTATAGCCAATAATCAGGCGCGGATTCAGAGGGGGGGATTGGGGGGTTCAAACCCCCCGAAATTCTAAAAGAACCTGTATTTAAATGTGATGTACTGATGTTTATTATGTGGGCTAAGGGTACCAAAAAGAAAAACATTGATTTTGTTATAATTTACTTTAAATATTCACACCCCTATGCTGTAAACGTTTGTAGCTGTTTCTACACGTATTGCTAAAACACTGAGTTCTGTTCCAGTTTTTGTTTGTTTTTTTGCGATATCGCGCCTGTAGCTGCAAACAGTCATACATACAACCGCAACCTGAAATCACAAAAACACCGCATTTTTCGGATCAAATATATGCAAACACCGCACAGTTTTAATTTAAAAAACCTACAGTTTCGATGGTATCGGAAGTGTAGACATAAAATTCCTTTTTATACAGTAATGGAGAAAAGTTCTGGGTTTTGTTGTTTTTATTCATATTTATGTTGGTTAAAATTAATCGTGGTCAAAAGAGGTCAAAAATAGGCGGAGGAGGCGTGGTTAAAACTAAGTATGACATGACATAATATAGGATTCAAGTGTGCCGAATTTGAGTTAAATCCGTTCAGCCGTTTAGATTTGTTTTCGGGTCAAATAAACAGAGAAATCACTTTTATTATTATAATTATTTCCACCCCAGCGTCACCTTGGGGCATTTAACACAAAAAATAATCCTGAGCACCACACAATCATATGGAATGAGTACGGAGTGAAAGGTGGATAGCTTCAGTGGTTCAGCCGTGATGCTCTTACATACATACGCACCAACGTTTTTATATATTAGATAATTCGAATTTATTCTGATATTTAACAAATATTTTCATAACACAACGACCATGCGGAGTCTCTGCATTTGTAAACCGTTAAGTAGGGTACACATTATCGCTCATGAATGTCAGTTGAGAGAGAATCTGAGCTTGAGTCATAGTATGTACACTCACGGTTGCCACTCGCCTATTATTTTTTGTACCAAATTTTCCGTAAAAATGTACCAAAAAGGAATAAAATGTACCAATTTTTTGTAATAAAAAAGTTTTATAATAATATTCATTCGTGTATATTTGTGTGTATGTGAACAAAACAAAAATATTAAGTTATTTTATATAATATTTAAATAAAAAATTATAGAATAAATTAAATGAATAAATTATAGATAAAAAATTATCTATTTAATATTCGCCAGTTGCGTCGATTTAGTTCTACCACATTTTAAAGTTTTAGCAATTTGTGAGTCTAGACAGCATACCAATCACAAATTTGAAAGAAAGTCCATTAGAAGAATGGTAGATTATGCATAATGGGGAACATTACAAGCGCAAGTTCCACCTGCCGAACTTGCTTTTCTAAAAATGTATTTTCGGCTTTCAAGAATACATCCATCGTGATCTAATTTTTTTTTCATTATTTTGGCAGTGCAAATTATTCTTTGTTCACGTGGCAAGTGGTTCACGAACGATTTCTCGCAGACGATATAAAATATATTCTCATTTTTGTTTTGCAGCCAAGAAAATTTTTGCAACCATTCTGGACGAAAATTCTTTTTGAAGTCAGTCTTTGATTGGGAAGGAACATCAACACTATAAAATAAAATTTTACAATCTATATTAATAAAAATAATTTTCTGTTTGTTTGACTACTATACAAATCTTAATGGCTGAACGGAAATTCGGCTCACATATTACTTGAATCCTAACTTAGGTTATGGCATACTAAGTTTTGACCACGCCTCTTCCGCCCCTTTAAAAGTAACGCAAATCTTACTACTAGCTTATTTTTTTCAAGCGAAAATGCTCGCCTTATTAATTTTAAGGAAATCCTGTTATTTTGACATCAAAAACATTCACATATCTTTAAAATTGCACAAGCTTCTGGTACAACGTCTTTTTTTAATAGCATCGTTTACTTAGAATAACAAAAAAACTATCAGAAATTCGTATATTTTACTTGCGATGCAAATAACTCCGTTATTTTTGGATATATTTCATTCAAATTTTTTTCGTTAATAAACTCAATTCAAGCACTTAATAAAAACAATTTAAAGGGTACCGTTATTTTAGCGGATATATTTTTAATATTTCTGTCAAAAAAGGTCCAAAATATTGACTTTTTACTCAAAAAATGACACAAAAGTTGTTTTTAACCGACTTCAAAAAGGAGGAGGTTCTCAAGTTCGTTGGTTTGTCCGCTTTTTTTTTTTTTTTTTTTTTTTTAAATGTATGTACATCGATAACTTCTAAAGCACTTGCCCGATTTCCGTAATTTTTTGTCATCAGATAGATATCATAAACGCGGAGGTCCTTTTTTAAAAAAGGGGGCGATATTCGACAAAGGGGCGTGTCAATATTAGAAAAACACTGTATTTCACTTAATATTGACACTATTGTACTGAAATTTACAGTTACAGTACTGGATTAGGCAGCACTATTACAAATTACGTTCAATAAAGTGGGCGGTTTTTGACATAGGGGTGTGGTCATGTTAGAAAAACACTGTATCTCAAATAGTATTGAAACTACGGTACTGAAATTTAGTACAGGAGTTGACACAATTTTTAAAAATTACTGTAAAGAAAGTGGGCGTTATTCGACAAAGGGGTGTGGCAATATTAGAAACACACTATATATCGAATATTATTGACACTAGAGTGCTTAAATTTAGCACATGGGTAGGCATAGTTATTACAAACTACAGTCCATAAAGTGGGCGTTATTTCACAAAGGGGTGTGGTCATATTAGAAAAACACTGTATCTCGAATAATTTTGACACTAGGGTACTGAAATTTAGTACATGGGTAGGCATAGTTATTACAAACTACAGTCAATAAAGTGGGCGTTATTTGACAAAGGGGTGTGGTCATATTAGAAAAACACTGTATCTCGAACACTATACTGAAATGTAGTACATGGGTAGGCACAGTTACTAAAAATTATGTAAAAAAAGTGGGCGTTATTCAACAAAGGCGTGTGGCAATATTATTAAAATACTATATCTCAGTTAATATTGACACTAGGGTACTAATATTGGGTATTCAGGTAGGTGAGTAGGTATAATCATTACAAAAGTGGGCGGGATTGCACATAGGGTGTGGCACTTTAAGGTAATTATTATATATCGGTTAATATTGATACTTGGGAACTGAAATTTGGCACAGGGCTAGGTAAAATCATTATAAAGTACGGTTAATAAAGTGGACGGGATGAGAGAAAGGGCGTGGCACTAAAAATTGTAAAGAAACAGAAATAGAAAATACTTAACAAAATTTCAGGAATTAATAAAACAAATTATTTAAGAACAAAGTTTCATGTTTGGAATTTTCCTCAAGAATACTATTACATAAAATATTTCATATTCTTAAAAAAGGAAGAAATAAAAACCGACTTTAACAAAAAAAACCGACTTCAAAATCACTACAAAGTAAAAAATAATTTTAAATAACTTTTCCCATTAATTTCTTGGTCATATTTTAAAAGCTATTTATATGTATTCTAATATTGGAAATCTTATCAATTTCATTTCTTCTATTTTGTTTTATTATCATCAATATATCAATTGCTTTATGCACATAAAAGCTTTGAAGTCGGCGCTCATCTTTGACACACAATCATGATCTTTTACCATCCGTGCACTATTTGGTGCCTTGGTGACACTGTAGTAATTTTAAAAGCTTTGTACACATTAAATTTGTCACTAAACTGGTTTGGGTGAGCTTGTAAAGCTCATATTGAATATGTCATAGTGTGTAACAGCTGCAAAAATAATGCTTGGAACGCATTGGCTACATTTAGCGTACTCAAAAATTGCCAACTGACTAGTAAGATAACTAGTAAGATAAGCGCCGACTTCAAAGCTTTTATGTGCATAAAGCAATTAATATATTGATGATAATAAAACAAAATAGAAGAAATGAAAATGATAAGATTTCCAATATTAGAATACATATAAATAGCTTTTAAAATATGACCAAGAAATTAATGGGAAAAGTTATTTAAAATTATTTTTTACTTTGTAGTGATTTTGAAGTCGGTTTTTTTTTGTTAAAAAGTTTTTATTATTGTTAAAATAATAAAAACTCAAAATTGCATTTTCTAAATTGCAAAAATGCTTCCAATTTTACAAAAAAATTTATTAACTGTTTCTATCATCAAAAACATGACCTACCCCCAGAGATTTTTTAAAGAAATTAATTTTTTTCAAAAGTTGTTTTTATTCTTTTTATATAATAGTTAAGCTTAAAGAATAATTTATGTGAAAAAATTATACCAATATCTCTTTCCGATCAAAAGTTATCGCGATAAATATATTTTTAGACACAAACCAAGCTGTTTTTCAAATGCTTATCTATACTATTATATAAAAGAAGACTCACGTATGTTCGGCTGCGAAAAGCTTGAGAATGGCAGGCGCTATTTCAAAAATTCTTTTTCTCTAGGATAGCTATGGTGCCCAGTTGGGACATGGGATATATAAATTTAATAACCATTGTTTAAATAATTAATTAAAATTCAAAGAGAATAACCATACAATTTCTTTATTCTTATTCTCAGAGAGAAAAAATTTTCTCATTAAAGCTCTGTGCATCTCAAAATAAGGTTGTGCCCAAAGCTAATAAGGTAGAACATATGTATATGTAATACTTCTGTATTCCAACTCTGAAATCGAAGAGAGACAGCCATAACAACATAAGATGTTGCTGTTTGTGTTAGTATATTTGAATATATGAAAAATTACTACACAAAAAATAAAAAGTCAAACCGTCACAGGGGCGGTTGATATGAAAACATTTGCCCCAAACATATAAGAAAACAAATCATATTTGTTTTTCCTAAATCACAGGTACGCACCATTATAAAACAATTATAAGAACGCCTGAAATATGATTAAATTTAAACAAACAAAATTTTAATCAAAAAATTCAAACAACAAATATTTCAAATAAAAATTATTGACAATGGAAGCACCGCTCCTGAGTTTTTTTATTTTGAAATTTAATTTCCTCTATATATTTTCTCGCTCACAAAACAATATATCAGCACTCTAATGTTGACGAATATATGAGATAGAACAATACGTCAAAATCGCTGTGAGACAAAAGCTCTATTTTCAAACCCTTTTTGAGCATCATATATAAAAGTAAAAAACCCAGCGGGAAAATGAGAATTGATTAAAAAAAAAATCGTAAATGGAATAGATTCTTTTGCTTACATTTTAGAACGTATTCCAAAGAATATATAAATTAAAGCAAAACATATGAATTGGAATATATCAATCAAAAGTTTATATCAACCAATATATCAACGAATATATCAACCAAACAAATTTTGGCATAAGTGAGAAAAGCAACAGTCTGTTTTAATTTGTTTTCTCATTTCCGAAAATGGATACTTTTTATTTAAAAGAATGCATTTAAAAAGTGAATAAAAGTCGATTTCTGTAGCTATTCATATGGAAGCGAGAAAAGAATGTACTACTATTTGTAGGACGTCAGCGTCCCACCGACAAAATGAAAATGGATTCTAGAAACAAAAATCGTAAATAGAATGAATTCTATTGCTAACATTTTAGAATGTATTCCAAAGAATATATACATTTATAGCAAAACCTATGAATTGGAATCTATCAAGCAAAAGTTTACTGATTCGTTTTTATTCCAGCCATAATCGATTACGACCCATATAATTATTTCTAATATATAAAATGTTTTTTGATTCCTTGCTTGCTTTTTTGATAAGTGAAAAACGAACTGATTCTAAAACAAATTCTGGTATAAGTGAGAAAAGCATCAGTCTGTTTTGATTTGTTTTCTTATTTCCGAAAGTTAATACATTTTATTTAAAATAATCATATATGTAATACTTCTATATTGGCAGTACACTGTACTGTGAATGTACCCGAAATTGTGGTGTAGTTGGTTAAAAGTCCTTGGCATCTATGTCAACGAACCTGGAGACCCGGGTTCTAATCCCAGCAGCGACAAAAAATTATTTGAATTAAAATGATTTTTCTGTACGACCGCCACCTCTCTGCAGACAATCGCAAACCTCAGAGAGTAATCAAAATGCGATGTAAAGCTAATTGAGAATAACAACATTCCGTTCATCGCCGTTCGGAGTCGGCGTTAAACCTGTAGGTCCGGTTCTCGGTCAATTGTGTACAAACTTAATAACACGCACAACACAATTGATCATAAGAAGCTAGGTCAAAGTCCTTTCAATGGCTAAAATGACCAGTTATTTATTTATTTTTCGTTTTTTTATGTACTCGAAATATAATTTTATAACAAAAAAACTCAGGAGCGGTGCTTTCATTGTCAAAAATTTCATTTAAAATTTCTGTTGTTTCAATTTTTATGGTTTAAATTTTGTTTGCTTGAATTTTTCTTTTTAAATTTTTATCATATTTCACGCGTTGGTCTTATAATTGTTTTATAATGGTGCGTACCTATGATTTATGCAAAACAAATATGTATGCTTTGTTTTGTTTTGTTTGGGTAGACATTTTTCTTAACAACCGCCCCGTTGACGTATAGTAGTAGTATATTCAAATATACTAATACAAACAACAAAATCTTATGTAGGCTATCTCTCTTTGATTTCGTAGTTGAAACTCATTAAAAATTTAGTTTGCTGCCAATATTGAAGTATTACATACATGGTTTAATAAATAAGGTTGTCGCATGGGTGAGAGCGAGTTCCAATAAATGTCGAATCGAAGTTGACAACTCATACAAAATCTGAATGCGTAAATTGATAACATGCAAAGCCGATGAAGTTGTTGTTGTAGTTTTGAATTGATTTTGACAATTATGTGTACTGAGAAGAGAGTACGATCAGCCACGAGACAACCTAATTTATTCAACCATGATTACATATATGAAAAGAATCTATTTAAAAAGTGAAAAAAAAACGATTCTGTAGCGATTCCACTTGAAGCGAGAAAAGAATGTACTATTCTTTGTAGGACATCAGCATGTTAAAAATAATCAATTCTAGAATCTATATTGGAGAAGAGAATTGATTCTTTTTTCCCGGTGGGAAGGTCCACAAAAAAGAAAAAAAAAGACAGCAACATGTATTGAGTGCGGTACCAATGCTGCCACCTTTTTGAATGTAAAAATACTGCCACTTTTATAAAAGCATCGACAAAAATTCCGTGTCGATGTTTTGTTGAAATGTTTTGATGAAATTTATCAGCTTAAACGAAAGATATATTTAATTTTAAAATAACAATTCTCTAAGGCCGTCATATATTTTTCTTACCTCAGAGCTGATATTTTTACGTATAAACGAGATTTTTATATATAGGGTATTTACAGATCCCTTCTAAAGTTGATATATAGTAACTTTAAAACGATACATCAATCAAATTGTGAGAAACCCTACACGTAGTTCATTCTAAAATCGACACGCCTTTTGAAAAGAGAAGCTTTTTTTAATTAATTGATTTTTCAATAAAATAAAAATAACAAGAGAAGCTTTCTTTGATTTATTGATTTTTCAATAAAATAAAAATACCTTTCAGAAATGCCAGTTTGCTACGAAAAACAAACATGTTGGAAAGCAAGGCAATTTTACCAGTTTGTGTTATCTCTTTTTTACATGCAAAACAAAATCAAAAATAGTTACCATATGGCAAAATGTTTTAGAGTTAACAGACGGCGTAGTTAACACACCAGATAAAACAAAACTGTGAGTACCCCAATAGTCACAGCGCTAGGAAAAGTGAACCAATGCATGAAAAAAAAATGATCAGGAAGATACAGAAAGTTTATTACTTTAGTTATTTTTTATTACATTAGTTAGCTGGTTACTTTATTCGGATGGAACTACTAAGTCGCTCCAACACAAATATACAATTTTACCGAAATTCAAACGGCTGTATTCATAAAAAATTATGAGCCTCTTACAAAGCCTTCATAAGAAAAAAATCGAAAAAAATTTAAAAACATTTTTCATGTTGAACGTTTCAACAGCTTTCAAAAGCTCTTTTAAATGCTTGATAAATAAGAGAATTTTAAAAATGGTTGAAACCTTCAATAAACCCTCGATAAAGCATTTTAAAAATTTGTTTGTTCTCATCTAAGCACAAAAAATATTGTCAAAAATGTATCAAATTATTTCAAAATGTATCAAAAACAAACAAAATGTCAAAAAGTTTTTGAAAATGTTTGTTTATAAATTAGAGGATTTTAAATATGGTTGAAATTAAAATTTTTTTTTTTAAGGCGGATTCACTGATCACCTTCAGCAAGTTTTTTGTGAGCGCTCCTTTGCTCTCTCTTCGGGAATGTTCTGTACGATGGTTTATAACACACCTCTCATAAAGCAGTTTTTAAATTTTTTGCTCTCATTTGAGCACAAATATTGTCAAAAATAATTAAAATTCTTCAAAATATTTCAAACATTTGGAGTGTTGAGAACAATATAAAGTCAAATTCCAAATCATTTTGGAATTTTATACAATCTAAAAAAGGTGGTTCCAATATTCCCACTGCTATGACGTACAATGGCTTGAGATCTTCTTCGATTACACGGTTAACCTTTTTGCGACTTTTTTTAAAGCAAATTATAATTATGACACACTAAGTTTTGATGAACCGCTTTTGACTCGCAATATTGACACAATTTCTGACATTGGTTGTCTGACAATTTCTCCACATGAAGTTTTTCTTGCATGTTTGGCTATGAAAAGTTCTGTCAAGCTGGACATTGATGGCATCTCATCAATTTTGTTCAAAAACTGCGCGCATGCCTTATCCTTTCCACTCTGTAAGATTTTCAATAAATCGTTATCAACTGGGTCATTTATTGACTCTTGGAAAATAGCTTTAATTACCCCAGTTTTTAAAAGTGGTTCGAAATCGGAAGTATCTAATTACAGGCCTATTTCTAAGCTTTCAAATGTGTCCAAGATCTTTGAAAACATAATTAAAGATAAAATAATTTTTTCTTGTTAAGCGTCACATTTGCCCTCAGCAACATGGTTTTATGGCTGGCAGATCCACTATAACAAATCTGGCTCTTTTTTCCGATTTTTGCATTTCGTCGATTGCTTTGGGTAATAAAGTTGATGTTCTTTACACTGACTTTACGAAGGCTTTTGACAAGTTGCCTCACAATTTATTAATTGCCAAGTTGGCTAAATTTGGTTTCCATTCCCAATTTTTGAACTGGGTTAAGTCCTATTTGACTTCCCGGACTTGTTATGTCTCCATAAACAATGTTCAATCATTCAAATTTATAGCTACCTCTGGAGTCCCTCAAGGGAGTATACTTGGACCCTTATTTTTTATTTTATACATAAATGACATCAATAAATGTTTCAGTAATTCAAAATTTTTATTATACGCCGATGACCTTAAAATTTTTAAGGAAGTTTGCTGTTTGGCTGATGTTTCTGCCCTGCAAGCTGATCTCAATAGTGTTTTTAATTGGTGTTCTTTAAATGGTTTACCATTAAATATCAATAAATGCTTTCATCTATCCTTCTTTAAGGCAAGAAATGCTTTGATCTCTGGTTATTTTCTTGGTGATTCCCCATTAAAATCAGTTGATACTATTCGTGATCTTGGGGTTATTTTTGATTCGAAGTTTACCTTTTTGATCATTTTACCTTTAATGATCATTTAAATTTTATAATTCCGAAAGCTTACTCCTTGCTCGCGTTTATTCGCAGAAATAGTGCTGGATTTCGAGATCCCCACACCTTTAAGTGTCTCTACAATTGCTTTGTTAGATCGAGGCTAGAATATGCGGCTATTATATGGAACCCTTTTTATGCTTGTCATTCATTGCGCTTAGAGCGAATTCAAAAGTCTTTTACAAAATTTGCGTTGCATACGTGGAACTCGGCTGACTTTAAACCCGCATATAATGCTAGGTGCTTGCTACTAGGTCTTAAAACTTTAGAAACAAGAAGAAAGATAAGTTCTCTGATCTTCATATATGATATCATATCAGGTCATATTGATTGTCCATCTCTTCTTAAAATGATTTCGTTTAATGTTCCTTCTAGACAGCTGCGGCGTTTTAATATATTTTTTATAAAATATCAGAAAACAAATTATGCTAAAAATGAGCCTATAACTAGAGCTTTAACATTATTTAATGAATTGTCTATAAATTCTAGCTTTGATTTCTCTTTACCAAAAGATGTATTTAAGAATTATGTAATAAGCTTATTTCTATTATAATCTAATTTTTGTATAATAACTTTAAGTGTAAATGTTAACTGCTGGTCTGTAAGGAATAATTTTCCGAAGACTGAATAAAGAAACTAAACTAAACTAAACTAAAAAAAAAAAAATAATAAAATGACAATTATTTCAGTGCAGATGGCTTAGAAAAACTATTGATTTTTGAATATCAAAATCTTGACGAAATTGCGACAATAAATAACAAGTCACTGAATTTATCTAATACACAAACCATTATTTACACTCTTCCCACTTCAATATGAATACGGCTGTTAAATTTTAAGATTTAAAGTTTTTAATGATATTTAATATTTTTATCGCCGGCGAAGCAGCGGGTATTTGCTGGTCTATTAATAAAAATCATTTTCTGTGAACATTTAAACTACTGGGAAACTGTAACGGGCAGTGGAAAATGACAGTGGTGTCAAACTATGAGTCCAATAAAAGTTTTGAATACACCTATTATGTTCCCATATAGTTGCAGGGTGCAGCAACGCGCGCCGGGAAAAGGCTAGTTTTTAATAAAAATTAAACAACTACCTGCTGCATTCAGCTTCACTTTCGGAGTCAGAAGTGGACGCTTCCCTTAAATCTACCCAATCATTGGCATCAGATTTATTTGTTTCCTAAGAGATATCTGCAAGCAAAATATTATTATATATAATATGATATTGAATATCGTGTGTGTATAAATACCTTTCCATTAGTAGCGTTTTTCCTTCCACTTGTACACACTTGAACAATTGTAAATTATATTTTGTAATTTATACAAAAATTGACGCAAAAATCCAAGTTGTTCATCTTCCTTTCAATTATGATCCTTTACTTTTGTCTCTTTCTTTCCCTCAGAATAAAGGTAGAACTTTATGCAAAACAAGTTTCCACTGAACATAACTTCGGACACTGAACATTACGCCAACAGTGGTACCAAATTTCGGTTTTTGTAAAATTTCTAAACTTTTACAAAATGTACCAAATCAGAAAATAATGTACCTATGTACCAAGCGAAAATAAATGTACCAATTTTGGTACAATTGTACCAAAGTGGCAACCGTGTGTACACTTGACTGTTGAATTGTAATTCTTGACTGAACGCTCACAAAAATTTTTGTGAGCACGACCGTCACGGGTTAGCTCTTACTCGTTGTTGACAATGTGTACTAAAATTTTTTCAATTCAACATTCGTTCAAAATTTTAATTGTGTCCACATCGCTCGTGGTTCGGTTTTTAAAAAATGGATGCAGAAAAAGCGTTTTTAGAACATTTTATTGAATATTTGCTGCACGATATTCGCAAACGGATGATATTTAATGAAGACGGCATGAATGAAAATTAGTCATGCAGCAGAATGAGAGAGAAATTTAAGTGAAGCTCATGAGCGGGTATGGGCAGAGAGCGCTTTTGGAGCGCTGAGAACAAGAATTGAGAGCAAAGGCTTATGTAGCAACACAAAAAGCAACAACAAATCAAAAACAAAAGACAAACACAGAAACAACACAGAAGCTTTAAATGTAGTGGTGCCCATAGCCGCTCATGAGCAGAGAGCGCTCTTAGAGCGTTGAGACAAGTGAAGACCGATTGAACGGTTTGGCGTTGTTGAACATGCATCGTGACGTGGAAGTAACGTGCGAAAATGTATTCGACATTATATCGAAAAAGCCAAGAAAAATGAATATCATTTTATAATCTAAAACATGTAAAATTTAATTTACTGATGACTTATTTAATAAATATAATATGTGTATATATATATAACGTAGATAAATATTTTTGAAACCCCCCCGAAATATTTTCCTGGAACCGCCTCTGCATGAAGCAGCAGTGTAAAATCTGCATAAACTCCTAGCAAAACATATCAATCGAGACCTCCTTATATAGCAAATTAAACTCTACCGATTATATAGTTTGATAAATTATAAATTTGAGCACCGAGAGCATTGATTAATTTATGTTTATATTAACATTTTTACTTCAAATCATTTGACTGATATCGATCCAAATTATGGATAAAAATATTTTAGTCAACCTTTATTTCCAAAACCCGCACAATCGAAACAGGTCTGTGTCCGTGTAATAAATTTATTTCATTGTGCGAATATTAAATTAAAAAAAAAAAAAAATAAAATATATATAAAAAAAAATCAAAATAATAATTTATGCTATGAGTTCCTATCGAAATGAGTCAATGAATGAAGCGGAAAATGCAATTAATCTGACCATGCAGGGAATGGGTGGAACAACTCTGGAATTGCCTGTGTCGCATTCACTGTCGCTCTGTGTGCTATCAACTTTTTGTTTTTTTTTTTTTTTTCATGTGGGTTTTTGGTAAAAATTTGTTTTGGGATCGGACTGGCAACAGAAAAATTGGCATCAATTCATCTGTATTGATTGCAACATCCAAGCCACACTCGCAAATAAAACTTTTAATTCATTTTTTCGACATGATAAAAGTTTGAGCTGAATTACAAAAAAAAAAAAAAAAAGCAAAAAATTAAGGGAAAACAACGAAAAATATTAATAAAATTTGTTACTTTGTTGAACTTTTTCGACGATTGCAAACAGAATGAAACAGCAAAACTTTATTTTTCATCTCTCACCACAACTTTGGCAAATCTTTGTGCGAAACCATATGGCAAAATATATTGGGGGCGTTTGGCACTAACATAGTTTCTGCCGTTGGATCTATAAAGTGAACTCTGCTGTTATAATGCGGTATCAAGGATCTGGTTTTAAAATCAATGAAAACAATTGTCAGCAACAAAATGAAAACATTTAAAATAAAAAAACCCAAACAACAATTGGTTTCATTTTATTGTGCATTCAATGAAAAAATCATTTCCGTGTGCAGTTTACATTCAAATGAAAACAACAATTCCTGGATTGTAAAGGATTTGGAGGCACACATGCTTTACTTGCCATTGCGACATGTATATTTTTTTACCTTAAACGGACGTGGCACAGAATCGGAAAAGAAAATTTGAGAAGGATTCAAGAAGAGTTGTCTTATTTATCAAAATCCAGAAAATATTGTTTTGAATTAGCACCTTGATTCATGCTATGGTTGTTATCAAGCATAGTTGCAATCTGGGTAAAACTTTAAAAAGGCTAAGTTTGTACGTTGATTTTAATAAGTTTTTGTTATTTTGAAATAAGGCTATCGTAAAGTTACAATATTGATGTTCACGCGTTAGTGCGAAAAATATGTTGCATTTTCGCATTCTTGCAATTCGCATCAACCCGTGAATACCCCTATTATCTGGTCGTTGTTCACGCATTAGTTATTCGAAAAGCGAAAAATCTTGTTGAGTGTTACCCAGAAGGTGTAGAATCGACTCTTGGCAATGAGCTTGTTACAGCGATTCAATAGTGTTTCAAGAGTCTGCTCTAGCTCATTTGCGGGCTCCAGTGACCGTGTCGTAGCTGTCATTAAAAGCCATGCAAAACTTGGTAAAAACATTTTAACAAGCGCGAGCGGTCGAAAAATTTTAAGTGACTCCCGTCCCGGGTGGGAACTTTTTAAAAATATTGACTAGCTTCGGCCCGCGAATAACAAAAGTGGCTCGAGCTAGTGAGCTAAGAGCTAGGAGCCGCAAAAGGAGTCACTCGCGAGCGAGCATTTTCGGTCCCTGCAAAGGATACAACGAAAGAATGACAAAGAAAACGTTAAAGAAGCCTTGACAGGTGTTTGCTACGTTATTGTGACGCCGTTCATTCTGTTTAGGCTAGAACACTCTGAGGTTTGCTTTGTCTGCAGAGAGGTGACGGTTCATCAGGCCAATTAAATTCAATTGAAAATGTTTTTTGTTTCAGATGGGACTCAAACACGGACCTGACTGTTCCTTTAATTGGCATCGTACTGTCCACGCATATTAACGCGTCCAGCCACGGCCGCCACTCGATATTTAAGCGAAAAAAAATATATCCTTCATAGCTTCGAATATATTGAAGCACGGTTGTGGGGTATTTAACCCTCCCTGTGTCCACTATATTTTTGTGTATGTTATGTATCCACTATGACGATTTTGTCAAAGGTATTTTCCTCCCCTTTTGTAGACATCTTTTAAACCTAAAACTTTTTTGGGACTTAGTTTTAGGTTTAAATGAAGGAATAAAGACGACCGCTGCCCGGCCCATGACCTAAAAATAGTCCTCGGCGATTTTAACGCGAAGGTCGGAAAAGAAGGCGTCTTTGGCTTCACTGTCGGTCAGTTCAGTCTTCATGAGACCACTACGAACAACGGTCTAAGGCTGATCGACTTCGCCGCGCCACGAAACATGGTAGTTAGTAGCACCAGATTTCAACACCTCGACATTCACAATGCCACCTGGTTGCCCCCGGATCAAAAAACACAAAACCAATTTGATCATGTTGTGATCGACGGAAGGCACGCTTCTAGTGTTCTGGATGTGCGTACATTTCGAGGAGTCAACATCGACCCCGACCACTTTCTTGTTGCAACCAAGATCCGCATGCGGTTATGCAATGCCAAGAACATACGCACAGGAATACAACGAAAGCTAGACGTCGCTAAGCTGCAATCACAACAGACAGCCGAGGCCTACTCCGCTCAACTCTCTGTTAAGCTCAACCAACCAACCTCTCGAGCCGATGACGCCGGTGGACTTTGGGCGCACATATCCCACTCCATGCGCATTGCTGCTGAAGAAGTGGTTGGTTTTCGGTTGCCGGATTTTCGGAACCAATGGTATGACCAGGAGTGTCGCGACGTGACAGCCACAAAAAACGCCGCTTAATTCAAAACGCTGCAGTCAGTTGCAACGCAAGCCGTGCGAGGAAAATACCGCGCAAAGAGGAAGGAAGAGAGGTGCCTTTTCAGACGCAAAAAAAGGGAGCAGGAAAAGCGTGAGCGTGAGGAAATTGAGGAGTACCAGGGCAAGAAGGATGCACGAAAATTCTACCAACAGATAAAGCGTCTAACCCAAGGTTTCAAGCCCGGAGCATCCACTTGTAGAGATGAGAACGGAAATCTGGTTACAGATACGCAGTGCGCACTGAGATTGTGGAGGCAGAATTTTTCCAATCTACTTACGGGCGATGATCCCACCAATTCCGCCCATGGAGAATACAGTTTGATGCAACCAATCGACGATGACGGAATAGAAGTTCCACCACCCAGCCATGACGAGGTTCGAGTTTCTACGCATCGTCCCAAAAACAACAAAGCAGCGGGTGCTGACGGCCTACCCGCTGAATTGTTTAAAGCCGGTGGCGATGAATTGATAGGGTGCATGCATCAACTCATCAGCAAAATATGGCTAGCGGAAAGCATGCCTGATGATTGGAATCTCAGCGTGCTCTGCCCTATTCTTAAGAAAGGAGACCCGACAGCATGCGCCAACTACCGAGGTATCAACCTTATATCCATCGCATATAAAGTCCTCTCGAGCATACTATGTGAAAGACTCAAGCCGCATACAAAAACACTGATTGGACCCTATCAGTGTAGCTTTCGACCTGGTAAATCCACCATAGACAAGATTCTTACACTGCGACAAATCCTGGAAAAAACCCACGAGAACCAAATTGACACGCATCATCTCTTTGTCGATTATAAAGCTGCGTTCGATAGCCCGAAGCGGGATTGCCTGTACGCAGCAATGTCTGAGTTCGGTATACCTGCAAAGTTAATAAGACTCTGCAGGATGACGTTGAGCAATACATGTAGCTCCGTCAAGGTAGGAAATGACCTCTCCCAAACTTTCAATACTGAACGAGGTTTCAGACAAGGCGACCCGCTATCTTGCGATCTCTTCAATATCACCATGGAGGGGATCTTACGAAGGGCCGGTGTACATTGCAATGGCACCATTTTTTACAAAGGTGTTCAGCTTCTTGCATATGCTGATGATATTGCCATTATCGGACCAAGAGAGATGTCACTGCTGCTTTCACAGCTATCGAAAAGGAATTAGCCAAGGTGGGTTTGGCGGTGAACGAGGGCAAAATGAATTATATGCTGCCTACAGGCAGGGGAGCGCGGCGTCTAGGCTCTCACGTCTCAACGGGCAAATATAAATTTGAAGTTGTCAAGGAATTTACCTACCTTGGCACCGCCGCACAATGGGGTATTTTATGCCAAAAGTGACGATTAATTGAAAAAAAAAACGTTCAAGGTACATAGTGATTAGGTACCCGATGAAAGAAGATAAAATTCTGCATCACTAGGTGAAAGTATAGTTGAAAAATATTCTACCGTTTACCCGCAATGCAGTTTGAAAGTCATCATTTTTTTTCTCTTTGAGTATGCACAGTGACAAACGTGTTTATTCGCAATTTTTAAAGTTTTTTTTTTGTGTATTATTTTTTAAAAATTACGAAAAATTACGATGGAACCTTCTTGTTCAGGTATTTAAGCAATAAAAAATTAAATTTGGTTTTATGAAATAGTGTTTATATATATATTAATTTATTTATTTTAATTTAACCTTAAGAAGTTGGATTTTTCAATATGTTAATAGAGATATAGTTGTGTGTTGAGTGGAATTAAGGAAAACTGTTTTGATTATCGTAAGCTATGAACATTCAAGCTATTTTCTATAAAAAAAAGTTGCGTCAATGCTGCGCACTTTTGCGATATTTCGATTTTTTTACTTTAACTTACATGTCACGAATTTACGATTTTATTTCGAAAAATTAAAACAAACGAAATAAAGTACAAAATAAATGTAAATACTGAAGAGATTTTGCTGTTTTTTGTTTTTTTTTTGTTTTTTTTTTGTTGTTTACTTTGTTTTTTGTTATCCGCTATTTTTTTACCCTACATTATGGAAAGCGGCATATGCAGTGCACCTTTCCACAATTAAGGTAGATAGTTGATGTTTCTTTCAAACACCGGCTTTTATATATTAAAAGAAGCAGATGAATGTGTTAAGCTATTAAATTAAATTATATTTGTTCGATTTTAACACTTATTTTCTGATTTTGATAGTAGTAAGACGTAAATTGTTTGCCCTGCAGTTTGCAGGGTACATGTGAAATCAACATCATTGTTTATGTTTATTAACTATTGTTATTGCAATCCTTTGTTTTTGTATAAAATGTCGCTCAAAGCTTGTTTTGTGCAATTTGTAGTAATAACGAAAATGATGTTCTATATACTATGTAATTCGGTAAAAGGTACATAGCTATTGATTACATTTTGAAGCCGCCATTTAAAATTTAAAATTTTTGACTTCGGATTCATGATCAGCGACCCTACAAATCCCAGTATACAAATTTTTACCCCCATTAAAAGTTTTTTGCAGAACATAGCTTGTTCATGGCTGCCATTTAGAAGCCGCCATTTTGAATTTCAAATTTTTGATTTCATATTCTTAATCAGCGACACCACAAAACCCTGTATACAACATTTTACCTCCTTTAAACGTTTTTTGAAGAAGTTAGCTTGTTCATGGCCGCCATTTTGAAGCCACCATTTTGAATTTAAAATTTTTGACTTCAGATTCGTAATCAGCGACCCCACAAACCCCTGTATACAAAATTTTACTTCCATTAAACGGTTTTTGTAGAAGTTAGCTTGTTCATGGCCACCATTTTGAAGCCGCCATTTTGAATTTCAGATTTTTGACTTTAGATTCGTGATCAGCGGCCCCAAAAACCCCCAAAGTACAATTTTTTTTCGACAAGTGGTCCCTGTCAATTAATCGTCACTTTTGGCATAAAATACCCCACTGTGCGCCGTTAACAGCAACAACGATGTCAGCCTGGAGATTAAGCGAAGACTCACAATTGCTAAGAGGTGCTACTACGGGCTTAGTAAGCAATTACGTTGCGCTATTACGTATGAGCTATACGATGACATTGAAGTAGTTCAGCGTATAGCAATCCAGCAACTACGCTGGCTAGGTCATGTCCATCGTATGGAAGACGATGCTCCAGCAAAAAAGGTGTTCGAATCGAAAGTCGAAGGACGACGACAAAGAGGAAGACCATGCCTCCGATGGATTGACCAGGTAGAGGAAGCCCTAACCGCGCTTGGTGAAACCAATTGGAGAAGGCGCGCGCGAAGTAGAGGTGCCTGGCGAGAGCTGTTGAGGTCGGCCGAAACCCGACGACGGGTTGTGATGGCCACCTAAGTAAAGTAAGTAAGAAGGAATAAAGAAGGGCTTGTTCGAAAACATTTGTACAGTTTTGAGTAATTAATTTTGGAACTGTCTGAGATACAGCATCATCGCAAAAAAATTGGAGGACGATATCGTCATAGTGGACACAAGAAGGGTTAAACTACGGCCAAGCTTAGGAAATTCCTTTGTAGTTATTTTTTAGTTTTTCAAAATCATTCATATATTTATGCAACCTTAAAGCCAAGACTCGGTTAAAGTGAACAGCCTGCCACGTGTTGGTTGCATACAATAACGAAGTTATATTTTGATGCTTCCGTAAATTCACAACTCATGTCAGAAAATGGTCGATGATTAGAGGCATCAACGTGAGCGTATGCCAACACCTTGTATGGAGCCTAATTTTCAATTAGCACGATGTCAGCATGTGTGAGGACTACAAAAGCAGCATCGATAACTAGCCAAAACCTAGAGCAAAAATGGTACAAAAGGGGGCTATTCGCTATTGGTCTGTTGGCCATTTCTACTTGTTATATATGTATTTATTCCTTTTGCAGACGATTGATGTTTCCTTCCGTTGGAGTGTGGCTGTGTTTCCGGTGCTCATATTGTTGTGTTTTCTGCACGTGACTCGATTGCAGAGCATATTTTATTATTTTGTACATATGTCTGTAGTGTGTGAGATAAAAATGCAACATCAGCGCCCTCTAGTAGGGTGCCAATTAATAAAGAAAAGAGAAGAAAAAAAAAAAACAAAAAGAACAGCAGATATGGTTCTGCTGATAAAACAAAAAGTGCTGATCCGATGAACAAAACGACATAAATAAGAGAAACAAAAAAAAAAAGAAAAAAAACAGAAATTAGGAAGCTACCTTTGTTGCTTGTAGCTGTGCGTTGAATTTGGATGCGGTAAGTACCGGTAACATTTCATGACCGACCTAAACGTCTTTGTTTAACGCTCATTAGAGGTGTTTTTTTGATTAATCAAACTCTTGTCTACTTCTTGGTTACTGGCAAAAATTAATGCCTATGTAATGACCAGCATTTGTTATTGGCACTGGGACATCTTTTGTTGTCAGCTGAGCTGAGTTATTTCGACTCGACTCCTGTCGCTATCAGCGTCATACTCAGTTTGGTTTATGAGTCAAATTATAAAATGCGTGCATCCTGCAGGATTCATCAAAATATCTAACTAAACAACTCATGTCCTGTTGTTGAGAGTTGCAGCAGCTGCTTCTATCACCACTTCCACTGTCATTTTATCTCAATTGACAGCAGCAGCACAACACAGCACAGCAGGAAAATAAATAAAAAAATCAACAAAAAAAGACTCAACCAATATAGCAGCCAGCGTGCATGAAAACTTTATATTGTGCTGATTCCAATCCTGGTGGGTCAATTTATTGATTACTCTGCGTGAGTTCGAAAGCGGCTGTATGGAGCGCGGGAAGCGTGTTGAGCGCCAACGGAAACCATGATGAAAAGTGTTTTGAAATCGTTTGAAGAAAATAGCGTTGGCGGTTTGTTTTTGTGTTTGTTGCGTTTCCATTTCCGTTTGTTTGAGTGTGGGCGCTTAAGTTTCAATTGATTGTTGAATGAATGATTCTCTATTTTCCTTAGTTGTCTATGTCCGAGCACGAGCACGCAGCGGCGAACACTTCTAGTTGTCTGAATGTCTGTCGATTTGAAGCTCCTGCAACTGGCTCCTCAATCCTTGCGTGTTTCATTATTTATTTTCACCATTGGTTTTTTTTTCTAAGAGGTGTTCAAAAGAACATTTGTTGGTTTTTTTTTTTTTGCTGCTTCTCATGTTTTTCTGTCGTATTTATTCTTCTTTCATCCACGCCTTTTTACATTCGAATTGAACACTTGCGTGGCCAAGGATAAAGGAATAAATTAGCATCGATTTGGGTCAATGATTTTTACTGATTATTTGCAATAACTCTTTATCGACAGATGGGTTGGTGTACATGTGGCTCAAGTTGAAGTTGTTGTTGGTGTTTCCGGTATCTGTGTATATTCCGTTATATGTATATATTTTACTCGTCACCAATTATGGTCAGCAAACAACTCAAGTCTAGGCATGAATATTAATGAAATCGAAATAGTCGATGGCGATGAATACGTAGATCAGAGAAATCATTAACTTTGTTAGGAGTAGATTATTTGATGCAAGCAGCTATAACCTGGAATTTTGTCTTTATTAGGAAATGAGCAGATGTTCGCGGTGTTACTCGGAATTTTATTTTTATATTTGTAGATATACTTTTGTATCTATACTAAGGGAAAAAAATATTAAATTTATCCAAAAACTTTTTTAATTTATCCAAAAAGCGAGTCATTTTTGCACCAATAACGCATTTACTTAAATCGACTACGTAAATATTTAAACTTTATTTAAATACATTATTAATTAAATAAAATATTAAAATATTTAAACAGAATTAATAAAAAATATATTAAAATTATGCACGAATATATTTAAATATCTTTAAAATATTTACTATTTGAAAATAAAACTATCGCATTTAAGGAAAATTTATATAAAAATATTGAAATTGAAAAACAATTTATTTGAATATTTTCCACGAGCTGCGTCCATATCAAACGCCATTTAGTGGTATATTTTATTTTCTTTTTGTGAAAATATGATATGTGAGTGCGGTGGTGAGTGCGATGCATGATGAAATCATGTAGAGTGGAGTGACATTCTTGAGAAAATACCGAGTTGTCACTCCACCTTACATGAATTCATCATGCATCGCACTCACCACCACACTCACAAATCATATTTGCCAAATATCCATGATATATTACCCTTGAAACATTAACTAAATGAGAACTATAAGACCTGCAACTGCTGGTGCGAAGAAACTGCAAGGTTTCTGCTGCTTGGCGGCTGCTTGGCAGCTGTATGGAATATGTGTGTCAGTGTTAAGGCTTTCAATCCCGGGATTCCCGATCCCGAAATCCCGGGATCCCGGACGTTTTTTGCAATCCCGAATCCCGGGATTAGATCACCTAAATCCCGGGACTTTTACCTGAATAATTTTAAAGTATAAAACTAATTTTTCATAGATATTTTACTGAAATAGCAAGCATCCGCTTAGCAGTAATCGATATTTCTTACAAAAAACCCGCCGTGACTTTTTCTGTGTCAAGTGAATTTGACGTCGATTACGAACACGATGAGAAAGAGTCTTATGATGAGGGGGGCTATATGGTATTGCAAAGCAAACAATTTGCCGAAGTTACAGATACCCATGATCATAAAAAAATTATCGACGAAGTCATAAAGATTGTTGTTACTTTTAGGAAATCTCCAACCAAAAATGGCATTCTTCAAAAATATATTCGGAATGACTACGGAAAAGAATTAAAGCTTCTTATCGATGGTAGAATAAGATGGAATAGTATGTTTTTCATGCTTGAACGGTTCATTTTGCTTGAAACTTCAATAAAAAAAGCACTTGTAGATCTCCAAGTGGTGGTCATAAGTGATTATAATTGCAAAATTATTAAAAATTTGGTTCAGGTGTTAAAACCCATTAGTATGACTGTGGAAGCCTTGTGTCGGGCTGAAATGTTTTTCAGCAAAGAGCTCTTTAAAGCACTTAAAATTCGAATTGTACAGCGAAGAAACTCGTACTCTGCAATTCCTAATTTCTTAACAAATCCGGCAATTTGACGAGGATAATCCTATAAGTGTATCAAGCATGAAAATTGAAATATTAAAAATTATCCAAAGATTAGCTACAACACCACTTGAATGCGGTTCTGATGTTACAGAAGTACGTATTATAGAAGAAGAAGAAGAGGAGATTGAATACTTAGAAGATAAGTTAAACCAGGCAATAGCAAAGTGCAAAAGCCCGGATAAGGCAAATCGTCCTGTGGTCGTTCAAAAATTGAGTGACGTTTTAAATCAAGAAGTGGACATTATTGTATCTGGTGGATCTCGTGGCCAATATTTGCAAAATATGTATGACTTTCTTTTAACTTTTTCTCCGACCAGCGTACAGTCAGAAAGGTGCTTTTCTACAGCAGGTTATATATGCAGTAAGCTCAGATCAAGTCTTACTGCCGAAACATTAGATGCTTTAATTTTTTTGAGGTATTATTTTAGAAATGGACCCATGATGAATGAATCATTGAGCATATTCTAGTAAATCCTATCCATACATACAGATTAAGTTTACCCCGTTCTATTTTTAATACTTGAGCTAAGACTACCGCCCTAAATTAAAAATGTGGACTTTTTCTAAAAATCATAAATGATCTCAACCGAAATATGTATACAAATGCACTTAACTACTTATTCTAATTTTTTTTTTTATTATAAATAAGTTTTTTTTTATTTTCCAAAATTTCATACACCTTTGGTGTCCGTCTTCAGGAATATCTGAAGTTCGAACACAAAATTATACACAAATTTCGACTTATTTGTTTAGATATTAGTTATTACTACTAGTAATAGTAGTAGTTATAGTAGTAATAGTTATATCTAGTAATTTACTAGATATAAGTTATGTAAGAGTTTTTATAAAAAAGAATGCAAAATAAAAATTTTCCTTTTAAAATATAGCTATATAATTATAATAAATAAATGCTTTTTGCATTCTGACTTAATTTTTATTTTTTTTTATGTCTTTTTATATTGAAAACTACATAATTTTAGTTAAAAAAAATTATTTTCAACAAGGTAAATAAATCCCGTAATTTTGAGATTAGTCCCGAAAAATCCAGGGATTGCAATTTTTAAAATCCCGAATCCCGTGATTTTACAAAATGCTTCGGGATTGAAAGCCTTAGTCAGTGTGTGGCATAAATAAAATTTAAATACGGGAAAAAAACGAGTTGTAAGGAAAATATTTGATTTATACACGTAAATATTTAAATGAAATATATACTCAGGCGTGGATAATGTTAATATGCGTTATTTCCCTTAGTGTACTCACCATTGCACTCACAAATCATATTTGCCAAACAATCAGGCTATATTACACTTGCAACATTAACTAAATGAGAACTATAAGAAACCTGCAACTGCAAGAAATAAACTGCAGGAACAGAGTGCGATGCTGTTGCTTCTTGCTTGTATGGAATATGTGTGTACGTGTGTTGTATAAATAAAATTCAAATACGGGAAAAAACGAGTTGTAAGGAAAACATTTGTTTTATCCACGTAAATATTTAAATAAAATTTATACTCAGGCGTGGATAATGCTAATATGCGTTATTTCCATTAGTCTAGGATGTACAACGTAGATTCTTCGGCTTCCATGCAAAACCTACATGTATCATCACTTAGAATTTTTTGTTTTGTAAGGTGATAGTTGAAGTGAACTGATTGTAGTCCTGTGATGATTCTTAGATCATTCTTTGCTAGTTTCATGTATTCTTTGAATTTCTTTAGGTCGTATGTCCCTAAGAGTAGTTTATTTATTTATTTAATTTATTTAATTTATTTAATTTATTTAATTTATTTAATTTAACATATTAGTACAATAAGAATGAATTCTTTTCCTGTATTAAGATCAGTTTCTTAAGAAATAATGGATTTAGTTTTTTTTTTAAATATTAAGTTTAAGAAATTAAATATTGAAATTAAGAATAAAGATAAAAAGTTTATTTATTTAGTAACTTTTTAAATCAACAAAATTTAAAAGTAATAATAAATTGGAGAATAAAAAAAATAAAAGGAAAGAAATGAATAAAAAGAAGGAAAAAAAATAAAAGGAAAGAAATGAATAAAAAAAGAGAGAGAGAATTATATTGAAATTAGAAATCAGATTTCTTATCTAAAAAGGGATTTTTTTTTTTTTAAGGAAAAGTGATTAAAAACGGCCTGCCTAAAGCCACCTTTGTTATTCAAACATTTAATAACACCCGGTAAACTATTCCATAATCGAATGGCATTATTGAAAAAAAGCCTTGTAGAGTTTAGATACTTGCAATTGGGAATTATAATACTATTGTTTCTTGTCGACTGGCAAAATTGCAGTTTCTCAAAGAGATATCTAAAAGTTTTAGAATAAATAAGCTTGTGTAGAAAGATACAGTTTCATGCATTGAGATAACTCAGGATGTCTCAACCAAGAACACTTTTCTTGAAATTCGTTACATGATCAAATTGGAGAAGGTTCTGGACATAGCGAGTAGCATGATTAAATGCAACTTGCAGTTTATGCTCAGATCGTGAGTCTAGCCTGCTGTAAACGAGCTCAGAGTAAGTTATCATAGGTATAACTTAAGTTATAATAGGGTAACTTAATATAGTTAAGTTTCTCATATCCTATAAGTAAGTCTGGAATAGCCTAAAAGAAAATTTTGTTTTAAACTGAGAACAGTAAAGGGCCAAGAACTGAGCCTTACGGGACTCCATTGCATACCGACTTAACCCATTATCGACGAATCATCGAAATCGTTGAGTAAAACTCATGATTATTTATTTGGTCTCAATTGAGGTCCCACTGATTACTTTTTGCCAATTAAGAAAATTCCAAAACACTTCCCCTGTCCAGAACAGACTGTTGCGAAAACGCAACGATGGCTGATTGCATGCAAATCAATTTATAGAACACGAAGAAAACATACAATATATTTTGGTTTGTAAAACATAACGAATGTGTTATTTAATGAATACTTTTGAATAATTCTAAATTAATTCGTAATAAACTTTGTGTTGTTAATTAATTTACACAATTACTTTTAGTTTTTAGCATGGAATTTAGCAAAACATTTTGGATGCAAAGATACATTGCACTTCTTGTACTGAAATATTGTTTAGGAATGACATTCAGCACATCTAAGCCGTTTACCACTTGGCGTTTTCCATACAACGTGTTGAGAAGCAGCAATACGTGGCAATTGTCGTGGTGTTTCTGCCTCTTCAATTTCCACTTCGTCGAATTAATTTTGTTCTTCTGTAACTTCAAACAAAAGTAATTCTCGAGCTATTTCGGACTTGAACTCAAGTGGCATCATTGCTTTCTGCCCTTCTGTTTTTGCAATCATACACTGAATCTTCCAAGCATTGCCTTCAGTCGAGTTTACACAATTCGTCCATAACGGCCACCACCGTTTTTTACCGCGTATAGCTACACGATTATTTGATACTGCATTATCGTGCAGGTCCACTTCGCCCATATGCTTATTATATTCGTTGATTAGGCGAGGCTGGGCAAATGAAACTTTTTTCTTCTGTTGTTTTGACCATCGTGAAGTTGGAACTTCCGGATCAGCTGCAACAAAATTTGAAATTACCGTGACTTCAGAATTGTCTTGCCAACGAGCTACAAACAACTTATTTTTAGTCTCAAAGCAATAGTCGTATTTATGCTTTTTCAACTCTTTGCCAGTTGCCAGTTTTTCTTTAGCACCAACCGATTTCCTCTGACAGTTCCCACAGCTGCAAACTTCCGCTCACTGAGTAAACAAAACAAGTAGTATGACGAAAAAAAGTTGTAAAAAAAACAGAATGACGATCTGGATATTCAACACATTCCAGAAGTTGCAATACCACAGCTGCTCCCAAACCAACGGTTTTATCGAATGGTGAGGATATACCGCCATATGGCATACAATGATACAAATAGCCAGTATCAGAACATAAGCACCAGTATTTGAGCCCAAACCGTATTGGCTTTCCACGAATGAATATTTTGTAATTATGTCTTCCAAAATATGGAATCATTTGCTCGTCGAATATTGAAGTATTGAATATACTAAACCGCTTATACTTTCGGTTCAGGAAATCAATTAATGGACGAACCTTGGCAAATCTATCAGTAGCATCAATACTCTTGTCCATTAAATGGAAAATTTTTTAATAGTTTTGAAAGTGTATCGTGCCATTGCCTGCTGGATGATAGGTATACCTTAATCGGGCTGAACTGACCAATAATGTTCTATATGTGGAACTATGTGGTAGCCGGAAAATATAAGTGTTCCAATGAATCGATATATTTGCTCCTTGGCGGCAACGTACTGGATGTTCTGCTGACCATCATAAATGTTTGTAAATATCTAACATAATGTCTTCACCATTATGTCATTCTTCATCACTAAGTGCATCTCCCGTATTTGGTGAAATATACACCAGTTGCGTATTTTAATTGAAGGCAATTCTATCATTATTATCATCATCGCCACTTGAATCAATTACTTCTTGCAACTCTATTTGTTTTTCAAAAATTATTGCTACCATTTTTCACTAAATATCTAATAAACGCCCAACTATTTAATTTTAGCTTAATTTTTGAACTAATAATAAAATACAATATCTTTTTTAATCAAACGTCAAACGAAAATGGAAACAAGCGATAATTTACGCGGGAAAATTATGTATGAAAAGTATCAAACACCTGGAATATATATATATAGCGTGGCCGCTATGTCAAAGAACTTTGGAAACCCAGGTTCGAACCCCAGCAGCGACAGAAAATTATTTGAATTAAAATAATTTTTCTGTACGGCCGCCACCTCTCTGCAGACAATGGCAAACCTCAGAGAGTAATAAAAATGCCATGTAAAGCTTCTTGAGAACGAGAACTTTCCGTTCATCGCCGTTCGGAGTCGGCGTTAAGCATGTAGGTCCGGTTCTCGGTCAATTGTGTACAAACTTAATAACACGCACAACACAATTGATCATAAGAAGATAGGTCAAAGTCCTTTCAAGGGCTGAAATGGCCAGTTATTTATTTTTTTATTTTACCTGGAATATATAAAACACTGAAATAAAGCACAGACACTTTTCTTTTGAGTTTTGGTACTTCCGTAATTCGAACATCTGTTAAAACCACAAAAAAATTTATTTTAATAACTTTGCCATCCATTTTAAAAAAAGTATTTTTGTAGACTTTTTTTAAATATGCATTTATATAAATAAAAATACAGGTGCAAATTTTTTAAAACAAAAATCTTAAAGCCAATATTCCAAGCTTTCATTTGAACGGATACTAGTACGGGTCATTTCTATTTCTGTCTATTTCATAAATACTCGAAGTTGGTGTTGCGAAAACGCAACGGCAGCCGAAAATGGGTTAAGTTGAGAAGATCTGTCACCAACACAAACTTTCTGTACTCTATTTGACAAATACAAAAACAAAGACAAATTTTACTCTACGGCACTACTACCAAAACCAAAGCTGCACCTAAGTTTTTCACATAAAAAACTTTAAACTTACGTTTAAAGTGCTTTAATCATGTGAGTGCACGGTCTAATTCGCACGGTCTAATTCTTCAGTATTTTCCTCTTTGTTTTTATTTCTTTTTTCGAATAGGATTGTTGAATAGGATAGCTTTGTTTTGATTTCATGGCACTTATGCTGAGTGAGTAATAATTCCATTCAACAATATTGAATTTTTGTTGCATAAGGTGCTACCTCCGCGATCTGGCGTTATCATGATTAATTTTTTTTTTTATTTTACCGTAAGACCAAGAATATGTAATTTTTTTGCGTTGCATAATACTACAGCGCATACACTCGACGATTAATAATTTCCTACAACGCCGTTGCTTTTTAAAACGGAAGGCATTTTTTGAAAATGCATCGGCCTTGCATGGAATTGTTAATCGCTGAGTAAAGGTGTTATGATAAAAGTAATGATACAACACTAAGCGTTAATTCTTTAACTTTATGCCAAAAACAAGAAAACAATTAAAGACGTCTCCGGGTCTCGGTGGCAGTTGCTTAAGCAACTAAACTGAAAATTTGTTACATGACGCCGCGAAGAGAGCCGCTCCAAAATTGTTAATGTACACTAAGGGAAATAACGCATATTAACATTATCCACGCCTGAGTATATATTCCATTTAAATATTTACGTGGATAAATCAAATATTTTCCTTACAACTCGTTTTTTACCCGTATTTAAATTTTATTTATGCCACACACTGACACACATATTCCATACAGCTGCCAAGCAGCCGCCAAGCAGCAGCAGCATCGCACTCTGTTCCTGTGCGTTGAGTTTCTTCGCACCAGCAGTTGAAGGTCTTATAGTTATCATTTAGTTAATATTTCAAGGGTAATATGTGGTGGATATTTGGCAAATATGATTTGTGAGTGCGGTGGTGAGTGCGAAGCATGATGAATTCATGTAAGGTAGAGTGACAACTCGGTGTTTTCTCAAGAATGTCACTCCACTCTACATGATTTCATCATGCATCGCACTCACCACCGTACTCAAAAATAATATTTTCACAAAAAGAAAATAAAATATACCACTAAATGGCGTTTGATATGGACGCAGCTCGTGGGAAATATTCAAATTAATTGTTTTTCAATTTCAATATTTTTATATAAATTTTCTTTAAATGCGATAGTTTTGTTTTCAAATAGTAAATATTTGAAAGATATTTAAATATATTCTTGCATAATTTTAATATATTTTTTATTAATTCTGTTTAAATATTTTAATATTTTATTTAATTAAAAAAGTATTTAAATAAGTTTTAAATATTTACGTGGTCGATTTAAATAAATGCGTTATTGGTGCAAAAATGACTCGCTGTTTGGATAAATTAAAAAAGTTTTTGGATAAATTTAATATTTTTTTCCCTTAGTGTAGCAATCATGCAACGGCGTTGCATAGAATTATTACTCGGTAGCATAAGCGCTACACTAAATGCTTTCAACCGAAAAGGAATAATTTGTACTTGGCTTTAAGACCAATAGAAAAATAAGAAAAATAAAATATAAACGATGACCTCGTCAAGTTTCGTGGGTAGCTGCTTATGCAACAAAAATGCAATATAGCTGCATGAAAATATTACTCGCTGAGTAGAAGTGTTACGTAAAGTTTTATAATTTTTTTTTTGAGCTACAACACTACAGAGGCAATCGGTTAATGCAACCAAAAATGCAACAACAATGAAAAAACGTTGCATGGAATTATAACTACGTGACTATTGGCGCAAAGGTACATTTTATGAAATGATAGTAAAGCTGAGGTTTTCGGTTACATGATGGAAATAAAAGAAAACATGGGACGTAATTTTTTTAAGGAATCCCCTTAAATTAACCTAAATACCAAAACCAGGTTTGGATCCTATTGGGACCGGAACACAGAGGTTTAGATGGAAACGAAATTGCTAATGAATTGGCGAAGAAAAAGTATCAACTCCCCTTGTTGGTCCGGAACCATTCTTTGGGCTAGCAAAGGAATCCTTTCTTTTTCAATAAAGAAAGATTAAGAAAAACAAAAAGACAAATACTCGAGAAACTTAGCAGGGTTAAGGCACTTTAAACTACTCTTAGGGGCATAAGACCTAAAGAGATTCAAAGAATACATGAAACTAACAAAGAATTATCTAAGAATCATCACAGGACTGCTAACTGGTCATTGTAAGTTGAACTAGCACCTTACAAATCTGGGAATTCTTAGTGATGACACATTAAGGTTTTGCATGGAGGACGAAGAATCTGCGATGCACGTCCTAGGACAGTGTCCTACATTTGTTTAAATGCGATAGAAATATCTGGGTTACCACATAATAACAGATAACTCATTAAAATCAAGAGATATACCATAGGACATATTCTAGCATTTATCTCAATGATTGGACTCAAAGGAGTTCTTTAAGTCCATGAAGGGGCACAATAGATCTTAAGGTCGGAGTGCAAATTGCAACAATAACAATATTATTAACAACCTAATTACACCATTGCAATAGAAAAAGCTAAAATAGAAATAAAATAAAAATATAAAATTAGAAGTATTAGGGCAAGGATTTTGATAAGGATTAGGAGAAGGATTAGAAAAAAGATTAGAACTACGAATAATATAAGGAGTAGCACAAAGACTTGGAAAAAGATTAGATCATGGAATTAGACAAACATGGAATTAGAACTAGAAAAACAAACTAGAAACTAGACTAGAATTCAGACAAGGATTGTGAAAAGGACTACGAAAAGGATTGGGCCAAGGATTGGACCAAGGATAAAGTCAAAGACTTACTCAAACCGTAAAAAATATCTAGGACACGATTGGGAAAAGCATAAGTATAAGAAATGGGACATGGAATGAGACACACTAGGGACAAGAAGACAAGAAGGGTGAGACAAAAATTAAGAAAGGAACTAGGATAAGGTTAGGAATTTAGACATGACCATTAAAACAAGAGCTTGAAGAAGAAGAGGAAAAATTATTAAAACAAATTTAAGAATATGGATAAGGAGGAGGACAAGTTGGGGAATAATAAAAATGATAGAGGCAAGAATAAGGACAAGGATGGAGATACGCTGTCACTTCAAAACCATCGGGTGTGTCTACGATACAGACAACTTATTTTTTTTTTGTTGTGAGTACTTAGAAACAGCTTTTACTGATGAATAATATTTTTTAACCGAAGCATCTTTACTCGGCTAGTATTTAAATAATTTTAATAAAAAAAGAAAAAAAAACTAGATACTAGAAATAAAAATAGATGTTGCTTATAACTTATAAGTTATAAGAGATCTGTCGCATGTCATACTTTATGAGAATATCTTATAAATCTTCAAAACAGATCTCCTGATAATTTTGCCTCAGTTCTAATAAGAAAAAGTAGTGCTCTTGAGTATCATCGTATAGATCCTGCGTAATTCTGTGAAAATGACAAAATTAACTGTGTCATCTACCCATACTGCTTATTCAACAATATATCCTACTAAAGTTTTTCAATATATGAAGAAATTAATAACAAAAAATATTTGTGTTTAGTAGTTAAATTGATATTTATTTAGGCTAAAATTTTATTATTAACAAAAATGTGTCTAGATTTTTAAAATAATTTACATGTCTTATGCTATTAATAGAAATGCTGCTATTTATAATGTTGTTGACATCGCATTCGGATTAGCGTTTTCAATGCCAAGTTCTTGTAATTTCCGAAGTCTTTTAGCCTGATGTTTTAACTTGTTCTTGAAAATCACTCCACGGCCAAGATGCTTCATGTCCTGTACATTCCAGCGCGTTATGCTGCGAGCCGTTTTCGATATGAGTCCATCGGTTAGTCGAATTTTACTTTTAGACAACTCCAGATATTGTACATTGCGACGACGTAATTCTTCGCGGTACAAAAACAATGAATAGTTAATGTTGGGCTTCGACTTAGTTTTTTCATTTGTTATTTCCATTGACTGATTCATTTCCATTTTAATACAAGAGCAGGATGTATTCAACATGCTTAGACTCAAGAGAATGATTAATTCTGTTTACGTGCCGTGATATTTATGGGCACATACTCAATACCTGCATCTTTTTAATAAGCTCACGGAAACAGGTAGGTACTTTTAAAAAAATGTAATTAAGAGTTCTTTTGGTAAACCTCAGAAGAACAAAGACGAACAATATGAGTGCAGCATTTTAAACCCTTTAAAACAACCTTAGTTCATGTTAGGCTATAATCAGAAATTCAGGCAGAAATGACAAATGGCATCTGAAGGTGGTTTTAATATGAAAAATTCATAATGTTAAATTTGGTATTAAAAAATAGAAAATTTGTTCTACACTTCTTACAGTCAAAAATATATCATTGCTATATCTTGCCTTCCAGTACTGTCCCAAGAATTTCAAATGTTGAAAGCATAAGAAGAAATGTAAAACCGATAGATCAAAACCAACTTCTTTTTTTGATGAAAATATAAACCTGGCAGTGAAACGCTTCTATTGTTTTTCGAAGTGACTTTGTTTTTAATATTTATCTTTCCTTTCTTATATTCATGACTCATGACTTCATGACTCTTCATAGCGTGAGAGATGGTTGAATGAAAAAAAAAGAAGGCGGCCTCAGTAGTCGAGTAGGTAGCGTGCTCGACTGCTACCCCAGAGATCCCGGGTTCGATTCCCGGCAAGGCCATGGTCCTACGCTTTGAAAACCTTTCGCAATTTGCAATTTTCTATCCTCATTTCTAATCAACTGAAATTAAAAATTCATCAATATATACGACTTGAAGTTGTAGTTGATGGTACAGAAGTTTGTGGATGAAGATTGCCTTATAACTTGAATTGACTGTGGTAAAGGCATACTCTTGCCTCTGATTCAAATTCACATGTTTCTTTGGCTTTCCACCACTCTTAGAACATCTTACACGTGTTTCAGTTAGACTTGACTTACAAGGTAGACTTGACTGAATAGGTATTCCACCTGAAATCCTTGGTTCAAAGCTAAAAAAAAAAAAAATACCCGTAAGTTTTGACGTGGCAGTGTATCCTTTGTTCCAAAACTAGTTCTTATTCTTTACCTTGTTCTTATATTTATAATAATTAATTAATAATAATTATCCTTATTCTTGTCCAAATTACTGTTTTAATCCAATATCAAATTCCTGATCCATTTCTAGTTCGAATCCTTTTCCTCAACCTTGTTCTACATATTTCCCCAATCTTTGTCCTAAATCTTGTTCTTAGCGTGTCCAAATCCTTGATCTTTTCCTTATACCAGTCTTTGTCCTCATCCTTATTTCAATCTTGACCTAAATATGGTGTGACTAAGCCTTTGTCCTAATCCTTGCCCAAATCCTTATTATTATTCGTCGACGTTGTTTTCCGTCTGGTACTGACTTTACCTGAAAAATTATTTGTGTATTTTGATCGATATTTTACAACAATTCGACTTTTGGAAAAACTGACTAGCTCGAACCTAAATGCTACAGATATTGTTCAGAGTAACCGCATTCAAAATATCGAGCTAATGCCGGAAAAAAAATTGTGCAGAGGAGAAACTGACGAAAGAGTCCGATCTGACGAAAAAATAGTGATAGTAAAATGAATGGATAACAAATCGGTAACCCATGCGGCTTTTGGAAAAAATCCACGGCTTTTGGGAAAAATCCTGTAAGCTCAGTAACCCAATGGAGTAATCAAGAAAACCGTTGCATAGACGTTTCATGTCCAGCAATTGTGAAAGAATACAACAGTCATATGGGGAAGTTGGCATATACGACCAAATGATGGAATGCTAAAGAACATGGATTAAAACAAAAAAATGGACTTTGAAGTAGCACTGCATTTCATTGATGGAGTATAAAAATGATTGTATCGCGAACAAACAACCAAAAAAGTTTATAAAAGCTCTCCTTACATTCCGAATTGAGGTAGCGGAAGCCTTGCTCCCTACACCAAAAAGACGAAGGAATGTTCAATAGGGTGGGTCGCCTCATATAAGGGAAAAAAATTAATATAAAAAGATACCCCCTAGAATGATAGCTTACCTCGAAAGTGTTTCAGAACCATACATTTTTTTTAGGGTGTCACAAAAACCACATTAAAAATGGTCTTTTAGTTATAATATCGGTATTTTTGGTCCGATCAGGAAGTTCGGTATATCATTGGATAGGTCTCAACAAATACTATGCCCTGTTTTTTGGTGTTGAGGGCCTAAGATGTCATCTTCATGTATATTTCAAAGTTTTTATTGTTATGGACTAGGGACGCCAAAACTTCGACTTAAAATTATTCTCAAATCAAACTTCATTAAAAAACAATATACTCTTGTGAAGGAATTAATTAATTTTATTCACTAGGAAAAAAGTTACAAAAGTCAAAAGTTTCAGTGCAACTGGACCATGGCCAAAGAGCTGGGCATATTATTTGCTGAGACCTACCTAACGATGTACTGAGCTTCCTGATCGGAAAAAAATACCGATGCTATAACTAAAATACCATTTTGGCTGTTTTTTGGGACACCCGAAAAAAAAAATTGTATGGTGCTGAAACACTTTCGAGGTAAGCTATCAATCTAGGGGGCGTCTTTTTATATTCATTTTTGGTGACCAGCCCAATGTTCAAGACTCATCTGAAAATAAAGAAGAATATGAGTCAAAGCCGAAAAATTATCAGTGTTCTCCATTACCGGGACATAACAAGAGACTAGATGGTGGAGAACATTGGCCAATAGTGGACAAATTATCAACTGCAATTCGCACGCGCACTCGTTGCGAAAAATGCAACGTCTATTTGTGCCTCATCATTAAACAATTAATTTCTTTAAAATCGCAAACTTTCTTCAAATTGAACAAAAATTTTTTCTCGAAACACGAAAAAGTCATAAAATTATATAAATTTGCCAAATTTGTTTGGATTTTATTAGGACGTTTGAAATAATAGCCTAAATTCTCTTTTATTTTAAATTTCCTTCCAATTATAATGTAAGATTTTCATATACTTTTAAATAAAATTAATTTTTAGTATATTCCCCATTTTTGTATAAGTTAAGGCCCAACCAACACAAATGTGTATGTCCTATTTCCAAGGATGGAACAGTTAGAATACCTTAGAACAGTGTCGGCCAAAAAAATACATGCACAGTTCTTTCAGTTTTGTAGTAGTGTGCGCCCAATTGAGAGCAAAGAATCTCTCTTTGGCTTACACTGTGAAAATTTTACTTCGCAAGAGGCTTAAAGAAATTTTTTATATGAAAGTGAATTGAAATTAATGAAATTTCTTACTAGGTAAATAATGTGCAATATTATTTACTGTTTAGGGGCCGCGTTATTAATAATAATTAATAATAACATTAATATTAATATTTTATTAATAATATCAATATGCATGTATTTATTATTAATATCAATATTACATATTTATTTGGAAAGTAATATTTTACTAATAACATTTTACCGATTCCTAATAGTACTAATAGTATTTATATTGCATACTACTTCAAAATAAAAAAAACAATGATAGCGCACCCTACTTTCTTCTGACAAATTAAGTTTTCGCTTCCCCAAAACAATTTTTAAAGAAAAAATATGCTAATTCCCAAATTTGGTTGAACATTTTTTTACGTGTAAGCATTTAAAATTACGTAATAAATTGCGCGCATAAGTTGCATAGAAGCGTGGTGTTAACTAGCCAAAAGCGAAACATCGACTGAGCGCTCTTGCTACGAATAATCGGCAGCGTCGATGTAAAAGCACGACAGCCAGTTTTATGTCGGTGTAATAAACCGAAGTTTCACGAAGCACGCGTGCATAGGCGTCGGCCGACACTGCCTTAGAAACATTATTTTTGACATTCAGAGACCTAAATTGGTTAAAATGTAAAAATTCTAAATTAGAGTTTTATAAAATTAACCGTAGCGCAAATACTCGATAAGTAATAATTCTATGCAACGACGTTACATAACAGCTGCATTTTCATTCTTGGAGCTGCTCTCTCCGTTACCGTATGACTTCATGAATTTTTTGTCTATTTTTGTCGTAAGGGTTAAGAGCCAGCTTATAGCGATGTATCATAATTTATAGCTTAACACCCATATAAAGCGTATTATAATTCCATGTAACAAATTTGTAGTTTCGTTGCTTAATCATTTTTATCATAAATACAAAGAATAAACCTTTACTGTCGTATTATTATTTTTATCATAGCACCTATACACAGCGAGTAACAATTCCATAGAACACCGATGCATTTTGAAAATTTATGTATAACTCCGTGACTATAGGCACTACGCTAACCCCGCACAGTGGGAAATTGGTGGCAATAAATATAATTTTTCAACTTACGAAAGTGGTAATTTTTCTTTTATATTTGCAAATAAGGAATATCACTGAATAGAGTACCACATTTTTTTTTCAGGATTCGATAATTTTGTTATGAAGAAAGGATATCAAACTTGAAAAATGTAAAAAAAAATTTTTTTAGTGCTTAAAATGCGTACTTTTAAGGTGCATTTTTCACCAAACCAAACATTAAAAAATGAAACTACCATTAGATTTTCATAAAATAATGTATCTGTAAGTTATATTCTCCAAAATATAACTCCTATGTTTGCTGGGTTTTATGAATTTTACATAAACTTATATTGTATAATTTTTTTTTTTTTAATAAAACTTTTGTGGACCTCATCTTTTGCGCGGGCCTTTGCGGTGAATAGAGACACATACCTGGATAATATATAAGATCTACTGAAATCAATTCATATGTTTTTAGCTGCTTCTAGCTGCCCTTTTGGAGTACAAATTACTTTTAAGCACCTAACCTCAATTTCAATCATATTTGCCAATCAAGATAAGTAATAGATATAATAGATATAACGTTATATAAAATTTAAAATTAAAACGATGTAGATAAAGGTTTTCCTTTAAAAATAAAGAGTGGTTACAATCAGACTTTTTTGTGCATTCATATCCAAAAAATAATGTTGAATCGGTAGCTCAAAAACGCGGACGACCTACAAAAATCTTTTCGAAACATCAGTACGAAATTCTTAAAGCAGCAACAAACAATATTGGTTACGACATATTTTCACCGTATCTTAAGGTCACCAACGCAAAGAAGGATTGCTATCCAACAGATGTAGACGTAACTGAGAGCTTAGCCAATGCTAGTATAAAAGCTCTGATAGATCACACTAGTGCTCGAATCGAAACAGATCACTGTTAAGACACAGCACAACTGTGTCAATGATCACTGATCATTGTAAAGACACAGCACAATTATTTGTTAATTTATACAGCTGGTATTATATGCCTAATACTGTCCATAAGGTGCTTATACATGGAAGCAATCGGTATGCTCACTGAAGAAGCTCAGGAAGCGCAGAACAAAAATTATCGCAAATACCGCTTAGACTTCTCTCGAAAATGCTCGAGCACTTTTGCAAACACAGGCACGTTCAACACGCTGCTTAATACCTCTGATCGTTACATCAATACATTCAGAGCCGAGCCATTGTCAAAGCGATAGGAATTACCAGAGGATCTTAACTTTTTTTTAAAAAACTTTACCAATAATAATGATTGTAATTAATAACAATATTAACGTCACAATTTGTTTAAACTAGCATAAAATTATTTTATTTTAATTACTTGTGCTTTATACAAGATTTATGTACATTTATCCATTTTTGTTCAATGTTTTTAATTATGTAATTTTTCATGCTGTTATAGTACTATTTACTATTATATACTTGACTGTTTTTTAATAACTGCTTTGCATTAAAATTATGGATAAATGTACTTTATACTTCTTAATTGATCATACTTTAATTTATTCAAGCCAATACAAAACATGTAAAAACACTTTACTTCTTAGCAAGATTTGTATATTTGGTGAGTATTTTGGAAAATAACAACAATTCGGATATCAATTTGCATCAAATGGCAAAATAAACTACTTATTTTCTTATGTATTGAAATTTAAAAATAGAAACATCAATTAAAACGCATGAAGGTAGTAGGTGGGTAGGCGGATAACACTTATTTTTGCCACGACAATGGGTACGTATTATCTTAGCATGTATACCAAATTTCGTTATTGATTTTTCGCCGCCTCTCCATACAAACTTTCCCGCTGTGCCCATGCTGTCATGCTGTATAACGAAAAAAAGGCACGAACGATCAAAAAGAAACGATCAGCACCATGATACAATTATACAAGGTAGAAGTGACAGTTTTATTGTCTTGCCGCAACTGTCAAAAATAGTATAAATAAGAGAACGAAAAAAGTAAAAAAGAAAATAGAAAGTAAAATATACAGGCAAATGACAATCGGTTCAAGACATTTGTGAGAAAATAGCCAGTTGTCCCACCTATCTTCTATAATTGTATTATAATCAGCACTACTAACTTCTAAATAAAATCCGATTGCTTCTCGTGTCTTGCTTATCGTTAGTGTGCTTTTTCGTGATACATAATGAATGGAAAAATTTTATGTGGCAACCGTTAAAGTTGTCAAATTCACTCTTCTCATAAATATTTAACAATGTCTATTCTTTGATGAACAAAACATCAATAAAAAAATGTATTTACTTTTCTAATTATTTCATTAATTAATTTAGTTATCCGAAAACACTGGAGAAGTTTGTTCAAACAGGTATTTATGGCTTAGTTAATTATGCAGCGCTGTACAAGGACTATTTCCAATCACTTATATATTTAAAAAACGTGTCCTGTCTTGTAAGATTTTGATTAATTATTTGGTTTTTCCTAACCTTCTTAGGTAGTTAATTAAGGTGCAGTCATTAATACCAATTGCGGAAAAAAATTAGTTAAAGCATTTTAGTTGAAATCTTTTAAAATATTACAATTTGTCCTCTCATAGTTCCACATTAACATAAGTCTTGTCATTAACGTTGAATAAGTTAACGTTTGCTTCAATAGCAACCACTTCTATTTTAAACTTGTTTCATAATTGATTATTTTATGACGCTATTTAAAGAATGAAACATTTTTATCACTCCGACAAACAAACAACATCAAATGCAACGTGGTTAAATAGTTGCAAAAAGGTGGACAATGCGAACAAACGCACATGCATAGGTGCAGGTAGCAACTACGATCTATATGGCTTCATATGATCATCGTGTACATCTTAGTTTATGCTAATGAGATTCCATTTATGATTACAATTTTTTTTTTTTAAACAGATGTTTTAGAATGAAGATGATTGAAGGTACTTTAAAGATAAATAAAAAAACTAAAATAGTTTGATAATTTTTATGATGCAAAATACTAAAAGTTGAGACGCTTTCGTTACTACCAAAAAATGTTGCCTTTTCATTGCCCTGTTCTTGAGGATGGAAAAATTCGTTTTCGTTTCTTAAAATGTCACACTCAAATAAGGCAAAAAAAAAGGCACATTTTCTGCCCTGTGACACTTTATCAGGGGAGATGGTTGGCCCGAAAAATGAGATGATTGCTTTAAGCGACAATTTTATATTATGAAACGCGTGTGTTAGAGAAGGATAGATACAAACTAATATTACGTGTTTATTTTACATTTTGTTTTGATGAACATTTTTTTGGTTGAAAGGAAAAACATTAATCTTCTAGAAATAAAACAAAAACACAAAATTTAAGTTGGAAATTATACTTATCAAGTAAAATATTGACTTCTATTTGTAGTTCAGAAATTTAATTTCTTTTCATCAGTATCTACAACTAAATACTTTTAAATTATATTCAGGCTCCATTTATTTATTTTTATGAAACTATATTTATCAATTATAAGCCAAAATTTTACTCAATATCGCGTTTAATATTACCTTATAATACGTAATAATATACCTATACATAAGTCATAATGTCATAATATTATTTAATAAAAATAAATTTAAAAGAAATTATGTAATAAAAGTTAGGGGAGATCGGGGTAGCTTCACCACTTTTTTCCAAGACCTATATTTCAGAAAATAATTATCGTATCTAAATATCTATTTTCTAACAAAAATTCTTAATTATATTGTTTTAAAATTTAAGTCCGAAATTTCTTCCAGAAGTTTTATTTATAACTTTTTTTTTATAACGTTTAAAAAAGTCATATTGGCTGAATTTGCCCCTTGCCGGGCAGCTTCAGGGTATTGGTACTAAGCGCATTTTTATTATATATAAAAATAAAAAGAATACATATTTTAGAATTAAAAAAATACAAAAGTGTAATCCAAGATCTGCCCAATAGAAGATCATAGGTGAGAAAAAAAAAATACCAGGAAATTTAAATTTAAGTTTTTTAGGTATTCCGATGGGGACAAATGTTTTTATTTTTAAGTTGGCATGACTGTTACTGACGTATGCGCGAAATTACACATAAAAATATTCATTAGTGCTTAAGAGACGCAGCCTTTTGTAAATAGCTAAAAGTGAATTTTTCGTTTTGACGTGACGTAGTAACGTTTTACCGCGCAGGTTTCTAAAAAAGTTGAAAAATGCATTTTTTCAAAATTCATTGGCGTTGCATTGAATTCTTACTTGCTGTGTATAAGAGCTATGATTAAAAAATGGCACGACTGTACAGGTTAATTCTTTGACTTTATTATAAAAACAATACAAAAATTCAAATTGTCATCGGGACGCGGTGGGAGCTGCTTAAGCAACGCAACTGAAAAATTGTTACATGGAATTTTTACTTCCTGAGTATGATCCTAGCACTAGATCAAAAATATGATACACCAATAAAGGCCTGTTCTAACCGCTCACAACAAAATGATACAAAATATGTTTAACGTCATAGGAACACAAAGAGAGCCGCTCAAAGATCCACAATTCAATATTCAAGCAGCGGCGTTGCATTAAATTTTTACTCGGTGAGTATATAAGCTACGACAAATATTTAAAAAGGAAGAATGAAGGATTTAGACTTGGCCTTACGACAAAAATGAAAAAAGAAAATTCTGACGTCACCAGGCCGTGAATATAGCAGCAGAAATGTAATATCGCTGCAAGGAATTATTACTCATTCAGGAGGCGTGCTGTAATTGTTTAGAAAGAGATTCCAAACTTTGTGAAAATTATTTTTACTAGTGATGGATAAATTTTCACTAATAAACAGTGCTGCGTGATGGCTGTTTCATCTTTAGATATATTGAAGCTTATATTGCTTTACATAAGACCGGATTGAAATATCGATTTTTTCGTTCGGTATCTGAAAGTTAAAATAACTCTTAAAAACTATTTCTCCATTATTAATATCCGCCATATTTTCTTTTTGTGATCGGCGTAACTTTTCAAAAATTACAAAATTACTTAAAAAAATTACACATATTTCAGCGACAAGTTTGGAGAGATGAAAAACATTCAAAGTTAAAGTAAACAAAGCATATGAGGGCTTAATTATAAAATTTCCCATTGTTACAAATTTGAATTGAAGTTCATTTAAAACTAAAATGTTTTATGTTATTATTTTTTTTTTTTTTTTATATCGTTTCTCTTATGCTTCGAAACACCCACATGCGCTGTTTTTGCTTTTTTTTTCTCTCAAATATTCTCAAAATTTAAATGAATTTTTGTGCATTTTGATATGAATGCATTTTTTGGAAACGTGGTTTTTGATTTCTACCTCTGTGCACTATGTTGTTGAAGCCTGCTGGATTCATTTGTTGTGGCGGCGGTGGTCCACCCATGCCAAGCTGCGTCATAAAATGCTGTGCTTTCGCCTTGCCATGCTCCTCGGCAAGACGCACAGTAAGCGGCTGCGCAGCACCCTCTGGTATGACATTGTTTAGTGCTGAGATTGCCTCCTGAGCTTCCTCACGCATAGTGAATCTTACGAATGCGACGCCACGCGGGATGCCAGTTAATTTATCGCGCAGTATATTCTTTTGTACAATGTTGCCATATTTTCCAAATATTGTATCTAATTGATCATCAGTAATTGTTCGTGGAAGATTTTTCAGATACAAGTTGGTATCCTTAATTGATTCACCGCCAAGACGAGCGTATGAAACCTTTATACGCTTATTCCGCACAGTGATGCCGTTTAAGCTTTTTATCGCTCGTTGTGAGTCCATTTCGGAAGCGAAGTCAACGAAAGCGTAACCAAAACTGTATCCAGTCTTAAAATCTCTCATTATTCTGCATGTGTTGATAGGACCGATTGTTCTAAACAACGCATATAATTCACGATCTGTCATATCTTGGGGCAAATTAGATTGGTTCCATTTACGCCGCCGCCTCCGCCGCCACCGCCACCACCAACTCCACCGCTGGTAATACCGCCACCACCACCACAACCGCTGCTAAAATCGGAGCCATCACCACCACCACCGCCGCCGCCACCGCCTCCAAATCCGGTTAAAGAATTTGTACTGGCGGCCATATTGCCCATGGAACCCATGGCACTACCACCGCCTCCGGCGCGAAAATCATTGTATACGCGACGCGTGTTTAGCGATGATGAAGCCGGATAGGACGATGTGAAGTCTGTGTCCATTCCAGATGGCAGTGAATGGGACATGCCCCACATACGTCCGCCGCTCGACCTGTTGTAGCCGTTGAAGCCATAGGGCACGTGGCCACCACCGTTCATATTATTGCCATACATTTGTCGCTTTGATTTTGGCCAATTCTTCGGGATGAATGATGCTTGATTGCTTTGTTTTTTATGTAATCCTTGTAATCTTACATAAAAACGGTAACCCATTTCGGGTTTTGGAAAGTATAGCCCTGGCTTTTGGCACTTGTTTAATGTTCGTATTATTCAAATTGGTTTTTGGGTAGATACAAATTTTCCATTTAATGCAAAAGTTTGCCAATATGGAACGTTTTACCACCTTTCAAAGCGTAAAAGTTGTTAAATTTCTCTAAAAAAATGGTGATTCTGTCGTGTCCACGAGTCGCGCTTTACGAGAAGATTATGGTAGTCATAATAGTTCTACTGAGCAAACATTTTCCAATATGTGGATTGGAACAATGTAGATTGGTCACCGATATTGCATCATCGTCATGTACATTCCATAAAAAATATCGCTTCTGTTAGAGAAAGTGTGGCTGAAGACCGAAATTTATCAATTCCACGGCGCGGTCTGTAATTGGGATTATCTTACGGGTCGTTATAGCATATTCTGCATTTGGATTTGCATTTGCATCCATGTGCGAGGCAAACTCGCACAAGAGTTGAAGTCTGAAGACCATGGACAGCTCAGAATATACGTCGATTGGATACTGGAAGAACAATAACACTGTGCATGAATCGTGTACTTTTTTTGCAAAAGTATATAAATTCAGGGATATATAATTTCAGTATAATTCAAGGATGCTGAATTTAATGGCGTTAACCAATTTTGAATTTTTCGGCCCGTTTTCGATAAATTCAAGGTTAAAGGTCAAGTACAGGTTGATGCAGTTTTTTTTAGAAATACTTTAATTATACAAAAGTATGATTTTGGACAATTCAGAAAAAAATATCGCATACTTCTAGGAATCTTTGCAGATGATTGTTTTGCTTTTTTTGTTTAAATACACAATACTTTAGAAAAAGTAAGACCTTATTGCACATCTGCAGAGAAAGACCTTTCTATTGATACCCCATTTATGAAAATCGCATTTACGGTATAGATTTGAAGATCATCACAAAAAAAGCGCTTGCGTAATAATAATATAGATTGTTGTACCTGAAAATCCTCAAGCAATTGTGGATAAACCATTGTATTCGCAAAAAGTTTTTGGTCCGTATTTTTTTGAAAACGATCAAGGAGCAACCGTTACAGTCATTTCTGAGCGGTATGGCCGTATGTTTATTGCTTTTTTTTTGCTTGAAATAGGATATATTGCTCTGGACGACATGTAGTTTTAACAAGATCGGGCCACAAGCCACACAACAGCGCCAATTAGGGCTTTGTTGCAACATAAATTTCCAGGACGACTAATTTCGAGATTTGGCGATGTCATTTTAAATCTTTCTGTGTGCGTCTACGCAAAAGATCGTGTTTACGGGAATAAATCTGAGACTGTTGATCAACTGTTGAAAAACCAACATTCGTCAAGTCAGGCCGAGCTAGTGCCCAAGTTGTGCAAAGAAATCATAAAAAATTGCCTCAAGTCCGGCAAAAACTCCCGTGGAGGACATTTGAATACTATTTTAATCGACGTATAATGGCAATCCAAACATTATCACGAAACAATTTTGTAATTTTATCGAAATCTGTATTTTTATTGTTTTTTGAAAAATTTGATTTCTTACTTTAAAATGGATAACCCTTTAGAAAGATTTGAGTTTTACTCATTAATACTTCTTATGTACCTTTGAGCTGTCCTCCAGTTGTATGGAGCCGAAGATTTTTTGGAATTTTAACTCATACTGCTCGGAAAAACGTGACATTTGGCGTCAAACCAAGTTTCCAAAATTTTCATGCTGATCGCGTAGTGCCTTACCCTGCTTAGTTGGGCTAAAAGTTGAGGTAATGGAAAAAAATGCCAATATTTCACTATTTTTTAGTTTTTGGGTCATTTTTTGGACACTAGGCATCCATTTAGTTTGTTTAAAATATTTTCATCGTAAAGAACACATAATTACCTTTCCAACAAGCAAAATAAGTTTAAAATTACTTTGATATACAACAAAACTCTGTCCAATCGAATTTGATGGATATGCCATGATTATGAGTCTCAATCCAATGAATTTCAACAGAAAACGTAATTTCAAAGCAATTTTGACATTATTTTCATTATTCACTCATGCAATAGTTAATTTTATCAATTTAAGTATGATAAGGCTTTCTTTTGCAAATCGTAGATGATCATTTATGGAACGCTAAGCCGTCTTGAAAATTACTTGGTCACTCCTCCTTGGTCTTCACTCCGGTAAAGTTTCCAAAGATATGTAAAGAAACTTTTGCTTCGAGCAATTTTTTAAGCTTTTTTCGAAATATCATCTGCACCTAAGGCATAGAAATAATATATAAGGAAGTGGTGTTCTACTCACACATACTATGCGTGTGTGAAGAATTTTTCAAGCGAGATAGAGCATGCTTTTTTGACATAAGCTCTTGCCCATCAAAACAAAGAAAATGAGTGGTGAAAAAACATTAAAATATTAAATAATTAGCGATTGTCATCGCTATAAATTGTATTAAAACGAACATAAATAAAATAAATAATTAAATAAGCATGCGTTGTGCCGTGAAAAGGTGTGAAAGTTCACAAAAAACACATAATAAGTAGGTTTCATTTCACAGGTAATCTTGCTTTATAGTTTGTTGGTTTCCCGCCCTTTGTGTGCATGAGTCATGGGCAAGAGCTTCTGTCAAAACCAGAGATGGGCACACCACACACCGACATTATGTCAATGTATATGTGTCGCAATCAGCTTGCTACACTGAAAGCTAAAAAATCATATAAAAAAGCGAAACAGACGAACGCGATGTTACTTGCTTGAAGTTTCGTAGCATACTGATCTCTGCTGATCAACGCTGACTGCAGTATGCGTATACAAAAATGTTACGTCATTCCTCAAATTTGAGGTTCGTGCCCTTCTCTGGTCAAAACACAGGTTCAGCTTCATGAGCGCATTCATTCCTTAGGGTGGCAAACATTAGGGCCCTAATTTTTTTTCGATTGAAGATAAGTTTTAATCAGGGACCGTAACTGTTATAAATTTCTTCAAAAAAGTCAATAAATAATGGTTATTTTACCGATTTTTTTTGTAATTTTTTTTTTTTTTGTTATTATTTACTTTTATTTATTCGGTTAAAACTACCAGCTAAAAGATGTTTATTTTTCGGTCAAAAATATATGTTAAAATATGACTCTTTTTCCGGTCAAAAATATATATATGACAGTGATATCCTATATTCAATACTAGCTTACCCGGTATACGTTTTTTGCACCTGAAAATATGCTAATGAGCCGAATGGCTAGTCGTATTTTGCATAATTTTTTAAGTGTCTTCGTCAGAACAAAATTTGTCCCGTATTTTTGACATTTTTGTAAAATATCTATGATTTCAAATACGCATTCACATGAACGGAGACAATAAAAAAAAGGAGTGTTTCCTTTAAACCGAAAAAATAAAAGTGTCATTTTAATTGTTATTTTTGACTGAAAAATATTTTATTTTATATTTTTTAATTATAAAATTTATTTATTTTAATAAAAAAAGTCTGAACACCAAAATGTTTTCGCCTTTCTTACGATATAACCTAATGCGGCCCTGTTTGAATGTTTATGTGTGTGAATTAACTTCATTGTATTTGTAAAATATTTCATTTCTCGTCAACTTCACCGCTTCCTTATCTCTTAGTTCTTTGACCTAAGGTAACTGCGTTTGATCTTTTTGGAAAACAATAAAAAAATATAGATGCTACCAAGTTTGAGTCAGAAATTATTGATGAAATTATTAAGACAAGTATCAGTCTTGAGGAATGCTAAGAATTTAAAGCTTTCTGTCGTTTACATCTACGGGATAAGCAACCACGTGGCGACTACAAAGAACTCTTGGAAGTGGCAGTTCTTTTTCTAGGCAGTGATGATTACATCGTACTTCTGGAGCGATTTCTTATGCTCACTTTATGGCCAAGGCCATTTACTCATTTAATATGTTCCTGTTTCAGAAACAATTCCACATGGTAAGAATAGAACTGGATGGCGTGCATGAAATATACAACGTCTTGATCCGCATTTATATAAAATACTGGTTTCGAAGTGACAAAGCGATTGAAGCCCCGATGAAAGACTTAACTTTCATAAAAGAAATATTTAATTACCCAAATCAAAAATTTTCTGCTGCTTTGGTTCACAAATTCCGAAGAAATGTGTCATTTCTATTGGAAGAGCCAGCTGCATTTGCGTTCTTTGATCAACAAGTGTCATTATAAACGAAGAAGAAAATGTTAGCAGCATTGCACGTTGATGACGAAGATTACACAGATTGTCGCACAAGAAATATTGTTTCTGTTGAAGAATTCAAGTCGTTCGCTGAAAGAGATGCAAGTGATTTCATAACAACCAACAGCAAAGGATTATTTCAACATTTCGAAATAAAAATGGATTTTTTTGAATTCGATCCCTCAAAATGGAGTGAACATGAAGACTTTGCCACAGGATTGCAAATTTGTAAGAGTATTCATGTCGTAAATGATCCCGCTAAAAGAGCAGTTAAATTGATCACTGAGTACAATCGCACGTTTAACCAAGTCGAGGAAGAGAGCCAGTATTTGATGCAAGTAAGAGAATTTTATAAAGATAATTGTCCATCTCACAAAAAATCTGATCTTCTGAAGTGAAAATGGAACTCAATGAGGTCACATTCTATTGCGGCCTCGGTAGTCGAGTAGGTAGCGTGTTCGATTGCCACCCCAGAGGTCCTGGGCTCGGTTTCCGGTCAGGTCATGTCCTACGCTTTAAACCTTTCGCATTTGCAATTTTCTATCTTCATTTCAAATCAACTCAAATTGAAAATTCATCAATATTTACGACTTGAAGTTGTAGTTGATGGTAGAGAAGTTTGTGGATGAGAGTGCCTTATAACTCGAATTGACTGAGGTAAAGGCATAACTTGCCTCTTCAAATTCAAATTCACATGTTTCTTTGGCTTCCCACCACGCTTAGAACATCCTACACTTGTTTCACATAATTGCCCTTTCCTTCCCTTCCCACTAAACTATGACCCCATTTCGAACCAAGGCAGACTTGACTGAATAGGTATTCCGCCTGAAATTCTTGGTTCAAAGCTAAAAAAAAAAATATCGAAAACTTTAATATTCTCACGGAACCTTAAATCTCAACCGATTTTTAACTTTTATTGCTCGTTGGAAAGGAAATTATATGTACTTTACGATGAAAATATTTTCAGCAAACTAAATGGATCTCTAGTGTCCAAAAAATGGTCAAAAAATCAAGATTTGTGAAATATTGGACTATTTTCCAATTATCTCAACTTTTAGACCAACTAGGCAGGGTAAGGCCCTACGCGATCAGCATGAAAATTTTGGAGACTCGATCTGACGCCAAATGTTACGTTTTTCCGAGCAGTATGAATTAAATTTCGAAAAAAAAATTTTTAGGACAGCTCTAATGTACCTACATCAGTAAAGACGAATTATAAGGGACCAATGTGACTGCCTTGGGAGACACAAAAATGCTCTATAAAAAAAGACACAATATTTTCGACTATGTCGCAACACAAGCCACAAAATTAAATAAAAAGTATACTTAGTTGTGGCGTCCGTGGCGTAGTTGGTTAAAGTGCGTGGCCGCTATGTCAACGAACCTTGGAGACCCAGGTTCGAGTCCCAGCAGCGACAGAAAATTATTTGAATCAAAATAATTTTTCTGTACGGTCGCCACCTCTCTGCAGACAATGGCAAACCTCAGAGAGTAATCAAAATGCCATGTAAAGCTTCTTGAGAATAAAAACATTTCGTTCATCGCCGTTCGGAGTCGGCGTTAAGCCTGTAGGTCCATTTCTCGGTCAATTGTGTACAAACTTAATAACACGCACAACACAATTGATCCTAAGAAGCTAGGTCAAAGTCCTTTCAAGGGCTGAAATGGCCAGTTATTTATTTTTTTTTTATACTTACTTGCCAACACTCAAGTTATATACTTCTTATTGAGACTAACGTTGTGTGCAAAAATGATCAAAATTTACTAAATTATTTGAAGTTTGTCGGTACTGCAGTGATTACCTAAATTAGAAAATTTGAGAATAGACTTTCTGTGAATAAATTTAAAGTTACCATATTTTGGTGGGTGATGGGGAATAAAATGGCTGTTCCAAATTATGCAAAAGTAAGAAAAGTATCAGGGTTGAAGAAAAATGTTTTTAAAATATTAATTAACACTCAAATGCCCCTAGAAAAAAATCATTGGGAAAAATAAAAAAAAGTAAGTATAAAGTTATTGAATATGGTTTCTGCAGAAAGTCGTTTTAACTGTTGTTGTTTGGCCATGTTGCTTGCACACTGGCACGTTGCAAGTAACGCAGAAAGCAAAGGTCTTTCGGTCAATATATGGAGGGCATATACCACAGCGCTTGCGCTCAGACAGTTTTCTTTTGTTATTGGGTGGAGTCGACAGTTCTGCAGTTGCTTCACTTCGAATATTTCGTACTAAAGCGGCTGATGCACGGCCTTTTGGAAGACGATTTCGACGAGCAATACACTGTTTCACAAGTTGTTCGCCTAATTCCTCTAAGTTTAAGCGGCGCTTATGTTATGGTGTTTTGCTTCCAGGGCGGATCTACTTCGATCCACATAACAAAAGCATTCAAAGCTGATAAGTCTATAATATTTTCGAACACTGCCACGGGCCAACGATTAGTCTTATGTTTACATGAGTAGTTTCGCACCATTTGATCAATTCTGTCAACACTGTATTTAGTGGAGTTGTAAAATTTGATGATTTCAGGAAGCTTGCCTTGGTTATCTTCACAAATATTTTTTTCATGATGCAACGTGCTTAGAAGTGTTACCAATTTGTACTTTTTGGGCACATACTGAACAATTGATATTTTTTCTGTGAAGTTTAATTGACTGGTAAAGACAGGAAGCTTACGAAGTTGGTTTACTGATATTTCTGGCAAAAATGGTTTATTTTTACGGACAGTTCCGACAAGAGTGATATTTTGTTAAGAAGTTCCGACGCCAGGTCCTGTGATGTAAAAAAATGATCTGTTGTTATGTTTCTTCCAGAATAATTTGAAACCAAGTCCATAACAACTCGTTTTCCTTGATTTTTTTCTGAAACAGCATTTCTGTTTTCTTTTCCCAGGTATATATATAGATATTGAAAATTCAAACAAAACCCAGTTTTAGCATCCACCGCTACCCACGCTTTGATGCCATACTTTCCGGGTTTGCTGGGAATGTATACCTTGAAGCGGCATCTTCCACGAAATGTGGAAATTTTAAATTTTCGACCCATTGTTCATACCCATCTCTTATCGGTGAAAGCTCATCGCCACGTATTTGTGGCCGTCGCAGCTCCCTGTTGTCAAACGCCAAGATACGAGAAATATTACGAAATGGCTTGAGAGACATTACTGATATCAAAATAGGCCGCCTGTGGTTTTTGTTCCACAAGCTGTTAAGGTTTTCACCATGTGAACGATATACCCCTAAATCGTTTTTTTTTTTAATTTTTTCTTTTCAAAAATGTATTCTTCCTTTACCTGTCAGGAGCAAAAGTCCTAAGAAAGCATCCAATTCAATATCATCCAAGCAAACGAAACTATCTCCAAACACCCTTTGTCCCTCAATATTTGTGAAACGAATTATATGTTTTCTTATAGCGACTGGAAAAGATACGCGGAAAGAGTCCTTCAATTCGGAAATTCTATTTGCAGCAAAAGCGGTAATGCCAACACATCCTCGGATAATATTTTCGGAACGGGCTCTTGTCAATGCATTGCTGGCAGGAGGTATTGTGTGCCATTTTGTCTTCTTGTCCTTGCTAAGATGCTCAGAGGGTTCATTAGTGTTACTTATGTAATCGACATTCTCAAGAGCTTCCTCAATATCAATATCATCAAAATCGCTACCATGGGATTGCACTTCTGGTTCGTAATCAATATCATCACTATCGCTAAGCTCATTTTCAAAAGCCTCAAGACTGGACTCGGATGAACAAATTATTTTTTGTCAATGACTTCTACAAAAAATGCAAATTTGCAGTGTGAACAAGGATAACAATGCTTGCGAAAGTGAACCAAAATGGGAATGAAACATTGTGAATAACAAACAAAAGCTTGCTAATGTCAAAGCAATAACAAATGCAAAGGTTGCAGTGTGAATTTAAGAAATGCAAATATTGTAAGAGGGTCAAAAATAGACTCGTAGGGATACAAGTGTACCATGGTACTTTTTTGATCAAATTAAAAAAGCAAATAAAACAATAATGAATTTTTCGTAAATAACTTAAGAATTAGTACACTGAGCAGGAAGAAAAAAAAATTTAAAAATCATTATCACACCGAAATATCACGTTAAATTCATTTCGGGTCTGAAAATTACCCTAAGATCATTTGAGTGTTAAAGCCACAATTGCTACTTTTTACTGTCATAAAAATTTGTAAAATGGAGTTTTTTTTTTTGAATATAAAAATATCTTAAGTTTAATTTTTTTTTTTATTTTCCTGCCGAAAATAAACATTTCACGTCATATAAGCAAGCGTCCAACATATGTTTCAATTGAACAATGTTATGGTTGCACATGTACTCGGTGCACTTCAGCGAATTTCGTCAAGTAAACCACTTGACCAATTCGACACAATGATGCTCGAGAATCTCATTCAACTCGACTCATATGTCCTGAGCAGAATAAAACAAAAACCAAACAAAAAAAAAAGTATTATTAAAAAAGGAAAAACAAAGAAAAATAACCAACGAACTCACAAAACAAACTCGAAAACCCACTGTTACATACGGAAAGAGCTCTATTGTATTTGTAACAATTTTGTTAAGGATTTTTTTCTTCTTTTCTATGCTCTTGAGCAGTCATTTTTTTCATCGTCTTTCCTAGCGATACGTCAAACGGAACCAAATATTCGTGGAACTTGTGCAGGAAATAGTTGCCGACAAAGCTGAAACTGAGTAAGTGGAGAAGTTCGGAAATTCCCAATAAACCAGATCGGCTGAAAAACTAGCGTTTATAGCGGACACGGTTTTGAAACATAGAGAAATGCTCCCAAAAATGTTGTCTGTAGCTGGATTACAGAAAAAGACAAGTATTGAACAGCCTTTAGTTTTAAATTGCATGCTATGGTATAAGCCGGATGCGGATGTACCCATTTTTGTCGGAACAAATGTGTTGAAAAAATCATTTCTACGCTACCAACACACCAGGTTAGCTGGGTTCGACCTCAATGCGTGCGTATTTTGATTTTGTTTGGCTTTTTTTAAAGCCAGCTAGAAATTTAGACATTTCGTTGCCATGTTTGACCAAATATTAAGGAAAAAAGGACAAAGAAAAAAGAAAAAAAAAACACAAAAAGAAATAGAAATCAACATCGAAAGAATAAAACTGGTTGCTGAAAGCACAGTATGCTGACGCGTCATAAGCCGAGGCGCTCAAATACCCAACAGACACACACACACACACACACATGCAGCAGCAGCAACATGCTGCAAGCAGTCGATTTGTACCAGTCCAGTCTGACCAAACGCCCGCACGTGGAATTTCAATTGGAACTTTTTGATTCGACAATCCAAGCGCACTTCACAATGAAAGAACTCTTTCGGAAATGGAATTGAAATGACTCTGGAGGTAGCAACAACAGCAACAACAATAACTACAGCAACAGCAACAACACAGCAGTGGCAGCGACTAAGGCAACACAGCTCTAGTTGGTTGGCAGCAGATGGAATTTTATAGATAAAAGTTATTCGATTTGAAAGTCATGAACAAACGCTGGAATGTGTGAGTGAAATCGATATCCTGTGGCTATTCAGTTTTGTTTTGTGGCATAATAACCCGCTGCACCACTATTATATTGGTAAGATATTTTCTCGCAAGAATTTTTTTTAAGAAAATTTTGGTCTTAAAATTATTTTGTTCCTTCTATACTCCTTTCTTAAACAGATGTCAAAGTTAAAGATTTCTTAGAGCTGTAAGCATATCCGTCTTAAAGCCTGTTTGAAATTCTACCTCATCTTGGCAGCTGTGCTCATTTTCATTCTGAATCCAGTGTGCAATTTCCAACACAGTATTGATTTCCATCACATTTTCCTATTAACTTTATCCAAAAAAATTCCCATGAATGCATTGTCATCGTGTGCGGCAGATAACAACCACCAAAACCATTACCACCAAAATCAACACCACCATCTTCCTTTCAAATGCAACAAACTTTGCTCAAGTAATAACCAAACTTGTTTCCATGTGGACCGTTAGGTTCATCAACTTCTTCTTCTCTTAACTGTTCAATTCTGTTTGAAAATTTTACTCGCTAGATTTTGCGCGCACCAAAGCATCACGTCAATCCATCAATCAAAGGTGTTGAAACTAATAGAAAAATGTCAAAAGTTTGCACCATTTGTATCTTTCTCGTGCTCCTTTTGCATCCTTGTCATAGGTAGAGTCATTTGTATAGAGGAGAGGGCGATTGAATTTGCCATTCATCTGAGAGCTAAGGATGATGAACAGTGGGTAAGGTATTGAACTAGCAACATGTAACTGACAGTTTCCTTCAATATCCCAGCCGTTTCTTGAAAAAGGTTTGTTTTGTTTTGAAAACAGTCTTTTTTGGGACGATGTCATTCTGAAGAAAGGATGTCTTTTCACCCAATGTTATCAATGTTGCACAAGTTCCGACAACTGTAATAGGAATATTTAAGTTTGAAAAAATTTTTATAATGAAGTGATTGGTAAAACAAAAAACCTTAAGTGATCTCTTATGTCCTTTTCTTAAGGATTCCTTTACTTTTTTTATATGGGAAGAGTTAATATGATAAGGTTACATTAAACTATTAAAGATTTATGTCGGCTTGGTCAAAGTTAAAATAGTGTTAAATAGTGTTAAAAGTTAAACACATGGTAGTGTTTAAGTAAAGGGTATTCTTAAGAGCTGGAGAACTTTTAATAATAATGCAAGACAGAAATATTGTTGGAATCAATTTTTTATTATTAAAATCTGGTAGATAATTTCATGGCATTTATTTTTTAAATATGATTTCCGGCATATGTCCGCCGCGGCTATGGGTTCCATAGTGCATCGATAAGTCCAATTTTTCACTACTTTTTCCAATAAATCGGGCAGTATGACTCCGATGCACAGTGCGCTTTTTTCGATTTTAGGATGACATTTGGGTTTTTTTTTTAAATTTTATAAAAAAATAATTGCATTCGTCTAATTATAAAACATATATTGTAAATGTGATATTGGAAACTTGATGTATTGTATGGTTTTTTTTTATAAAATTCGTCAAAGTTCAACCATTTTTAACAAAAATAAGCTCAATAAAACCCAACAAAAGAGTAATTTTTAAACAAGAATAACTTGGAGACCAAAGTATATTTGAAGATTTTGTTTCTTGGATTTTTTTATGTCTTAACCGGCATTTAATTTATTATAAAGTACAATAAAAAATATTAATAAATAAAAATAGAAAAGTCGTGGAAACATGACTGCAATTTTTTCAAGAAATGAAAATTTAAGTTAAAGATAGTAGAAAATATCTAGCAAATATAGCATTATTAAAGTCAAAGGCTTAAGCTATCATAAAATATAGTACTTCTACCTTCTGTTTCTGTAAAAACCTGCTGCATCTAGCTGCCACTAAGAAAAACCACTTAATTTGAAAGTAGTTTTAAAAATCGATTTTTGCCCTAAAAAGCACTTGTTTTCAAGACGCTTACAGCCGTAATTTTCAAGCTATCACCACGAAATTCAATATATAAGCTTGTATATAAAAAATAAAGATCAAGTTGAAAAATGAGCCAAATTAGATGAAAACCACGCTTACCTCCCATATAAAGTGACTTTATCAAAACGGAAAATCTCTTAGAATTCTACAAAAATTAATATATGGACTTGGATTTTGCATATGAGTTTTGATATTCAATATACACTCTGAGGATGAAATTCAACCAAATCGGATAAAAACAACGCCTACTTCCCATACAAAGTGACTTTATTAAAGAGGTCTCTTTAAATTCCACAAAAATTAATATATGGACTTGAAATTTTGCAAATAAGCTTTAATATTTATTATCCACTTTAAGTATGAAACCACGCCTACCTACCATACAAAGTGACTTAGTTAAAAAACAAAAGCGAATATTTTCATGTAAAACTATGACGAAAATATATGAAACAGATAAACTTTTTTATTGTCTGCTTCAAACTTTGAACATACTTTGGTTCGGCCTGGGGGGTATTTTAACTTCAGCCAACTAAACTAAACTAAATTTTTTAATCTATTTTATTTTAAAGATACAGAATCATTTTTAATGTTTTAAGTTTAATGATGATATTAATGATGATAATGATGTAATGATGATATTAAGCTACACTAAGGGAAAAAAAGAAGAGTTGGCTGTGTCGCGGACACACCCGTAGGTTTTGACGTGACGAAGTTTCTTGTTTGTTGTTGTTGTTGTTGTTGTTGTTTTTGTTGTTGTTGTTGTTGTTGTTGATGTTGATGTTGATGTTGATGTTGATGTTGATGTTGATGTTGATGTTGATGTTGATATTGATGTTGATGTTGATGTTGATGTTGATGTTGATGTTGAAGTTGATGTTGATGTTGATGTTGATGTTGATGTTAATGTTGATGTTGATGTTGATGTTGATATTGATGTTGATATTGATGTTGATGTTGATGTTGATGTTGAAGTTGATGTTGATGTTGATGTTGATGTTGATGTTGATGTTGATGTTGATGTTGATGTGGATGTTGATGCTGATGTTGATGTTGATGTTGATGTTGATGTTGATGTTGATGTTGATGTTGATATTGATGTTGATGTTGATGTTGATGTTGATGTTGATGTTGTTGTTGATGTTGATGTTGATGTTGGTGTTGATGTTGATATTGATGTTGATGTTGATGTTGATGTTGAAGTTGATGTTGATGTTGATGTTGATGTTGATGTTGATATTGATGTTGATGTTGATGTTGATGTTGATGTTGATGTTGATGTTGATATTGATGTTGATGTTGATGTTGATGTTGAAGTTGATGTTGATGTTGATGTTGATGTTGTTGTTGATGTTGAAGTTGAAGTTGATGTTGATGTTGATGTTGATGTTGATGTTGATGTTGATGTTGATGTTGTTGTTGTTGTTGATGTTGATGTTGATGTTGGTGTTGGTGTTGGTATTGGTGTTGGTGTTGGAGTTGTTGTTGGATTTGGAGTTGGTGCTTTTCGTTTAGCTTTTTTTTGCTTCCCCATTGGTTGTGCTCCAATTTCAATTATTTCAGCAAAAGTGATGTATATGCGTCACATTAGGCGGTTCCCTGAGGGTTTTTGACATGCCGTCAAATTTTTTTTTATTTTTGTCATATGCCCGAAGACCTCACCTTTGTTTTCGTTCCTTAAAATTTACCGTTGCACCAGTAGTCACAGAGTTAAAAATCCATGCAACGTTTTTTCATGGCTGTAGCATTTTTACTGCATTATGTGATTGCATCCCTGAAATCATGACAACAAAATTTTTTTTGTAATTTAGTTGTGAAGCGTAATAACACATCCCTGCTGTCGTTACACAAAATTTACTGTAGCACTCCTCCTGAGTGAGTAATAATTCCATGAAACGATATTACATTTCTGTTACATAAGCTGCTATATTCACGACCTGACGACGCCGGAATTTTTTTTTATTTTTGTCGTAAAGCCATGTATAAATTTTATTTTCCTTTTTAAATTTTTTTCGTAGGTTATATACTCATTGAGTAAAAATTCAATGCAACGCCGCTGCATGAATGTTGCGTTATCGATCCTTGAACGGCTCTCTCAGCGTTCCCATGATGTCAAAAATTTTTTGTCTAATTTTGTTGTGAGGACTTCCAGTAGGCCTTTATTGGCGTATCGTTTTTTTAATCCTAGCACTAATACTCAGCGAGTAATAATTCCATGTAACAATTTTTCAGTTGCGTTGCTTACGCAGCTCACACTTCGTCCCTATGCCGTATTAAATTTTTTTTTGTTTTTTTAATATAGTCAAAGAATTAACCTTTATGGTCATACTATTTTTTTAATCATAGCTCTTATACCCAGCGAGTAATAATTCAATGAAACGCATATGAATTTTTAAAAACTTCATTTTTCAACTTTTTTGGAAACTAGAGCAGTATAACGTAACTTCGTCACGTCAAAAATATTAAATTTATCCAAAAACTTTTTAAATTTATCCAAAAAGCTAGTAATTTTTGCACAAATAATGCATTTGCATAAATTGACTACGTAAACATTTAAAATTTATTTGAATACTTTTTTAATTAAATGAAATATTTATATATTAAAACAGAATTAATAAAAAATATATTAAAATTATGCATGAATTTTTTAAAATATCTTTCAAATATTTACTATTGCTGTAATTTTCTTTTTTAGTTTTTTCGTTCTCTAATTTATACTATTTTTGACGGCTGATGCACCAAATGTCAAAAATAGTATAAACTAGAGGGAGAAAAAATAAATATAAAAAATATGTGTAGATACAAGCAAAATATGTAGGTAAATGACAACCGGTGCAAGATACTTCAGAGAAAATATCAAGTTGTCACTCCACTTTACATAATTTCATTTCTTTGCCAAACATGCATACTATATTACCCTTGCAACAATAACTAAATGAGAACTATAAGAACTGAAAATGCAAGAAATAAACTGCAGGAACAGAGTGCGATGCTGTTGCTGCTTGTCGGAGTGTGTGTGTACGTGTGCGATGCTGTTGTTGCTTGCTTGTATGGAATATGTGTGTACGTGTGTGGTATAAATAAAATTCAAATACGGGAAAAAAACGAGTTGTAAGGAAAACATTTGATTTATCCACGTAAATATTTAAATATAATTTATACTCAGGCGTGGATAATGCTAATATGCGTTATTTCCCTTAGTGTACCTACCAAATATCAATGAAATGCACTGTACGAATCGAAAGTTATGCCATTTTTAACCATTATATACATGAATATTATATGGGAGGTAGGCGTGGTCTTTTACTGACCATGCTTTTTTTCAATACAAGGCAATGTATTGACAGACGTAATATACACACCAAGTTTCATTCGCTTAGATTTATATGTTTGTCCGTAATATTAATTTTAGTACGGACACGGCTAAATCGACACAGGAGATGAAGTTCATCAAGAGTATAATATATGTTTGTGCCGGAGATGTCTGTTTATCTGCGTTATACATGGAACAATGCATACTTCCCATATAAAGAGGCCTTGTATGGGAAGAGGGCATGGCAGTTGTCCTATAATTATAATTTTTGGTCAAATTATTTCATTTGGTATAAAAAGTATTGGAACAAAATTTCATGACTCTAGCTTTTATAGTTTTTGAGATAATTGCAAATGTCATCCTAAAATTGTAAAAAGCGCACTGTGCGATGGTGGCTTGAATATTGGCTTCCACTGTTTCAAGAGTCGCTGGTTTGTCGGCATAAACCAATGACTTAACATAGCCCCATAAAAAGTAATCGAGAGGCCTTAAGTCGCACGAACGATAAGGCCAGTTAACAGGACTGTCACCAACTTCTGGAAATAAAGCTGTCACCAAATATATTTTGCTACAAATTGATGGCTTGCGCGCTGTATGGCAAGTTGTGCCGTCTTGAAGGAACGAAATGTCGTCGATGTTTAGCTGATTAATTTTTGGAAACAAAACATCAGTCAGCATAGCTCGATAGCACTCGCCATTCAACGCAATGGCTGCTCCTTCCTCATTTCGAAAGAAACAAACCGTACCAAACAGTCAGTTTTAACCCTCTAACAGGTAAGACTTTCTGTAGACGGTCTTCGCTTTTGTGTTCCAGTTTCATGTTGGAATTTTTATACCCCCACGTTTAAAAAACGTAAATGGGGGTATATTAATTTTGTCACTCTGTCTGTAACGCCCATAAGGAGGCGTGGTAGGTATAGAAAAGTATATATATTCTTGATCAGCATCACCAACCGAGTTGATTTAGCCATGTCCGTCTGTCGTGATCACGATTACAGCCGTAATTTTAAAGCTATCATCACGAAATTCAATACTAAAGCTTTTATCTAAACAATAAAGATCAAGTTCGAAAATGAGCCAAATCGGATGAAAACCACGCCTACCTCCCATACAAAGTGACTTTATCAAAATGGTAAAATCTCTTAGAATTCCACAAAAATTATTATTTGGACTTGCATTTTCGCATAACAATTTTGATATATAACGTGTACTATGTGTATGAAATTCAGCCAAATTGAGTGAAAACCACGCCCACCTCCCATACAAAGTGACTTTATCAAAAACCAAAAGCGAATATTTTCTGTTAAAACTATAACGAAAACGTTTTAACAGATAAACACTTTATGGATTGCTTATGTCATTGGAATATACCCAGTGAACCAAAACTACCGTTTTTGAATTCATTTATGAACCTTTTCGGGTAGAAACGTTCAATTTCGGTACTCATAAATGAACAATTTTGGTTTCATTCGTCGGGCTAAAATGCCTTTCAAAAATGAACCTTATTTTGTTCGGAAATGAGTAGAAAAAAGAACCATAAATTGTACTTTTTTTGTTCGGAAATTTTTTTCCAGCACTCGGAAATGAACTCTTTTTGAATCAATCGCCGGACGAAAATGACTCTCAGAAAAGAACCTTTTGTTCTTCGGAAATGAGTTAAAAAATGAACCATACAAAAATACCTTTTCGGCACTCAGAAATGAACCCTTTTTGTATCAATCGCCGGACTGAATTGCCTTTCGAAAACAGTTTTTACTAATTTTAGAATGCAAAAAAGAAACATTTATGATTCATTTCTGAACTCATTTTGTAATTCATTAAAGAATGCAAAAAAGAAACTTTTATGATTTATTTCTGAACTCATTTATGAACATTCGTAGAACTAAAATGATAAAAAAATTATTCTTTTTCGACTCAAAATAAGTTTTTTATGAATTTCGCAAAAGAAGTACGTTTTTATTTATGGTAAAAGTTTTCACAAATTTAATATTCTATAGCAAGCACTTTAAAGCGACAAAAAAATCAAAAATTAAAAAAAAAAATTCTACCCTAAAACGTTCGCGAAAGTCTCACCTTACGTAAAACCTTCGCTCATGGTTCAGTGGGTACTTTGGTTCGGGTGTGGGGGTATTTTAACTTCGGCCCAGTCGAAGATCATTTCTTACTAGTTTTTTCCTAACATTAGTGAAAACTACAAAAAGAGAACTTCGCTTGACATTTTGGTATATCAACGAACGTCCTCGGACGAGCCGTTTCTGAGCTTGCATCAATCAAGTGCGAAAAGTCACTTATTATTATTTTTTTCTTTTGACTATTTATTATTTCTCATTGCACATATTCTTTCAGGAGGCTTTGATACTGCCGACCAAATGATTGGCTGTTACAGTACTAAACGAAAGACCAATCGATGGCCGAACGTTGTATTTTCAAATAACCTTGATATATCCGTACTGAATGCTTTTATCACATTTTTTGCAATCGATGGTACGTGGGGACCAAAAGATCCGAATCGTAAAAGGCAAGAGTTCTTGCAGCAATTGGCACTAAGCTTGGCAGATGAATATATGAAAACACCCTCTAGAACACCGAGGCTTGAATCGTCAGCAGAGCTATTGGTTGGGATTAGAGCTTCAACCTCAGTTTCCTTAGTCCCTACAAACAATTCTCCTTCTGTAATAAGGTGGCAACACTGTAAGTGTTGACTGTGACTTGTGTATTTTAAAGGTTGGTAGAGCCAGCGTGCAGATAGATACAGAATTGTAAAAGACAAAGGAAGAAGTTGTTTTAAAAAAAAAGTAAGCTTAAGAGCAAAAAACTACAACTAAGTGATTTTCCTTACATGGTGTCAGAAGTGAAAAGAAAATGGATCTTCGTTTACCACAAGCACTGGATTGCTCTAATTTGGCTAAAGAGTGGCCTAAGTGGAAACAGCAACTAAATATTTATTTGCTAGCAAACAACAAGAATAATGAGCCTGAGGCTAATAAAATTGCAATTTTCCTGTGGCTTATCGGTGATCGTGGAGTTGAAATTTTTAACTCGTTGTTCCCAAATAGCGGAAGTTTTGAAAGCATGTTTGGTACAGACAGCGGGGATAATCACAAGGAACGAAGCGCTGCTGCTGGTGCTGCTGCTGGTGCTGCGGGTGCTGCCTCTTCGGGTGTCTCTGCTAACACGCAACGTACTTTGGCAGAAGCAATAAAAGGATTCGATGCGTATTGCTTACCAAGAAAGAATATAGCTATGGAAGCATTTAAATTTAATAATATAGTTCAAAAAGAAAAACAAGCATTTGGAGACTTTGAATGTGCTCTTCGCACACAATTGCAGTTTTGTGAGTTTCACTGTTCGTCGTGTCATGCCTCGTGTGCAGATCTTATGTTACGTGACAAAATTGTAATTGGAGTGCATGACAAAAAATTACAATTAAAGTTGCTGGATGGGAAAGATGAACCTCTATCGAAAGTTGTGGAAATCTGTAAAACTTTTGAGGCTGCAGCAGAGCATAAACAGTTACTGGATAAAAATATTCAAGGTGAAGTTCATGCTGTTATAAGTAAGCTGCCTGGCGAAAATCCTGAAGTCGCTGACCTTCAAGCGTTGAAGTGCTTTAATTGTGGACAAGCGTTTAACAGTAAACATCGTCGTGTTTGCCCAGCAATAAATATTTCTTGTACAGCATGCGGAAAGCGGGACCATTTTATGAAGTTCTGCAAATCATCACCAAATAAGTTTATCCACAATAAGTCAAGTGAGGATAAGCGTCCAACAAACAACAACAAGAACAGCAATGGAAGCGTGGTGCACACTGTCAATTGGGCTGATTTTGGTAAAAATTATAAGTTTGTGAACATTGATCAGTACGACAATGTTCTTAAAGTAAGATCAATTAATTATTTTAATAATTATCTTAGAGTAAATTCAAGTACACAAAGTAAAGAGCAATTAAGGTGGAAAAAGAAGTACCTTGTTCAAGATTGGCCTGTTGTGTTTAAGTTAGATACAGGTGCAGACGTTAACTGTATTCCAATAAGTTTCGTTAAAAAATTTAAAGTTCCAATTTCTCCAAAATCTGATGTAAAAGTAATCGATTATAGTTCCAATAAAATCAACATTCATGGTCAAGTTCGGTTAAATTGTTATGACTTGGATCGTAGGGCTAACTATATAGCGGATTTTTTAGTTGTTGATAATACATTTGAGCCTATACTAGGGTTAGAGTCGTGTATGGCTTTTGGCCTAATTGAGCGTCTGAACGCTGTTCAGTATTGTCCTGTGTTTCCAAATGACAAAGAGACATTTGTAAAAGAACAATATGAAGTATTTGATGGTATAGGTAAATTTCCTGGCACTTGTTCAATTATTCTAAAAGAAAACTCCTCTCCAGTGTTACATTATAAGAAACGTATTCCAATGAGTCTTCATGATCGACTTAAAAATGAGTTATCCACATTAGAACAACAAGGAATTATTAGTTCAGTTGAACACCCTACTGATTGCGTAAACAACATACAAATAATCGAAAAGCCTAATGGTTCCTTACGAATTTGTCTTGACCCAAAACCTTTAAACGCATGTATAAAACGGGAACATTATCTCATCCCAAAATCAGAAGATATTCTTAGTCATTTATCAGGTAAACGTATTTTTACGGTGTTGGACCTTAGAAATGGATTTTGGCAACTTGAGCTTGACCGTAAGAGCTCGGAATTAACGACTTTTATGACACCTTTTGGGCGTTTTAGGTGGAATCGTGTTCCTTTTGGTATTAACAGTGCTCTAGAAATGTTCCAGAGGAGGATGATGCAAGTATTTGGGGACATACCGGGTGTGCAAGTTTATTTCGACGACATGTCAATAGCCGGCAACAATCGCAACGAACATGATAAAGCGTTGGCAATAGTTCTTGAACGTGCACGTAAAAATAATATAAAATTTAATCCATCAAAAATTCAATACAGGACTGATAAGGTAAAATTGATGGGCCATGTTATATCAAAAGGACATATCGAACCTGACCAATGTTACATAAAGGCTATTATTGACATGCCAAAACCAAAAAAATAAACAAGACGTTTTGCGATTGCTAGGACTCTTTAAATATTTAGGCAAATTTATTCCAAACCTTTCGCGTCGGACAGCATCTTTACGTGAATTATCAAAAATCAATGCGAAATGGAGTTGGACAAAAGTTCATGATCAGGAGTTTAGTGATTTATTAGCAGCTATTACAACGACACCAGTCCTTGTAATCTATGATCAAAAAAAAAACTGTCGTCATTCAGACAGACAGCTCAAAAGATGGTTTAGGGAGTGTCTTAATTCAAGATAATATGCCCGTTGCATATGCGTCCAGAACCCTTTCCCAAAGTGAGCAAAAGTGGGCACGAATAGAAAAAGAACTGTTGGCAATAGTGTTTGCTTGCGATCGTTTCCATCACTTTTTATATGGACGTGAATTTGTGGTTCATTCCGATCACAAGCCACTAGAGGCTCTAATGAAGCGCAGTATTGATGACGTATCTCCACGTCTTCAGCGAATGTTTATGCATCTTCTAAAATATCCTAACATGAAAATTTCTTATAGACCAGGTAAAGAGTTGCTTGTTGCAGATTGTCTGTCACGAGCCCCATTAGAAGATAATACTGATTTCAGTAAAGAACTCTCAGGTATGATACATTCCATTATTCATCAGGCATGTCTTTCTCGGGAAAACCATTTGTTGTATATTGATTTACTGAAGGGTGACGAACGTTACCGTCGTATTATTAATTATATAGAAACAATTTGGCCACCATACCACAAACTAGATGATTTTAGCCAACAATTTTTTAAATACAAAAACGAATTGCATTATGAAAACGGAATACTTTTTAAGGATAATCGCTTAGTCATTCCATCTGCACTCCAAAGCCGGATAAGTAAATGGTTGCATGATCCACATCTTGGAATCGAAAAAACATTAGCTCGAGCAAGGGGTCAATATTTCTGGCCAGGAATGACAAAGGATATAACTGAAGTTATCGAAAGCTGTAGAATTTGTGAAAAGTTTACAAGGAATAATCAAAAGGAACCTTTGCGGCAGGATTCGGTGCCAGAGTACCCATTTCAACGAATCGGCATAGATGTATATGAATATGCGGGGCATGATTTTATAGTTATTTTTGATTCATACTCTGGTTTTATTTTATCTGAAAGACTGACTGGAAAATCGGCTCAAAATATCATTGAGGTTCTTGATCGCATATTTTGTCGTTATGGATATCCAACTCAAATACGAAGTGATAATGTTCCCTTTAATTCTAATGAATTTAATAGGTATGCAAAGGATGCAAACATAAATTTAATTTTCTCTAGTCCAAGATATCCGCTAAGCAACGGCTTAGCAGAAAAGGGTGTTTCAATAGCAAAAAACATTTTAAGAGGTTGCTATGAAGCTGGTGAGGTTGAACGGTTTCAATACAGGTTACTGGAATATAACACGACTCCACTCGCTAGCATGAAACTGGCACCCTTTCAATTGTTCTATGGTCGGCAAGTCAGGACAAAACTTCCCACTTCAAGTCAATTACTGCTTCGTAATGGCATGGATGAATCAGTAGTAAGGGAGAAATTGGAACATAAACGAAAAATGCAGAAAAAATATTTTGATGTAGGTGCTAAACAGATGCCAGTCTTGAATCTAGGAGAAAAGGTTATTTTTAAAAAGAATGGCAAAGAATGGGATTATGGTAAAATTGTAAAAAATGTAAACGATCGTTCATATATAGTTCTTGATAATTTTAAAAATCGTTTTCGTCGAAATAGAAGGTTTATTGTAAAAAGTAAAAATAATGATTTCAATTCTGGCGAGTTACTTTATGAAGAACATGTCAGGAACTATAATGAACGAGCGCAAGAGCCTTCAGATGTAACTCAATCTAAGCCATCTTTGATTGTTGATCATAGCGCAAATAGTTCAGATAGAAAAAACGACTCTGAAGGATCAGTCACTGAATCATTTACTTCTTCAAGTTATTTTGATGCCACTGAGAAAATTTTTAGTTCTTCAAACGATTCGGACGTTTCAGAAGAATCTGAATTGGCACCTGATAGGTACATACCATATACGACACGCAGTGGTCGATTGGTTAAACCTCCACAAAGGTTTTTAGATGCAGTCTTATTAACTTAAGTTACATTGTTTTGTATGTATTATTTTTATTTTTAAACTTTTATTTGTAAAGAAAAAGGAATGCATGTATTAAGGTGGCAGCACTGTAAGTGTTGACTGTGACTTGTGTATTTTAAAGGTTGGTAGAGCCAACGTGCAGATAGATACAGAATTGTAAAAGACAAAGGAAGAAGTTGTTTTAAAATAAAAAGTAAGCTTAAGAGTAAAAAACTACAACTAAGTGATTTTCCTTACACCTTCAAACTCACCATTTGTTTCATCACCGGCAAGTCCATCGACTTCCTCTTCGCAAAGTAACCGAAAGCGTGGTATTAGTATTTTTCTGCCTTTTCTTTTATGTTACATACTTGCAATTTTGAAAATAGCATTGTTTAAAAAAAAAAATACCTTACCTGAAATTTCAAGTCAATACCATTCAAAAGTTATTGAGAAAGCTTTATTGAAGTTTGGACCAAATGGTCCCAACCTAACAGGAGCGATAAATTTGGTAAGGAAATGCAAGCATAGTAAAATTTTTTAAACAGAGAGATATCTTTATGTGTCTTCTTGAGAGATATACTGCTATCATTATGTTATTTTTTCTACAGCTATTTTCTAAGTAAAAAATTTCCTTTCCATAGGCGCCTTATATGATTACAAAATTAATGAAAACTTATTCATGGAATATTTTTGGAAGCCTTAATCAAGCATTTTAGTTGGTAACCATATTCATATAAGTCTGGCTTTGTTCGATGTAAAGTCGATAATATTGCTGAATTTTAAGGCTAGTTTATTGGAAGTATGGAAAAAATTGAAAAAGGTGTGTACAATTAACTGGCTGGAACTCGAACCCATGACCCCAAAACGGCAGGATAATAATCACGCTAAGATTTGTACCGGATCATCTCTGTTGGTCCTGACTTCTTTTCATATATTCTTACGTTATTATTTCTGTGTAATTATCTTTTTGTTCGAACAATAAAATATAAGTTCTTTTCGTTACTTCTTTTGTAATTTTTACCGGGCCCTTTTTTATGCTTTAAAGTTATAAATTTATATGTTTGTATACCAAGTCTGAGACCAAATAGGTCTTGGTTCGAAAATTAGTTGAATTTAAGGGGACATCAGGTAGGGTTTTTGTTTTTGAATATTTTGAGTAAAGCAGTAGGAACATTATCAATTTGATGCAAGTTTTATGCCATTACATCCGCATATTCAACTCCTTTAGAATCCCAGTCGAAAATCTTGGCAACCTCCATCAACCGACTATTAAGTTATTAATTGTGATGTACTGTGTGAATAGCTGTTTATTTGCAAAATAGAATTGTTACCCATAGGGCTATGGTATTGAATGGGTTCTGAATAATTAATCTTCGTGGTAAGCAAGCTTTCAACCACTTGTTTCACCCAAATTCCAAATTTGTGGGAGATATCATGGACACACCCGGAGGTTTTGACGTGACAACGTATCTTTATATTTCCATATCTTTTCCGTTGTCCTTGAACTTGTCTCCATCCTGGTTATACTTTTTTTAATCCATGTCCACATTTTTATCCAAGTTCTTGTCCGAATCCATTGCATGGTCATTATCTCACTTCTTATACAGGCTGGGGCACCAATCGTGCTATAAAAACAAATGCGAATATATTTTTTTTGGATTTTTTATATACAGGGAGGGGTACAAATTTTATTTAAATGCAATAAAATAAAAAAAAATAAATTTTTTTCATGTATTATGGCTTTATTAGTACACAAACATTCGCATTAATTATGGAATATAACTTAGTGAGCCGAGAGGCTGCCTTCGTAGTAGCGCATTCTGTCACTCCAATGACCTTGTTGATGGTTTTGGGCTGTAGTTCATGGATTGCTTGGATGATATTGGCCTTAAATGCTTGAATCATTTCCGGATTGTTGGCATAACATCGGGTTTTCACGGTTCCCCACAAAAGAAGACCAAAGGGGTCAAATCGCAGCTCCGAGGTGGCCAATTGACATCGCCAAGACATCTGATAACACGATTTGGGAATTTGGTGCGCAAAAGATTGATTGTGACATGGGCTGTGTGGCATGGTGCGCCATTCTGCATAAACCAGAGGTCGTCCGAATTCATGTCTCCAATTTCAGTAAAAAAAAAATCGGTTAACATGGCTCTGTAACTCCCACGGTTGACTGAAACGTTGTTCTTAGCCTAATTTTCGAAGAAAAATGGTCCAATGATGCCACCACCCAACGATCAAAGAGGAACGATTACAGTTTATTCAGGGCGCTGTGGCAGTTTGTTAGCCGATTGTTTTTTTTTGGGCCTGAAATTGAAGACATGGATTTGGATGATATGTGGTTTCAGCAAGATGGAGCTACAAGCCACACAGCAGCACCAATTCGGGTTATGATACAATAGAAATTTCCAGAACGGAAATGATCGTGTTAACATGAACAAATCAACATTCGTCAAGTCATGGCCGAGTAAGTGCCCGAGTTGTACAAAAAAATCATCGAATATTGCCTCAAATGAATTGAGCCCAAAATTATAGCCAGAAATTCTCAAAATAATCAAGCCTTCAGTTGTATATATTTCAAACCAGAATCTAACCATAAATTCAGACCAAAACCAAGGGTGGAATTGGCTTAAGTTATGTTTAATAGTTGATTATCACGTGTAAGGTGATTATCAAATTGTGTTAGGTTGGTGATAGACGGTCTTCCATTGAGAAAGCCGTGTTGGTTAGGGGAAAAGATATATTTGCATTTGAAGATCCAAATGTCATAGATAATACTTCAGAAAATGTTGACTTTTTCATGTAGAGGTATTATGTACGAGTTATTCCATAGCGTAGAGAAAACCGATTGAGAAGTTACTGATTGAGCTGAGAGAACAATTAGAGAAATATTTGCTCTAATTTTTATCTTCCTCAGTTAAACTAGCTGCGATCACGAAATACCATGCAAGGTTTTTATACCAAAAGGAATTCGTTTCTTATTAAAGTTTAAGCGAATTTCTCTGGAAGCAACTTTCCTATATCGTTGATATAGTTTTAGGTAATAGAAAGTTTCCATGTCAAATCAAACGCTTTTCTCCAAAAATGGATTTTGATGACGCCGATTTTTTTCAAATTTTGCACGTCGATAGTACTTTAAAAAATAAAAATATATGCATATTTTTTTTTATAAATGTTTTTTTTTGCAAGTTATACACAGTAGAAAATTAAAAAATTATCAAAAATTGTGAATAGGACATGTAGTCAAATAACTATATCAGCAAAACCGTTGGTCCTACAAAAAAATTATCAGGACTTATTTCAAAGATCTTGAAATGGTCTTCCTTTTGGTGTACACTTTTGCTAGCACTTTCATAAAAAATTTTAGTGTTTTTGGCTATTAAAAATTTCATTCACATTTTTCATGGTTAGCACCACTATTTTTTGGAGTTTTGAAAACATTGCCGTATTGAAGCACTCATTCTTAATGCACTCCCAATTTTATGTTGGAAAATCAATGCTTTCTATTTTAAACATACAAAATACTTTTATTTCTTATTAAAAATTGGTCAATCTGAAGAATTGACCATTCTTACTAGTTATAAATTAAATTTACAATGAATATTAAAAGCACTAGCAGTTTGGGCTATCGGCTTATCACAATTATAAAAACCAGTTGAAACCTGATTTTGAAATGAAAATAAATAGCATTTTTATGACCATCAAACAGATTATAAAACACGGAATCCGGCAATTTGCGCACCTTGGCACTTTTAGAGCTTAAATAAGACATAAGAATGGTTAAATAAAAAAATATATTTTTGTAAATATAAAATGGTCCTTTTTTTTTAATTTTACAACATATTTTACCAATTTTTGCGTTTTTTAAAAAAAAACCTCAGCTTAAATATTTTTTTTTTATCTGATATTACAATATTTTTTGTAATTTAAAAATATTTTGTAATGTGTTGAGTATATTTAAGCACCACATACGGTCTAGTCGACCGAAAATTCCATACATTTCATACAAAACGGTCAGGACCTAATTTATACATGCATTTTTAGGACCATCAAACAGGTTAAAAAACAAGGCAACCGGCAGTTTTTGCACCTTGGCACTTTTAGAGCTTAGAGGAGACGTAATAAAGGTTAAATAAAAACCACATTTTTGTAAATACAAAATGGTCCTTTTTTTATTTTCCAAAATATTTTACCAAATGTTCATTTTTTACGCAGTTATATCGATAAATATCGTTTTATAGCGGAAACATTTTAATACATAGTTTTTTTCTTTTCTTTTAAAAGATCTTATCTTAGTCATAAAGTATGCCAATTTTCGACTCTTTTGAATATCGGGAAATATTTAAAAAAAAAATAAATAAATATAAATAGAAAACTTTCCAACTTTTTAACTTTCAAGAATTTTTGCATTTTTTGTAGAAAGCGCAGGTAAATAAATTCCTAAGATCAATGGATATTATTTAACAGTTTTAAATATTCAGAATGTAAAAATTCGATTTCGGATTTTTTCCGTCTAGCATGCCCTTTCGCATCACTGTGCGTCGCCAAGCAAGCCAGCACGCAAAATTATTCTCTCTCAGGAGTACAGGCTATGCAGCAGTGCTTTTATACTCGTAGTTTAATAGTTAATAAATTTCTAAATTGGTAGCATTATATTGATTTAGTATATTTAAAGCATCAGGAAAAGGTGTTGGAGATATATTACAAGCTGAAAAATTATAAAATACTGTGAGAAGTAAAAAAAAAAAACACAGGTGCGTCACTGGACACACGAGAGAAGCGAAGCATTTTCGCAAATTCATAGATTTGATAATTTAATAGCGTTTTTTCGATTAAAATAATTTTTAAATTCAAAACTTTAAAATAACAAAGTATATATCATATATATTAACCCTCTTCGGCCCTCCCTTAAAGCCCACTGTTCAGTTGTAGGGAATAAATATACAAAAATCATTAATTTTAGCTGCGTTCGATTCGCCAGCCTATACTCAATTCATGTCGCTTATTTCAAAATTTGTATGGGAAACCAACAACAAAGTCGACAGCTAGTTGAGTATAGAGTAGGTCAATTATCAGTTGAGTTGAGTAAAGTTGCGTTGCCAGTTTCTTATTTTTTAGCTGGTTTGTGTACGGAATAAGGTAAAAGTAATAGATTCTGTCAAAATGTAATGTGAGTACAAAAACAAAATTAATTTATTGGCAGACTTTATGTGGTCTGTAAAAACAAAAGTGTTGCCAACTATACAGTAAGTAACAGCTAAGTGAGTAGCCGTTTTTTTCGTAGTTGAGTTGAGCACTGGCGAATCGAACGCAGCTTTTGTTACAATTTAATCAACTTACAAGTTGATTATTTTTAACGATATTTATAACGACCTTTAGTAGGAAGTAGAAACAACATCAAATACACAATCCTTAGTGAATATTTTTTTTAGTTCGTTCGTTCTTTTAATTCGTTAGGTCTTTTAGTTCGCATGGACAAACCGAAGATTCAAACCATAGCTCGGTAAATTTAGTTATCTTTGCTCTAGTTCGTTTTGTTTGCTACTTTCGTCGGTTAGTTAGCCAATACACAGTCCTAGAATAGTAATAGATTATATTTCTTAATCTATTCTTAAAGTAATAGATTATAGTGATCTGCTGAAACATAGCTTTAGCTAATCTTTATCACTGAATCAACAAAACTATAAAAGAAAGGGTTTTAGCGTAATGGTTAGAGGAAAGTACCAACAAACGATAGAATTGTAAGTTGTGGGTTCAATTCCTGCAGCGGGCAAGAAATTATTTTTAATTTAATATTTTCTAGTTCAATTGATGCAAGCAAAAAACAATATCAATTCTAAGAAAAAAGGTGTTGGAAAAAAGTGTCGTTTTTTCTGATTTCACTCTTACAAATTGCAGAACGAGGCGTGAAAAGCTTCGCTTCAAAAATACTAAGAATCCTATTTTTAATGAAAAATTAAAGTATTTTGTAGGAGAATATTCTGAAGACAGTTTTTGAAAAATTCGTTTAAGATAGTATGCAATGATTCTCCAACATAAAATGTTTAGACTGCATCAAGAATGAGTGCTTCAATACGACAATGTTTTCAAAACGCCAAAAAAGTAGTGGTGCTGACTATGAAAAATGTGAATGAAATTTTTAGTAGCCAAAAAAATTAAAATTTTTTATGAAAGTGTTAGCAAAAGAGTACACCAAAAGGAAGGCCAATTCAAGATCTTTGAAATAAGTCCTGATAATTTTTTTGTAGGACTAACGGTTTTGCTGATATAGGTATTTGACTACATGTCCTATTCACAATTTTTGATAATTTTTTAATTTTCTACTGTGTATAACTTAAAAAAAATATGCAAATATTTTTATTTTTTAAAGTACTATCGACGTGCAAAGTACCAAATTCTTACAATTATGTGAGTTTCGAAAAGCGTCCGATTTGAGATGGAACCACCGATATACGAGGAACACTGTTTTCGAAAAAAAAAATCTCCTTTTGCTTTAGGAAATCCTCAAAATGGAATGAACTAAGACGTCTTGGTTATGATAAAAACTTATTTTATTTTCCAATTTTTGACTCATTCAAAAAGGACGCTCTCCAACAAACATCATTCAAATCGCACTATCTTCATTACGTTAATGCATCTGCAGTTAGCGTAATCGATGCAATCAACAATTGTTACAAAATTATGCTGACCAAAGCTTATGACCAACATAACTGAGTCGATTGCAAGCTAAAATTTCGAGCAGAAATTGATAAAGTGCTGTTAAAACGGGTGAAACCCTTGGAATAGGCACCACTTTACAAGCCATTTAGGTTGAAGTTCTCTCTGAGTGCTAATGGCCAGAGGGCAGCTTAGTCAAAATGGCACAAAGTGGTTGCGCTCCAGTGAATTCATTCCATTATGGCGCATTTTGATTTTTAGATGATTTTTGGCAGTAAACATGGGAAGTAGAGATGAAAGTGGTTCATTCGAAAACACATCATCGGATGATTTGTAACCGGCAGCAGCGGCGCATTGCATGTCAATGTGTCAACGTTAAAATCAAGTAGAATCCATGCTATTATTGAACGCTGATTGGCATATTTTCAGCATAAGTACTCGTACGTATAATTGTATGTTACCACTGTTGAAAGGGTGCTGATGAAGGTGCACCAATACTTGGGGGACTTAATTGATAAGCGCCAAAGTTCAGCCTAATTGGTTCGTTCAATTGAAAGGATGTGCAGTTGCGGCTGTCGCTGACGCACAAATGTGTAATATCCGTCATTATATCGGCAAACCATTTCCGGCGCAGTGGTTTTTCCTAGAAACCTTCGTATTTTAAATTCCAAACTGACCACTTTATGAATTGATTCGATTATGTTTTTCTTTTTGGAATTTAAATTTTACTCCCGCTTTTTGTGCCACAATTTGGTCCATTGCATAAAGTTGCCTCAGGAAAACTGCTGATAATGATAAATCATTGAGTCCTGCAAATCCTTTAACACTAAACCGCAAAACTTTTCACTTTCAATAAAACTTAGCAAAAGTCTATGAAGCACATTTTCAATTATGTTTTAACCCGCGAGTCCGCGTCGCAAACGTGGCACGTGCAAAAATAAAGTCTTGGGAAGAACTTTGCAACTGCATGCTTTTGAAGTTTGTGCGGTATTGCAAAGCCAATATTGCTTTGGCTGCTTTGAGGCATCGCTGCGTCAACAAAACATTTTAAGCACCGCGTGAGGACGTCAAGACATTTCTCATGAAATTGATTTTCAATCAGTGTCTCAGTCTTATCTCGCCTCTGGTAGGGTAACAGACATTCGACCTTTGATTGGCTGTCATTGCCAAGGCTAACAGAATCATTCACAGGAGCAACAGTAGCATAAAGACGGCAAAGCGTTCTACTACTACTTAATGTTGATTCTTTCGAGTTGTTCCAACAACTCAACGCGTGTGGCTGTGTGCAAACTTTGTTAACTTTTTTCGAGTTGGGAAAAGAATTTATGAATTGTGATCACGCGCTCGCCTACTTAACAAGACTACGATGGGAATAGCTTACTCTCTATGATGATGCTTCAAGGAGAGTTTTTGATGGAAGCATGTCAGGGTTGTGAGCACGTTCCTTTAATTTGCTGTAAATATAAGGCCGAGCTCTACTATTTACTGCACAACTTAAAGATGGTAGTATTTTTATATTTTATGATGTATTTGTCTAATAGTGTAGACTGCGCTGAGTGGCACTTAGACTTTGAATTTATATCTGAGCAGTTGTTAGTTTGTATTTTATTCGACATTGCAATAAATGTGACGTCTTTATGCATTTTAATAGTAGAACCATTGCGCATTGGGGCCAAAACTTAAGCGTGTCAAAATGTAGAGACGCTCCAATTTCTGTGAAGGTAGGCGATAGGCATTTAAAATTCTATATTCCTGTGGGTCCATTTGTAAAAAATAAAATAAAAATAAATAAACTAAAGGTAATCAGATATCGATAGTGCAATAGAATATGCGTTTGTCTCAATAACAAATGGTCATCAAAAAATGCTTGTTGGTTGTGTTTATCACCCCCATCTATTTATCAGTGGATATTACATTTTTTAGAATTTTGTTGAACATTTGTCTCTCTACCTTTTTCGGACATAGTTATTGCTGGAGACTTAATAGCAACCTATTATTAGAAAATCACTTAGTGAATAACATGCAGTCCCTTGCTGTCTTTTCGGTTAAAAATTCAATGCCTACTAAACCTCTGCACGAATACACTCGTTTTTTCTACAACAGTAGATCCAACAGTGCAGAGTTCAGAGCTTAACAGAACTGTGTTAGTCAAGCAGAGCGTATTAAAGACATTTAATGATCACTAGACCTCGGATTTTGCATATTTGCATATTTTTGAAGGATTAAGATAGGTTAATTCTGATGACATCAAAGTTCGTTTCATTAAAAATGAAGTTGAAAACGAAATGCATATTTTAAATTTATTTGCATAATTGCATGAAATGCATATGCATAATAAATGCCAAAATATGCAAACTATGCAAAATATATGCAACATATGCAAAACATATGCAAAATATGCAAAAACTTCTTATGTTAAACAAATCAAAAAATAATATAAAAGCGATTCAGGATAGTATACATATTCAAATTTTATTAATTATTGTCAGATATTAAAGTAGAGCAAATGATAATACATAAGATATTATTTAGGTTTAAAAACTATTCAAGATAATTGGTATTGCAATATATAGCCATAATTTTCTCTAAATTATAAATTGAGAGACTTTGACGTTTCTCTCCAAAAACCATTTTGTAAGCAGAAAAGCTTCTTTCAACGTCACAGGAAGTAATTAGACCAAATTTATATTTAATGATATTTTTATTTGTGACTGGTTCAAGTCTAGAAGAATCTTCTTCTTTGAACTTTAAAATATTATTTATTTTCGAAATGATTTTAATTTTGGATTTCTTTTCAAAATGGCTTCAAATTTCTTTTTTAAATCCATTCCAAAATCAAAATCACAAAAATGTTATGAACTACATTTTCAGCTTCCTTAAATAAATCCATTGACTTTGCTAATGGTAGACCCTTCGCTTCCAAGGAAGTTATTATTTCGGCAACTTTCAAAATTTGATTTTATATACACATATAAAATCGCGATATAGTTAGGGATTTTTTATCAGTTCTTTTACTAGCTTTATAGATTCAGCATCTTCTGGGTTCAGTGTTTCAAGAACCTAAAACGCAAATTTAAAATTTTTTCTTTACCAAACTAAAGAAAATGCATATCGTCGTTGTCCAAAAATAATGGGTTATCCAAAATAATTTGGAAAATTAAATCGAAGGTAAATAAAACACTATGAATAAACATATTCAACAGCATTATTAATATTTTGATTTTTTTTTTAGAGATAAACCATATTTATTTTTTTTTTAATTTCAAACAACGATGCTATAATTAAAATGTTGTTTGTTGATGAGCATTATCTTACCTCTGTTATTCCCTCCATGTTATCTGCATAAAATGGTGCCGCCTTCAACCATTTACCCCACATGGTTAAGATCGGTTCTGGTGGTAACTCCTTTTAGTATTTAGTACTATTGGTACTATTTAGTATTTGCTTGTAGTTGTACTCCGAGTGGAGCTTTTAAGAAATTTTTTTTACACAGGATATGAAAGAGTTAGCGACAGGAAACGATCTTCTTACTTTTTCAGCTATTAAATTTAAGCCATGTGCTAAACAAGTTATATGTATGACATTTGGATAAACAACTTTTAAATTTTATGAGAGCACCACAGATTTATGTAATAGTTTTATGACGAACGTGCAATTAAAACGCCCAAAATAAATAAAGATCAAACAAAAAAAAAGGAAGGTGTGTGCCTATGACCACACGATAGAAGTGATAATTTCCCATTTTCCAATTCTAAAAGATAAATATTATATTGTATTACATATATTACATTACATATATAATAATTACATGTATTATACAATATTACAGTACATACTCGATAATCTCAACCCTTGATATACGCAATTCCTCGATTTTTGCAACAGTACGAGACATTTGTTATTTATGTAAAAAAGTAACCTCAATAATTGCAACTAAGCTTTTAATTTGTTTGTCACGAAAAGAAAATAAAATGCAGTTCTATAAGATCTGATAAATCGATCTTTTGTGCACCAAATTTCCAAATCGTGTTTTCAGCCGTCTTGGCGATGTCAATTGGCTGCCTCGGAGCTGCAATTTTACGTCTTTAAACTTTTTTTTGCGGGGAACCGTGAAGGACCGATGTTATGCCTACAATCCGGAAACGATTCAAGCACTAAAAAAATTAATTTTTTCCATGTATTATAGCATAACAAAAATTTAATTTTGTTCATTGTATAAAAAACTTCATA